>JAOXYA010000009.1:9405427-9419994 GCA_028565675.1 Sorex palustris | reverse complement strand
GGCGCCGTCGAGGCCCGCGCGGGGCCCGGGGAGGCGGGCGCGGGCGCGGGCGCGGCGCTGGGCGCCTGCTGCCGGGCGCTGCTGCGCGTCTTCCGCTCCAAGAAGTTCCCCTCGGACAAGCTGGAGCGCCTGTACCAGCGCTACTTCTTCCGCCTGAACCAGAGCAGCCTGACCATGCTCATGGCCGTGCTGGTGCTCGTGTGCCTCGTCATGCTGGCCTTCCACGCCGCGCGGCCCCCCGTCCAGCTGCCCTACCTGGGCGTGCTGGCGGCCGCCGTGGGCGTCATCCTGGTCATGGCCGTGCTCTGCAACCGCGCCGCCTTCCACCAGGACCACATGGGCCTGGCCTGCTACGCGCTCATCGCCGTGGTGCTGGCGGTCCAGGTGGTGGGCCTGCTGCTGCCCCAGCCGCGCAGCGCCTCCGAGGGCATCTGGTGGACCGTGTTCTTCATCTACACCATCTACACGCTGCTGCCCGTGCGCATGCGGGCCGCCGTGCTCAGCGGGGTCCTGCTGTCCGCGCTGCACCTGGCCATCGCCCTGCGCGCCAACGCCCAGGATCGCTTCCTGCTCAAGCAGGTAGGGCCCAGCGCCGCGGGGGCCGGACGGTGGGCGGAGGGGCCGCGCAGACGGGCCCGAAGGCCACGCCGCACCCTCCCCCCCCACCCCCGGGCCACAGAGAACGTCGGGTGGAGTGGCGAGAAGACACGCGGCCGCTCCTGGCCCGGCCCTCCCGGTGGGGACCCAGGAGGGCACCCGGGGCCCGGCCCTCCCGGTGGGGACCCAGGAGGGCACCCGGGGCCCGGCCCTCCCGGTGGCGACCCAGGAGGGCACCCCTGGCCCGGCCCCGTCGGCGTCCCGAGGGCCAGGGATGGGGAGGTGGCGCCGTCCTCGAGCAGGGACCGGCAAGGGTGCTTCAGTGACCAAGAGGGTCCAAAGGCCCGGTTGCTGCCTTCAGCGAGTGAGCAGGACTCTTCAGCCGTGCGCAGGCGGAGTCCCTTCGGCCCCTGCCTGAGTGGGTTCTCGGGACTCCTGCACCCCGAGCTCTTTGCTTACTGCCAGGGGAGTGGGTTTTCACATGTCCCTGCGAGGATCCGTTGGGCGAGCCTGGAATGGTGGGCTCCGGGGAAGGAAAACTTCCACCGGGTGGATGGGTGGCACCACCGGAGGCTTCTGGGAGAGGCGCGTGCTTGTCTGCACAGCCTCCTTCTTTGGCAGTGCCCTAGTCTGTGCCCCTGGGCCTCAGCCACTGAGCCCTGCTGAAGTGGCTTGTTGGTGTGAACTGTGCCGAGTCAAATGGGTCCTTGGAGTAGGTTGCTCCTCTCCTCTCCAGTGCTTGGGCTCAAACCCAGGTCCTCACACCTGCTGGGCACGAGCTTTCCCCGCAGAGCCTCACCCACCCCGTCTCTGGAGCTCTGCCTTCTCTGAGCGCCCTCTTGCCGTCCTCGTTTACCTTCTCCCCAGTCCCCGCAGTTCCTCGCCGGGGTCCGATGAGCCCCACATCCCCTTTCCTGAGGGGCTCTCCCGCCGCCTGTGGCTCCCAGGGCGCGGTGCTCTCTGCCGGCTGAGTTCTGGGGCAGGCTCTGGGCGCCAGGGCTCTTGCTAAGCCCTCAGGATACTCTGCGATGGAGAAAGGGGCCATCTAGCACCCCCGGGGACTGAAAGTTTCTTTTCCAGAGCATGAAGGGCCGCGGCGACGTGGCTCAGCGCGTAAAGAGCAGCTTCCGCCTGGCCTCGGGGGTGGGGTGGGGGTGCGGGGATTTTGATCATTGAACTCACACGATCATGTAGCAGCACTGCTGCTGGTGGGAGCGAGAAAGCTGCTCTCCTCCCCTGCCCCAGTCTCCTCTGCACCCTGGCCCCCTGCAGCCCGCCCCACAGGCCCCTGCTCCTGGGGCTGAGGGCTTGCTTGGTCTGCGGGAAACTTGCTCCCCATCCCCGCAGCCCCTCCGTGCGGCCGTCCTGGGCGAGGACGCCTGTTTCCCACCCTCTTCCTTGTCTCACACATCACGGGAGTTCTTCTTCGTAGGGAGTTGGTAACCGCTTGCCAATTCATTTGGGTTTCCGTGAGTGGAGGTGATGGGGCTGTTCATGCGAAAGTTTTTCCTAGCTTGCGTTTGGAAAGAAGAAAAGTTTTTGGAGATCAGCTTTGAACTTGAGAGAGAACCCTAAGGAGAGGTGATGGCCTAAAAAAAAGTTAACTATTCCCGTGAGTGCTTCTGAAGGCTCCCACTCTTTTGACCCGTAGGCCTCGGTCTCACGTGGGGCTGGGTCTCGGGGGTTATTCCAGGCTGGAGTGGGAGGCAGCTTGCTGAGGCGGGGGCAGCTTTCCTGCAGAGGGAGGGCGAGTCATCCCTGCGGAACCTCGGAGATTTCCGGGAGCACTTTTCTGCACCACACTTGGCATGTGGGGTGTGATGCCAGGTCTTGGCTGTTGACTTTCAGGGGGCTGCAGCTGGAGCCTGGAGGAACATGGGGGCTTGGGGCAGGCCATCTCCCCTGGGCCACAGAGACTGTCGAATGGAGTTGCCCTCAGTTCAGTCCTTCGGCAGCCCCCCGGGCTGTCTCCCCCTGCTGCACTGCCTGCCCCTGCCCCCTTCTCACTTCTCTTATTGGGTGTGGTCGCCTCCCTCAACCCCCCGGCCCCCCACCACCCGGGCTCTAAGCTTCTGGCGGTGCGACACAACTTTGCAGGCCTGCCCACTCCTTGCTGAGTCTGGCGGAGAGTGTCAGGAACGGTCCGTGACCAAACAGTGCAAACATTCCTTCTGTTTGGCCTCAGAGCAGCCGGTGTCCTTCGGGCTTGTGTTTGGTGTGCCTCTTCCGATTATGCCTGATGCGGGAGTCGGTGGCTGGAGCACGCCCCGGGGGAGGATTGGTCAGGAGGGCAGTGGCGGGGAGGGTTCGGGTCCACACTTCGTGCTTTTTCTCTGCGGGAGACACTGGGAATAGGGTGGGGTAGTTGGAGCGGGGGATGTTCCCTCCGTGGTGCTCAGTCAGGCCCTGGCTCAGTTTCTCCTCCTCTCCCGTGAGCTGGCCGGCCTCGCGGCCAGGGCCCTGGGCCTCAGCATCTCTACCGGCCTGGAGCGCCTGTGTGAGGGCCGCTGCCCTGGGCAGGGGGAGGGCGCCTCTCCCTAAACTGCCTGTCCTCCTGCTGCTTTCCCTGAGCCGGCAGGGACAGGCCTTCCCTCTGCCTCTCACTCTTCTCCTGGGGGACCCCCTACGCCCCCTGCTTCTCCCTCCCCGCTTGCGCCTCTCTTCTCCCACTCGCTCGCCTCCCCTCCACGCCAGCCCCCGATTGCTCTCTGCCCACCTCTCCTTTCACCGCCCGTGTGCAGGTTCTGTTCCCCGTCCCTCCCCCAGCCCCGTGCTCGTCCTCACGGCATCTCCTTGTTGGGGTACAGGAGGAGCATCACGGGGTTGCTTTCGTCTCCTCCTTTGCCTGTTACAAGTCCCCCTGCTACACCCATACCATAAATAACACCCGAGCATCTGCCAAACACATTCCTCACTTGTGTTAATAGGCTGCAGTGATGCTGGAGCCTGTTACCATGGCAACCTCATTTTTGTTTGACTGTAGCCCACTCTGCTCCATAAAGCCTCTGCACGCACTCACACACAAACAAGGACACGCGCACAATCTGCACATATGCTGGCTCTTGTTGATGCGGCGGGAGGGGACGTCCGTCTCACTGCCCGGGGCCCCTCTGTGAGCCGGGAACGGGCTGGAGAACTCTTTGCCGAGCCGAGTGCCTGCTCACCTGAGGGGTGCCGTGATTCTGTGGCCAATTCAGCCGGACCTGGTGCAGTTTCCGAGGAGGTTCCAGCCTGCCCCGGTTCCCTGGGCACTAGGAGAGCTGCTGGGGGTGCCCTTGTAGTGGGCACAACCCACCCCACCCAACCTGTCCAAGGTTGTGTCGGCTCCCCGCTGGCCTTTGGGAGAAACGCCCAGGGCTCCTGCACTGTTTTGCTGGGTGCTGTGTGAGCCGCCACAGGAGAGCGGGTCACTGTGTGGGCTGCACGGGGACGTGAGTGCCTGTGCATGCATACACGTGCATACACACGCATCTGTGTGTGTATGCACATGTGTGTGCATTTGTGCCCCCATGTTTGTGTGTATGTGCACGTGACACTTTGTGTGTGTGTGTGCCATGGCACCTGTGTGCTGACTTGGGAAGGAGATCATTGTTCTGTCCCATGTATTCTGGCCCGTGGGCTGGCTTCTCCCGGCCACTTGCCTGGCTGATTCAAGTCTGTGAGTGCCCTTTCGACCTTGACTTTTGACTCCTCAGAGAAGAACCAGAGATGCACAATCTCCCTTTTCATAAGAAGACTGGGGAGGAGGCTCGAGTGGTCAACTCCTTGGCCTCCACCCTTACCCTCTCGGTGGCCCTCCGGGCAGCTTGGCACAGAGCCTGGCTGTTGGCGGAGACCGGATGGCAGCGGCTGCCTCATGATGCCCGCTGGCCACTGCTGCCTCCCTGCCGCCAGGTTGCTGTAAAGGATGACACCCTGGCGTATCCATGGCTGGGAAGAGTCTGTGCCAGCTCCTGTCCCAGCTGCAACAAACCGAGGCTGGGGGTGCCTGGAGCTTGGGGCAGCCCGCTTACCTCGTCTCTAAGCCAAACTGTGTTCTGTGGCCTCCGTGATGCCGCTTGGAAGGGGGGCAGGACCCTCGGGGCTGGGGGGTGCTGGAGGGAGAGGGGGTCATCTTTGAGTGGCCAGGTCACTCTCCATTCCTGGACAGGACTCAAGGGGTGATGCAGTGGCAGACACCCCAGAGTATGGCGGCCCGTGTCTGGCCTCGTACGTCTCTCGACAGCTCTGCCTGATCTGCTAGAAGCGTCAGCAGGAGAGTGTCAGCAGGAGAGGCTGGACAGCGACTTCCCACGGGCCCTGCACACTCTCCCCTCCGTCTGAGCACTTGACAGGGAGTGCTGGGGACCCAAGGTGGGAGTCCCCACCCGCCATGATTGTGCCAGCCTCTTGCTGGCTGACCACTGCCTGCTCGGCCCCCTGTGGACTTCATTTGTGGTGACACGAGTCCCTGGTGGTTTACTTCTCAGGAGCTTAGCCTGTGTGGGAAATGGAAAGAGGCGTGCCACCATGATCAAGCACGTGAGACCTCTGGGTCAGACACCTGCGTTACCTTCAGTCCCGGTCCAGGGGGGTCAGGTAGGAGATCTAGCGAATGGAAGTGGGTGGGATCTGCATTTGGTTTCTTTCCCAAATACAAAATTTTATGACGACAGTGGGAACGCGCGAGCGCACGTGCGCGCGCGCGCACACATACACAGACACGCACTGTTCTTTTTCCCTTTCTGCCTTTGTCTCAAGGCAGTGTCCAAGTGCAGGACAGGAAGGACCTTCTGCAACATTCCAGGTGCAGTGCAGGAACGGGGCTGTGGGGTGCTGGGGGCCCACATCTTGAGCAGGCAGTTTGGAGAACTGCAGAGCCTTGCCTGGGTTTCTGGACATATTTACCTCCCCGGATGCTTGAGGCCCTCTGAAACAGTGTTTGCTTGTGAAATTCAGAGGACGGTGGTCACGGGCACTGAAGCAAGGGGACTGGAAAGACCTGCTCTCTGAGAGGATGCGTGGAAGGGTGAGGTGATCCAGCTGGGGGGAGGGCACATGGTAGCCAGGGAGGCAGACGAAGAGCGTCCAGAGCGTGGTGATCACCGGGTTTTAGAAGGGGAGTGGCGTGAGTGTTTCTCATTGCTCCTAAGGGCAAGGCTGTGGCGGTCGGCTGGAGAGCTGTAGATGGCTTTCAGCCTGGAGTGGGGGCTGCGTTCCAGGCTGCGGGGGCAGCAGCCAGCCAGTCAGTGTCTCCTGGCTTCTGTGCCTGCCGAGGCGTTCCTTCCAGTGGGCGTAGGACAGCCTCGGTCAAGCTTGGTAGTAAAGACGTGGGGAGTGTTCCTCTAGGAGTCTGGGCCCCTGATGGAGCTATGTTCTTTCGGGGGCGGGGGCTTTGGGTGTCAGGAGGCCCTGCAGGTGGCTCTTGGCCAGTGGGGCCAGAAGTTCACTAAGGGCCTGGGAATGTTGCTCAGGTCTGGCAGTGTTGGGGCCTCGGGGGCCACAGTGCTGCTCAGGGACCATCTGGAATCTTGGCATCAGAGTTGGTGGTGCCAGCCTGCACCTGCCCTGCTGGTGGCCTCTTGAGCCCTGGAGCTGTGTGTGAAGCAGCTTGGCTAGCTCACTTTCCTGCACCTCCAGGGCATCCCAGTGGTCACTCTCAGATTTGGACCTTTGGTGAGAGATGATTGCTCAGGGCACACCCAGGCCCAGGGTTCTGAGCTCTCGTGCTTGGAGTGGTGTGCCTGTCTCCCGAATCCATCATCGTGGTGTCCTGTTGTGCTCATTTAGTTTTTTTTGGGGGGGGCAGAGTCAGTCTCTCTCTCTCTCTCTCTCTCTCTCTCTCTCTCAACAGACATAGCAGTGCTCAGGACTTACTCTGAGTTCTGAGCTCCTGTTAGTGTTCAGGACCATATGCCATATGGGGTGCTGGGTTTAAAACTGGTTGAGCATGTGCAAGGCAAGCTCCCAGCCCGCCTGTGGTGCCGTCACTCTGGCCCCTGAGAAGCAGCATCTCTGCCGACATGCAGAGTCCCCCGGTGTTACCCAGGACGATGCTGAGTGTGTCCTGGGCTCAGATGCAGATCCGAAGGCAGCACCCAGGTGTGGGATGGGTGGAGCGTGTGGAGAGTGAGACCGCGGGTGGGTGGGGGAGGGGGCAGGGGGTGGACGTTAGGAGATGGTTGGATTTCAGGAGAGGAGATGAGAGCTGTGAGTGGGGAGGGGAAGAGCTTGGAAGTGGGGAGAGGGATGCGCTCGGGAACAATGAGACGCAGTCACCAGCACAGGCTGGGGGCAGCGAACCATCCGGGAGACAGTGATGGCTTTATTCTTCAGGCCAGCCCCTTGCATCCGCGTGAAACCGCACGAGCTCCCCCTCCCCCTCCTCTTGCCCTGGGCCTCCGGGCTGTGGCTCTGGGCTGGAGGCTTCCGCCTGCTCAGTGGGGCCCCCTTGGCCCTCCCCCTCAGTGACCCCCTGGGCTGGGCCCCTGCAGAGTCCCACCCCGGCTTTGGCAGGGGTCCCGAAGAACCTCGTGTCTCCTCAGCATTTGGCACACAGTAGGTGCTCAGTGCAGGTTTGAATGAGTGGAAGATCCAGTGGCGGGGTGGGTGGATGGCCACATGCAGACACTCTGCGGTGCTGACGTGCTAGACCAACACCTCCACAGAAGGAAGCGCGGGGCTGGTTTGTCAGCCTATTTTGGTGGATTGTAATCCTAGAGTCTGAGCAGGGCTGCCCAGATCCTCCGGCTGCAATTTCGAGTGCGTGCTTTCTCGGAAAAGGAGCTGCTGCCTGGCACTGCACAGGGCCAAGCACCGTCACCCAGTCGTTCTTTTAGGCACCTCCCTCCCTGTTCATTCAGGCGGCATCCGGGGATTAGGTGCCTACTGTGTGCCGGCACTGTGCCAGGTGGGGTTGGGAGAGGGAAAGGGAGGGCTTCACAGATGACTCAACCTGGGTTCCAGATCCTAGAAGGGTCTTTAGCCCAGAGCTAGGCTCTCTGGAGGGGTGTGAATGATCACACACACATGCACACACACATGCATGCACATACACGCACACACACATACACACACGCACGAATGCACACATGCACATACACACATGCACACATACGCACACACACACACACACACAGCTGGTTCTGTGTCGCACAAGTTTAGGAGACACTGACTTAAGCTGATTTCTTCATTGTGGGATTGTCGAATTTTTCATGCCCTGCATGGGGAATATAGGATGGCCTCATCGAATAGATCTAACCCCAGAATCTGTCTTACCAGAAACAAAAGGGGGCACAGCACAGGTGTCAGGGCCAGGGGCACCAGGGCATTACTCAGGACGCCTGCCTGGGGTCCGCGAAGTGGGAATGTGGTGCGTGAGGGCTGCGTGCCTCGTTCATTTCCAGTCCAGGACAGGAATCCATGTAAAATAGAAGGCAGGCATTGGGAGGGACTGGGGGATCCTTCTTGATGTAGTTTCAGTTTCTTTTAGGGATTTTTTTCTATTGTCATTTGAGTTTAGAACAGGTTGGACTTCTGTCTAATGACCTTGGCGGGGGCGTCCACGTTCATAGAATGTTTCTCTTTCGTTCATGCTCCCCACGCTGTCCACAGGACATGATATAGGCTGTTCCAAATCACTTTCCGCACTCCTCTTTCCTTTCTGCCCTCCCTTCCAAGAGGTGAGGGCACCTTCTCAGCTGTAACCAGGGGTTCCTAGGGGTCACTCTGACTATACTTGGTCAGCTGGGGTCAGCAGTTCAGTGCTGCTAGGGCTGGAGGTTGTGTTGCTGCTGGCACCCTGCTGTGCCAGGGGCCACCAAGACAAACCTGTGATGCCACCCAGTGGGACTTGGGAGGCCACGTGGTACCACGGATTGAAACAGCATCAACAGCTGTGTGCAAGGCAGGAGCCCTCATCATGGACTGTCTGTCTCCCCAGACCAAGGGACTTATTTTTTTTAATCCACTTAAAGAAAACATTTCTTTGTTTTTTCGTCTTTAGAGGCAATGCTGGCTTACAGGACTGTATATACCTTAGAATTCATTGCTTTTTTTTGCTTAGACTTTCCGCCAGATCCTGATTGATGCTAATCATGCTCTCTACCTCTGAACTCTATCACCAGTTCTCCTTAAAGGGTACTGATGGGGACCCAGGATGCGGAACGCCTGCCTTACCTGTGTGAGGCTTTGAGTTGGGTCCCAGGCACTTTCTAACATGCCAGGTGTTGTTGGGTGGCACTGTGTGATCCTGGCATCACATCCAACTGTGTGATCCTTGGTTGGTGTAGCCACAGTGAAAACAAAGGGATGGGAAAAATGAATCTTACACATATGTCTTTGCTGCAGGGCTGGTACTGGGCAATTCTCTTACATACATGATTTTATTTCATCTTAATATCAGCCTGATGAGAAAGCCTTTTCTGCTCATTTCTGGGCTAGAGAAAAATGGTCAAAGAGAAGGTAAGTAACTTCCCCAAGGTCACGGGGCTGCTGAGTACAGCAGATGGCTCAGTGCCCGCCGCACGGCTCACAGCCCCCAGGACCTTCTCTGGCCTTGAGGACGTGCTGGGGAGAGGCACCCGCCCAGGTCAGCTCAGCCTGCACACCAGGCCAGCAGGCGGTTCAGCCCTTGAGAGCTTTGGGGTGTGAGGATGTGTGTAGTTCCTTGAGGTGCCTCCGGATAAATCGCTTCTCCTCAAATCCTTGTCTCAGGATCCTTTTCTGGGGGCATCCCAATTGAATGGAGAAGTTGGGGTTCATCCAGGTCTGAGTTGGACATGCTCGCGAGGGGTCGAGGCTGCTTCCGAGACGGAGGCCCGCAGGGCTCTGGGGCTCAGACCCTGTGTTCCAGTAATATGAAATTTGTAAAACAATTATAATGATGTATATGTATTTAAATTTCTTACTTCTTAAAATTATATTTCTGTTCTCTGGCACTGGTGGCTCAAACAAATACCATACAGATGTTTCAGATACTTGTGTGATTGATTAATATGTGTTACACAAAGCCACGCAGGTATGAAAATTTGGGGGGTTGGCTTTGGGACCACACCTGACTTCTCAGGCAAGTCCTTCCCCATCTCTCGGCCGCAGTCAGGGACTCTTCCTGGCTCAGGGCTCAGGGGACCATGTGTGGTGCTGAAAATTCCAACCTGGTCCTGGCGGCTGCAGCCTCATCCCGTCCTGCACTAATGTGTCAGTTATAGACGACAAAGGACTTTTCACGTGATATCTTATGTGCTTCTCATGACAGCGCTGAAGGAGTGACAGGTTAAGTGTGATGGAGAGAGACTAGGCTTTGGGCCCAGAGGACAGGGGACAGGAGAGGCTACTCGCTCCCAGCTGAGTTGCCTGCTTCTCAGTTTCCTCTGTAAACTGACATTCCTGAGCTCCTGTCGGGTGGGATTTGGGCTCAGGTGGCTCGGGCAAGCTTTTGCTGGTGAGAGGGAAGTTCAGGTCCAGAGAGGTTAGTGACCTCACGTAGGTCAGGCAGCTTTAGGTGCCCGTGTAATCATTTATATGGACTCCAGACCCAGTGCTCTGAAAGGGCCGGCGGCAGCACATCTGAGCTCCAGCAGCTGTCTGCTTTGGAATGCAGTGCTAGGCGTGGGTGGGAACGTTGCCTCCCTCCTGCCATTGGCTCTGCTGGGCATCCAACGCGTTGTTTCTGGAGCTGTAGGAGTGGTGTGAGGGAGGCACGTCAGTGATGGGGTGGGAGGCTGGAGGGCACCTGGGGTCAGATGTTGGTCCGGGAAGAGCCCCAGAGTGCTTTGAGGGGTGCGGGTGGGCACTGACCACAGGACAGTCAGGAGCTGCACAGGAGGCTTGCCTCACTCTGGAGCACGGCTGCGACCCTCTCGCACTCAGGGATAGAAGCCCCTGTGGGGCACATCAGGGTCACTCCCGGTACAGGCCCCGACAGACACTCAGACCCTGGACGCACACATCAGGATGACCCCTGGGTGCAGGCCTGACAGACACTCAGACCCTAGACACACATCAGGATGACCCCTCGGTGCAGGCCCGGCTCGGACCCTGGGCCATGCAGGAGGGCAGTGTGGTCTTTCACCGGCCAACAGGCAGCACTCAGTTGAGACTGGCTGAGGTGAGGTGTCTAGCCCCTCACAACCCTCAGCGTCCCGAGAGCACCCAGGCATCCTGCGTGCATTCTCTTCTGTTGCTTTTCTTTTCTTTTCTTTTTTTAAGTAATTTTATTTTATTATTTTATTTTTGCTTTTTGGGTCACACCCTGTGATGCTCAGGGGCTGCTCCTGGCTCTGCTCTCAAGAATCACTCCTGGCGGTGCTCGGGGGATCATATGGGATGCTGGGAATTGAACTCGGGTCAGCCGCGTGCAAGGCGAACACCCTACCCGCTCTGCTATTGCTCCAGCCCCTCCTGTTGCTTTTCTTAAGAAAGTGGAAGGAAAATGACCTTCCTGCCTCTGTCCCATTGACTCACCAAATGGATCTTCCAATTTTTATTGTCACGTTTTCCTTGGGGTTTGGGATCATTCCTCGTTTGTTTGCACCAGATGCCCTTGTCCGCAGGCACCCCTGGCCAAGACCCCCTTCCCGTCAGCCCCAATCATGCCCCTGACTAGCCCAGCAAGGAGGCCCCTCAGGCCTGCCTGCTGCACCCAGCCAGGAGACTGCAGAGTGGGAGGGCCCAGGTGGAATCCCGGGACCAGAGCGGGCCTGCAGCAGGGTGGGACCCGCCATTGTCACACTGACACCGGGGCGCCACTGTGCTGGTTTGTCATGTTGTCCACAGTGGTGGTCCTCAGGGGCTGTTCCTGGCCCTGTACTCAGAAGTGACGCCATTCGGAGTCCGGGGCTCATAGCAGGTGGTGGGGTGCAGCACAGGTGATAACCCCTATGCTGTCGTGGGCCCTCTTGGTGTCTGTGTCTGCCAGAGACTCTGAGCCCGCGTCTGGTCTTTCAGTGCCCCCCGGTGTTTGACATCTGCCTGCCCAACCCTGCTGGGACAAGGCTGGACACTGTTTCCACTCCGACTCTTTCTCTTGTCTTGGGGGCTGGCGGTGGTGGGACAGACCTGACAGTGCCCTGGTAGTGCCGGGGTTTGAACCTGTGACACAGCAGTGGGTGCAGGTGAGGCCTCAGCCTTTGCCCCTGCCTCCGGTCTCTCGGCTCCCCCTCACCATCCTCCACTGCCCCTCTCGTTGTTGTTGTTGTTGTTGTTGCAGAGAGCAGAGGTCACGTGCATGCTGGTGCCCATGCATGCATGTGTAGCTGTGGGGTGGGCACGTTTGGGTGAGCTGCTCGCAGTGTGGACGCCCCTTTCCCCGTGGTGGCCGCACATGTCTCACGTGGCCGCACTGTAGCTGCACTGTAGCTGCAGTGCCATGCCTGTTGTGTGCAGTATGAGTGAGGTCTGCCGCAGTACATGAGCTCACGGGGCGGCTCACTTCCTTAGCTGGCGCTGCCACACCGTCAACTCTGGGGCTCACCAGGCTGGTGGGTCACACCCCTTAGTGGTGGTGGGTGCGCACGCGTGCGCGCGCGCGCGCGCACACACACACACACACACACACACACACACACACTTGCCCCGGGGCCGCAAATTGCTGGAGGTGCCAAAGAAGCCCAGGCAGGCAGAGCTGGCAGGATCTTCCTTGGCGCGAGCAGGAATGGAGCCCCCAGTCTGTGTTCAGGAGGCAGCTGCTTGGAGGAGCAGAGCCACCCCCAGGCCCGAGGGCTCAGAGTCCTGTAGATGGGGTTCTTCCCGAGCCACTTCTGGGCCAGCTGGGACTTAGAAAGTACTGGTTTGCACCTGTCTGTTTTGTTCCGGGGCACACCTGGCAGTGCTCAGACTGAGCTCGGGGGCCACTCCTGGAGTGCTCGCAGACCATGTGTTGGCCAGGGGTTGCCCCTCTCAAGGCCAGCCGCTGTACTCTCCCCAGCTCCTGCTTTTCGTCCTTGCCCTCTTCCTCTCTGACTCTCTGTGATTCTGGAGGTATCAGGCGAGCCAGTTCTCCCCCCCCCCCCCCGCCCTCGGTCTCTGTGGCTCTTTGACTTTCTTCCTACCCTGGACAGCGCAGTGGTTGTGGGAAAGACCCCAGAGATTTGCCAGGAGGCAGTTCAGTCCAGGCGGGGGCTGGGTGGTAGACACTTGCCTGCATTTGTGGGGGCTGGGCTCTTTGCCCAGCACCACAAAACCCAGACAGAGACACACATGCGATCGACCTCTGAGGGTCGTGACTATGAGCTCAGTGATACAGAGTCCAAGCACTCTTTTCTTAACAGAAAATCATTTCCTTCTCTATTCTTTTGTCGACATCCAACTGTGCTTAGGAGCTTCGTCCTGGCAGAACTTGCGGGGCCCTGTGTGGTACCAGGATGGAGTCGGGGTGGATTGCATGCAAGGCAAGTACATTTCTTGCTGTACTGTCTCCAGACCAGCCTCCTTCCCAGGGCCGTCTTCTGAGACAGCCGTTCCCTGCACGCGGGACCCCCCCCAGCCCCCCCCACACCCCACCCCCACCGCAGCTTGATTGTTCCATGAAAACACATATGCCTGTCAGCTCTGGTGCTCACCTCGCATGTTCAGGGCTGAGACTTCAGGCTGATGGTGGGGCTCAGCTCATGTAACCCCGCAGCACTGAAGGTGTGGGAAGTGGAGGCTTAGAAAGGTCCCTGATGGGACCGGCCCAGGGACTCCACACACCTGCGGCCTCAATGTGAGGACAAGCCCCGTGGACATTTCCACACGGCTGAGTTATGGCTGTATTGAAGGACGCCTTGTTTATAGCTAAAGGGTTTATGGTGGTAATTCACGAAAGAGTGATGGCCACTAAAAATGATTGCAGGCACGTACGAGGGGAAGAAACCGTGGTTGGTGGTTGGTATATAAAATCTTGTCAGGCAGGGCTGTGGTTCCGTATATTTATGTTGCTCTTAACACCAGCAATTAGTCCCAAATGTGGCTGGGTAAAAGGTTTAGCACAGGGACTTGGTAATGGCAGGGGTGCCTCAGGGTTAGCTCAGGGCCATAATGATGGCAGGGGTGTCTCAGGGTTAGCACAGGGCCATGCTGTGCAGGGGAGTTTCCACCTGTGTAGGTACCGCTGTCTGCAGAGCCACCCCCGGGAGCAGCCCTGTTCCCGAGACGCCTCTGAAGGCCCCCTTAGCCGCAGCTGTTGGCCATGATCATCTGCCGAGCTCTGCCCGTTTCTGTGTAATGCGGTGGTTCCCTTCAAGCAGGGAGAAACTGGGCAGAGCCCCGGGCCATCCTGCCTGTCTGCAAAGCTGTGTTCCCCCTTGCCCAGTGCCCACTGGAATGTGTTGCTGGCTGATGCCCAGCAGTACTGGTGCTGAGACGATCACTCCGGTCCACAGCAGGCAGATAGCACTGTGTGTCCCTCATTACTATAGCCTTTCTTTGTTTGGGTACTTTTGGGGGCCAGAGTCATCCTAGTGATGCGCAGGGGCTACCCATATGTGGCACTGGGTATTGAACCTGGGCCCCTTCACATGCCGAGCGTGTGTTCCAGTCCTTTGGGGTGATCTCTGGAACAAAATATTTATTTTATTTGGGCATTTTGGTGCACTTGGTTCTTGGTGTTACTTCCAACTCGGGGCAGTAGTTGCTTCTGGAGGTGTTCAGGGAGAGACTCCTACATATGGTCACCCGGGGCCTCCTACATGCAGAGCGTGAGGAGCTACCTGCTACCTCTCCAGCCCTCCTTATGGGCATCCTGTTTGATTCTAGGCATTGTGATTCACAGTACTGTTCAGGATAGGGCGTGTGCATAGGGTGTTCCAACACCACACCCCACACCAGTGTCCCATCAGCTCCAACCCCCTGCTTTGGTAAGCTCAGTTCTGTAGACCAATTCTCATGTTCTGTTGTTTTGGTCATTGTTATTCCCTCTTATTAAAATTTTAGAATTCCTAAAATGACATCATATTGTATCCATAACAAGCAATACAAAACACATTGTCTAGCATTGCCTTTTCGGCAGGTAT
>JAOXYA010000009.1:9379216-9393682 GCA_028565675.1 Sorex palustris | reverse complement strand
GGCAGGGGGCCCGGGTAGGGGTGAGGGCAGGGAGCCCGGGTAGGGGTGAGGGCAGGGGGCCCGGGTAGGGGTGAGGGCAGGGGGCCCGGGCGGGGTGTGCTGACGTGCTGCTTCCCTCCCTCCTCTTGCCTGTCTGTCCCCCTGCTGGGACAGTGCTGACAGCAGCGATTCCTGCCGTGTGCGCGGGATGCTCACGAGGCTGCTCAGGCTTTGTGTGTGGGAGTCCGGGCAGCATCCCCAGCACCGCTGGTCCCCAGAGTGACCGTCTCCCCAGGGCTACTACGTGCCTGGCTCTTCTCTGTGTGGTGCCGTCGGGCAGTCCTGTCTGTCCTGTGACTCCCGCAGTGACTGCCGCAGTCGCCGCTGTTCTCACTGGGCTTTCCCGGAGAGGCGAGCTGGAGGGCCCCTGGTGGGTGTGCAGAGAGGAACTCGACTCCGCGGCTCGCTGTGGTCAGATGGGACTGGCGCAAGGGATGGTTTGCTCTCAGCCTGCTGGTATGAGTGACCAGGGAGCCACCGGGCCTTTGCTGGTGACGGCAGCTTTAGCCCAGGCACAGAAGACGCCTTCCGGGGCCCGGGTGGTGTGTGGTGGCCCAGCGCCCGCGAGCGTCTGTCTCGGGGTCCTTCCTGGAGCCTCCAGAGTGCAGCTCCTGCTGCCCTAGTCCTCGGCCAGACACACCATCCCACCCCCAACTAACACGTCCGATGTGCCCCACTAATACAGCCAGGAAGTGTGACCCTGGCAGGCACGTGTATGCACCCAGGGGCCCCACAGCACCACAACCTGACCGTGGCAAGCACTGGGTGAAGAGAGCCCGCGGCCGGAGTGGGTCCTGGCATGCGTGTGACTGTCATGGCCACCAGGAAGGGCAGGGGGAAACGGAGAGACAGAGCCCCCCACACCCCCTTAGCTCAGGGGCCAGAGGCCCACCCAGCGGCTGGAGAGCCCAGAGCTGCTTCCTCACCCCGACGGGCCAGCTCCAGGCAGAGCCCAGACCAGAGCCTGCGGCACTTTGCTGAAACAGAAAGCAGAGCGGCGAGAAGGAGATGCAGGAGGTTTAGGGACAGCCCAGAGTCAGGGCTGTGCCCCCCCCGCCACCCACGGGGGCTTGGGCAGAAGGACCTCCAGAGAGCCACCGTGTGATTCCCCCCTCCCTCCTCACCTTCGCCCAGGGGCTGCGTTTGCGACCCCCCTGGCAGTTTCCCCCGGAGGGGAGATGAGCGGATTGGCCGTCCTGTCTGCAACACTGACTCCGCCCGAGCGCCCCCCCCCCCGCCCCCAGTCACAGGAAGCGTCGGAGGCGGCCTGGCCGGCAGGGGGTCAGCAGGGACGGCCTGGGGACACTCCTGGTGCCTCGGAAGGTGACGCATCCCAGCTGTCAGAGATCGCTCCGAGGAGAGCGCCCCCGGATAGGAAGCCGGGTGTGACAGATCGCCCGGGAATGAGAAGGGAGACGGGGGAGGGGGGCTGGACCCGGGTGGGTGGGTGGCGGGCTGGCTGCCCGGCCTCCGTGGGCTCCTCCCGGGAGGGTGCTGGCCAGCCCTGGCACGAGACGCCTCCGAGCCGGCTGCAGCAGGCTGGGTCCCTCCTGGCTGCGGGCGGTCACGGCTGGGAGCTCAGCCCTGGAAATGGGGCGAATGCACGAGGCTGCAGGCCAGGCCTGCCTGACTGCGGTGTCCCCCCCGCCCCCCACCCCCACAGAGCGCCTGGCCCTCCTGGGGCAGGGGGCAGGGACGGTGCCGACCCCGTCCTGGCTTTTAATTTGGGCCACAGCCAGCGGAGCTCAGGGGCACTCCTGGCTCTGTACTAGGGTCGCTCCTGCCGGGCTGGGAATGCTGAGGATGGAAGCCATGGGCCGGGGGATGCCCTCCCTGCTGTGCCGTGACTTGGGCCCTGTCCTGGGACCAAAGGCAGCTGCCACAGCCCCCATGGGCAGGTCCAGGCCACAGGCCCCATGAGCAAAGCGGGAGGCGGCGCTGAGACCCGGAGTGTCCCGGAGGGAGCCCCACGGCCCCCCGCCCCAGGGCGCCCATTTCTCCCTCGGGAACCAAAGGCTCTGGGGCAGCCCCACCAAGCCAGGGTCTTGCAGCTGTACTGGGGAGCGCACATCCCCGTGGGCTGCCCTCCTGGACAGGGGATGTCCGGGGCAGGGGGCACTGGCCGGGCGCAGCTGTTCTCTCTGGGCCCAGGAGACCTGCGGCTTGGCCTGGGAGGCCGAGCTGGGCCAGGCAGAGTCTGGGGACACTGCCTGGCCGCAGGCTCGGCCCCGACCACCACACCCCTGATCTCCTGAGAAGCGCTGTCTCCTGCCTCCTCCAAGGACTTGGCCGCCTTCCACGGTCACTCCGGCGTCTGGCTCAGCCGCCGCGTGGTTCTGAATGATAATGACCGTGGGTGACTTTCAGAGGTGTTCGGGTGCCAGCATGTGGCTTGCACCCACAGCCCAGACTTCAGGGGGGACCCGTCCCTGAACCTCGCAGCCCAATGGCCCTGGGAGATGGCGCCCCAAACCCCCACCTCTGCGGCAGGAGGGCCCTCGCCTCACCCACGTGGAGCCAGGGGTCTGTCTCTGGCCGGTCACCCTGGCAGCCTCGGCCAGGGGCTGGGTGTGGCGCCCCCTAAGGGAAGGCAGCGGAGTCCTGCGCTCTGCCCGCCAAGCCGCAGACCTCGGAGGGCTCTGTGTCTGTGTCTGCCTGCTCTCCCGCAGACCCGTCGTGGAGAGCTGCTCCGGGCAGCCACCCTGGCCCTTCTCCGGGCATTGGTGGTCAGAAGGGAACTGACAACGCGAGTTGCCTTTCAGCTGACTAATTCATGCGTTTAGTTGTAGTAAAATATACATAGCATAAAATGGACCATCTGTACCGTTTCTTTTGAATTGGTGGTGAGGGGGTGGCGTTTGAGACACGCTTGGCAGTGCTCAGGGATGACTCCCGGTTCTGTGCTCAGGGCTCGCTCCTGTGGTGTCGGGGATGGAGTCAAGGCTGGCCATGTGCCAGGCAAGCATCTAACTGCCGAGCTATTCTCTGGTCCCTCCTGAACCATTTGTTCAACCTCCAGTCGTGGGCATTAAGAACATCCCTGTGTCCCACCAGACCTTCTTCCGTCTTGCAGAACCAAAACTCTCCATCAAGCACACAAACTCCTGCCCGGCCCACTGTCCCCTCCCCATCTCTCTGGACTGGGGGAGGGATCTGGGGCTCATCTGAGGGGCTCTAGGGTATCCCTCTTTCCCTCTCCCGTGCCAGGAGTGTAACCGGGGCCTTCACACAGCCGAGGCCAGTGCTTGGTCGCCAAGCCCCGAGCTCGCCGGTTTTAACCCTTTGTGACCTCTTCCCTTCCCATCACAGCCTCAAGGGTCGCCCATGCTGTGACTTGTGGGCCCTTCCACACCCACTGCTCACCTGCCCATCACCTTGCTCATCATGTGCTGGCCCAGGGCTGTGCCTCCGCGTCTGGCTGTTGGGAAGGGACTTGCTGGTCTCGAGTGAGGGGAAACTTCCCGGAGCCTGGCGCTCCTCTCCACTCTCCGTGGGGCTTCCCGGAAGTTAGGTTACTGTCCGTCTGGGAGCCCTGGGACGCCCGCTCAGCCCTTCTGCCTTCTCCTCTCCTCTGGTCGCCTCTTGGGGCCTGTGACTTTGCTGGCCTCGGATGCGGGGTGAGGAAGGAGGCCTGGCCAAAGGGCAGAGTGTTCCGGGTGCTGAATGGGCTTGTGAGGGGGTCACAGACACCCAGAACTCTGGGTCAGAGATCCGGGGAGACTGGAAGGGACCAGAGCCAGGGTCCGGGGTGCGCAGACTGCGGTCAGGGCTGGGCTGCAGGGTGGATGCAGGCGACGGCCATGCTGGAGGGGACCTGTCGGCCAGGCGCTAACACTTCCCCTCTCCCGAGCAGTGCCCACAGGACCCTGGATGTGAAGCCTGTCACATAGGCCTGCCGCCCAGACTAGCAGATGGCAAACCACACAGTCATTCCTGAACGAGCCCGAGGGCCGAGCCCAGCCCCGGGCTGCAGCTGTGACCCGGGTTTAATCCCTGAGCACAGAGCCAGGAGTAGCCGCTGACACCACCTGGTGTGCCCCAAACAGGAACAAATTTAAAAATTAAAATAGAGACAGAGAAGAGAGCTCAGAGAGCTGAATTGGCTCGTGCTTTGCAGGTTGGGGGGTGGGGTGGCCGGCAGGAGGCCCGGCTTGATTGCTGGCACTGGCGTGTGGGACCCCCGTATTTCACAGATCCTCACACTTGACCTCCTCTGGGTCTGCGACCCCCAGTTTAAGAGGTGAGGGTTACTCGTGTGGTCGGTGCCAGCCAAATGCGCGTTAGAATCACCAGGGAAGCTGGGCACAGAACAAAACCCAGCCCTGCATCACCTGAGCCCTGCGCCAGGCCCTTGAGGTGAGACCGTGGGCTCAGGGAGGCGGGGACCCCTCCGGGTGAGCACCCTGGTGAGCCTAGTGGCCCCAGGGTGGTGGTCCCGGCACCGCCAGGAAAGCCCTGTGGAGAATGTGCCCCCCACAGCCCGGCAGACCCTTGCATGTCCCTACCCGGGGCCTTTATTCCTGGCGAGCCCCAGGACTTGACGTTCACTGTCAGGTCTGGGAGTTCTTCCCCTGGGGCATCTCCCCAGCCAAGCCCAGCTTCTGCTGGACCTCAAGGCTTTGCCCCGGCCACCATGGCGCCAGTCTTGGGGGACAGCCCGGCCCATGTGCTGAGACTCCCACACGACCCCACTCCCTTGGCTGTGGTTTCCTGAGTGAAACGGTCTGGAACGACGGTTCCCAGGTGCCTCTGCAGAGATGGGAGAACTCCTGCTTCGGAGGGCGGAGGAGAGGGACCTCGTGTAGGTCAGAGGGCGGGATGCAGGGCGGCCGCATCACACCCTCACACCAGCTGCAGGTCCAGGCCGCGGGTGGTGGGGGGGAGAGGTGTGTGGAGAAGTGTAGTCCCCTCATCCGAAGAGTCCCCTCACAGGCCAGCCCCACCCACAGTGTCCCCTCACAGGCCATCCCCACTCACAATGTCCCCTCACAGGCTTCCCCCACCGACCCACAGTGTTCCCTGACAAGCCGCCCTGACCACCCACAGTGTCCCCTCAAGGCTGCCCTCATCCATAGTGTCCCCTCACGGGCTGCCCCCACCCACAAAGTACCCACAGGGGACCCTCTGGCATCGGTCATTTGGTAGTTCCCGTAAGGCGGTACCACAGGCCAGGGTGCAGAGCATAGGGCTGGCAGGGTCGGAGGTTGGGGGGTGTGGACAAGAGCCTCTGCTGAGGCTTCGGAGGACGGTCAGGTGAGTTGGGCGCAGCTGGGGTGTTGGGGTGCTGGCTGAGGTGGGGGCACAGGGCAGGCTGGAATGGGGGGCGCAGGTAGGGGTGAGGTCAAGGGCAGTCTGGGATGGGGGCACAGGCTGGGTGTAGAGGCACAGGCTGGCCGGGGGGGCGGTTTCCGTAAGCTCCGGGCTGGGGGACCGCAGTGGAGTCACCTGGTCCTTGTCCTGAGTGGGTCGGGCAGGGGGACTGTGCCAGGGGGAAAAGCCTAATTTGGGGTTGGGGGTTGTTGTCCGGCACTAAGACGAGTGTTGACTGTCTCTAGGAGCTGGCTGGCCGGGTGACAGACGGCCCGCGTCCTGGTTATGTGACATCCTCCAAGCACTCACACTTTCAATGCTTGCTTTCTGCTTCATTTTTGAATATTTATTTATTCATGGGTTTGGGGGTGCACTCAGTGGTGCCCAGGGCTTACTGCTGGCTCTATGCTAAGCCTGCTGGGGCTCGGGGACCGTTCGGAGCGCCTGGGATAGAACCCAGCTGGCCCCGGGCAAGCCGAGCGGGCTGCCTCTTGTACCGCTGCTGTGGAGGAATTTTCTGTTTTGTTTTGTTTTGTTTTCCCTTTTGGTCTGGTTCTAAGCCATTCCTGCTGTGCTCAGGACAGGGGGACGGGGGACGGGGGGACATGGGACTCTGCGTAGGGATCCCTCACTCTGGGCCTTTGCTTAGGGTCGCTCATCCCTGGCAGTGGGCAGGGCCTGGTGGTCCAAGAGACCAGCACTGCTCAGCACCTTTCCCACGGCTGCCTCTGCATGCACCCAACACAACAGGCACACACACGCACACACAGACACACACATGCATGCACACACACGCACGCACACATGCACACAGGCACACACATATTCGCACACATGCACACACATGCACACACGCACATATACACATACGCACACATGCACACACACAAGTGCAAGCATACATGCACACACGCAAACACACACGTGTATACACATGCACACACGCACGCACACACACGCACACACAGGCACTGCACACTAAACCTCACAGCCCTCATTTAGGAGCCGTGGTCTGGGGTCTCGGAGCCCCAGTGTGTTGGCGAGAGCCGACAGGGGGAGTGCAGCCGCCAGCCTACCCCAGCCCTGGGGCAGCCTGTCCTGGTAGGGGCAGACCTGGACACTCCCAGAGGCTGCCTCTGCGCCACGCTGGGCTGTGCAGGGGCAGAAAGGCCGCAAAATGGGTGAGGCCCCACAGGGCCCGCAGGGGTCCACTTGTGTGGGGGGGCCGCAGTCACCCTGAGGGCCTTCCCCCTGGCACTTCCTGGGGTCGCTTAGCCAGCTCTTTTAGAAGCTCCCGGGGAGAGAGGGCTTAGCTTTGATTCTCTTGCGTTTGGGGCTGGAGGTGAGCCCTTGGCCAGGCCACTGGCCGGAAACACTTTCCAGGGCAGATGATCACTGACCGTCCACCCCAGCTGTGAAGAGGGGCTGCGCGGAGGTCAGGGGCAGGGTTGGAAGGCCCCTGAGAACTGGCAAGTCAAGCCACTGGTCTTTCACGCCTCCCTCTTCTTCCAGGGGACGGTGGGGGCCGAGTGGGGGCACAGCATTCTCCAGCCCCTGTGCTGAGGCCCGCTGGGTGCCCCAGGGCTTCCGGTCATGCCTGGTCACGCCCCCGCCCTCTGCCCTCACGGTCCTGCCTGTCTCCCCAGCATCCTGTTTGCCGACATTGAGGGCTTCACGAGCCTGGCATCCCAGTGCACTGCCCAGGAGCTGGTCATGACGCTCAACGAGCTCTTCGCCCGCTTCGACAAGCTGGCTGCGGTGAGTGCCCACGGAGGCATGGGCTAGCACCCCTGTGGGAGAGCCCCTTGGGGCAAACACAGGCCCTGCGTCCCCCCACGACACTCCCTGGGGCCTGCAGGCACCCCAGGGCTTCCAGCCTGGGAGCAGATGGGGCGGGGAGGGGGCCGGTTTGGCAGGCCTGCAGGCAGTGCTGCCCTGACCCCTAGGGAGCAGGAGGGTGGTGCCAGGCCCGCGGGCAGTGCT
This sequence comes from Sorex palustris, assembly GCA_028565675.1. Classification (NCBI taxonomy): domain Eukaryota; kingdom Metazoa; phylum Chordata; class Mammalia; order Eulipotyphla; family Soricidae; genus Sorex; species Sorex palustris. The sequence goes on along the minus strand of JAOXYA010000009.1, from coordinate 9,386,350 downwards.
TCCCTGATGCCCAGGGCTCACCTGAGTGTCACTCTCTTGAGGACACGGGCTCAAGGATGGGACAGTAAGTCTGAGTCCCGCTGGCTGCCCTCCTCTGGAAGCTTCCAGAAAGGACTCTCACATGGTCACAGGCACGGGCACATCCATTCACTGGATGCTGTTTCTGCGCTTTCCGGTGTGGACAACTGGAGGACCCGGGCCTTGCTCTCACACATCAGCAGCCACTTGCTCGGGTGCCCCCCAGTGTGAGGCCACTGGCCCCGGCCACTTGCTCTGATGTCCCCCAGCACGGGGTCGCTGGCCCCGGCCACTTACCCTGGGTCCCCCCAGCCTGAGACCACCCTCAGGCCATCACCTGGCTTAGAGCGGGACTCCGGCCTCACCGGAGTGGAGGGTGGTCAGCTCCAAGTGTGGTGCGCTCCAAGGGCCCGGGGCTCGTGAACGGCCTGAGGCGTGAGGCCTGCCGTGTCCTCCCCCAGGCCAGGTCGGGCAGGGGGCAGAGAGGGAACGTGTGGGCCCTGCTCAGTCTCGGGGACCAGCTGGAGAGTGGAACGGGAGCCGGGCTCACTCCCCGGTGCCGCAGACCCCGAGCACTTCAGGACTCACCACCCACGGGGCTCAGGGACTGTTTGTGGTGTTGAGAATCGAACCCAGGTCGGCCTCGAGCAGGGCAGGCGCCCTCCTGCTCTCCGGTGGCTCGGACCAGCTGTGGGTTCTGGGGCCGGAAGCGGCTGGGTTCCACCCCCGCAGGGCCTGGAGCCAGGCGGGCTGACCCCTCCCTGAAGGCGAGTCCTCCTCCACCCCTCCTCTGAGCCCCTCCCCAACGCCTCCGCCTCTCTTGCTCCAGGAGAACCACTGTCTGCGCATCAAGATCCTGGGGGACTGCTACTACTGCGTGTCGGGGCTGCCCGAGGCCAGGGCGGACCATGCCCACTGCTGCGTGGAGATGGGCATGGACATGATCGAGGCCATCTCGTAAGTGCCGTTAGGGGCTGTCATCCGTCGCCTCTGGCAGAGGCAGGGAAACTGAGGCTGAGCCCCCACGCCTCTTAGGAGGCTGTCTTGCACCCCAGACTTGGAGCCGCCCTGGCTTCTCCTCCCCTGCCGCCGGGAGAGCTTTTCTAGGGAGTAAGCCGGGTTCCGCAGCCTCCACGGCGGCAGGAGGTGTGCGAACCTCCCCAGGATGACCCGGCAGCCGTCTTGAGTGCTCACTGCTGGGACATGCCCCCCACCCACCCAGCCAGGACTGCTCCTGGTCCTGTTTCTGGCGACAAAGGCTAGACTCAGAGGTGACACAGCCCGGGACGTTCCATCCCCCCCGCCTGGTCAGTAGCACAGGGGCTTTGGGGACCCTCCTCACTCTGGTGGGAGAAGGAGGCTGGGCAGTAAACCAGACTGCCCTTGGTCATGTCCACCAGGGCTGGCTCTAAGGACGGTGCAGCCTCAGTGACTGGGAACTTGGGGGCTGGCCTGGCTTGGGGCAGGGACCAGCCAGGGGCCTGAGATCAGAGGTTAGAAGCCGCAGCCCAGAAGCACGAGGCCTGCCAAGGGAGGGAGATGGGTACTCGAGTCTGCCCTGTGGACCAAGCCAGCTCAGGGACGCCCGTGGCGTGAAGGCCTCCGAGGGCAGCCAAGGGGCTTGGGAAGGGCAGGCTGTGCCCAGGCAAGTGACCAGCAGGGGAAGCCCAGCGGGGCCACTCGTGGGGCTGATCCCAGGGCAGAGGAAGCTCCAGGGCCCATGTCCCTGAGCGGGTGTTGACCTCTTGGTGGTGGCAGGGGCGATGGCAGGAGTATCTGGGGTCTCCCCAGCAGCCCTGCTGGTTCCAGTGTGCTCTGCTGGACGAAGCCCTAACGGTGCGCCTGGGGGCGCTGAGCCCGGAACAGCCACCTGGTCAGTCCTCTGAGTCCTGGCATCCTCAGTGCCAGCGGGAATGCTGCAGCCGTCTTCCCGGGTGCGGCCATGCCTGGCCTCTGCCCTGCCTGGGCCCCCTTTTCACTGTTTCTCTGGGCTGGGGGCCACACCCAGCAGTGCTCAGGGCTTGCTCCTGGCGAGGCTTTGGGGACCATCTTTCTCCGCTGCCCAGCCAGCAGCAGCACCATGGACGCATGAGTGGGCGTCGGATGGGCGGTGACTGGGCCTGTTGTGTGTTGCGCACTGGCCACAAGTGGCCTGGGTGCCCCGCGGGAGGGCAGCGGGCCCCGGTTGCGCTGTGAGGCTCCACCTCGTGGCCGAGCCTGGGACTGCAGGGCCTGGGGGAGGCAATGAGTCTGAGCTCTGCGCCCGCGCCGGCCCCTGACCCTCTCCCAGCCTCACCCCTGTCCATCCCCAGGTTGGTCCGGGAGGTGACGGGGGTGAACGTGAACATGCGCGTGGGAATCCACAGCGGGCGAGTGCACTGCGGCGTCCTTGGTCTCAGGAAGTGGCAGTTCGACGTCTGGTCTAACGATGTCACGCTGGCCAACCACATGGAGGCTGGAGGCAAGGCGGGGTGAGTGGGGGCCGCCCACCCCAGCTGGCCCCTCCCGGGCACGGCCTGGACGCCCTGGCACGAGCTGGGGTCGGCAGCCCTGGACGGCAGGAGCTCTGTTGCTCCGCCCACACGTGCCTACGGAGCTGTGGAGGGGGGCCGGGCCCTCCCCAGCAGACGCTCCCCCAGAGCCTGGGGAGACAGGGTGGGGAGGAGGCAGGGTGATGTCCCTGTGAGCTGGCCTGGGGACAGGGGCTGGGGGGGTACGCCGGGCTCCGGACACGCCCAGTGCCAGGCCTGTGCCAGCGTGGGCCTCGGCTGCTTGCGGTGCTGTTTGCAAAGTCTGTGAGACCAAGGCAGGCTCTTGGGGGCTCAAGATGGGCCCCCGGTTCCCAGTGGGCCCCCTGCTCCGTCCCGATGCTGGGCAGGACGTGGCCTGTCCAGGGGCGCCCGGCTGACCGGTGTCCTCCGCCCGCCTGCCCCCAGGCGTATCCACATCACCAAGGCCACCCTCAACTACCTGAACGGGGACTACGAGGTGGAGCCGGGCTGTGGGGGCGAGCGCAACGCCTACCTCAAGGAGCACAGCATCGAGACCTTCCTCATCCTCAGCTGCACGCAGAAGCGGGTCAGACACAGCGTGGACACACATGGGCTTCGGTGGGGGGGGCGCTCACGGACCCTTCGTCTCTCACGGCCCTGCCCAGACACAGGGGCTCCCCCAGGGTCTCTTCCACCGGCTGCATCCTGCCCTCGCCCCCTCATCTCTGCTCCAGAGACGTCTCTGCTCTGCGTTCCTCAGGCTCTTGTGGGGCCTCTGGAACAGTCTTGGGAGTTCCAGAGGCTTCCACAGACAGAGAGGGAGGAGAAGGAGGAAGGGGAAGAGAGAAGGAGTGGGAAGAGAGGAGAGGGGAGGAGAGGAGAGAGGAGGAGAGGGATGAGGGAGAGGAGGTGAGGAGAGAGGAGGATTGAGGAGGTGAGGAGAGGAGGTGAGAGAGCTTCCTGGCAAAAGCAAGGGGTGCGGCGGGAGCAAAGGATTCTGGGCCACGGGGAGGCTCAGCCGCGAGACCCCCACGGGAAGGCAGCTTCGTCCGGGAGAGGCGCAAGCTCACTCCCCTCAGGAAGGAACATGACACCATTAAAAATAGCACCCTGAGGCCTGCTAATAATTCAGTTTTATATTTTGGCAAGTGTGGGCTGAGACAAAGAGGGAGAAGAAAGGGACCAGGAAGGGAAAGAGGTTGAGGGGAGGAAGTGCAGAGGAGGGAGGGGGCTGCCCAGGGGCACGGGGGGCCCCTGGGGGAGGCCTTGGGCAGGGTGTGGGCCACAGGGGCTCTCAGACACCCCGGAACCTCTCATGCCCTTCGGAGCTCTGGGGCTGACAGGGTCAGAAGCAGGTGAGCGCCCTCCTTCACCTCCTCTCTCCTCACCTCCTCTCTGCTCTCCTCCCTCTCACCTCCTCTCCTCACTTCCACTCTTTCTCACCTCCTCTCTCCTCAACTCCTCTCTCTCACTTCTCTCCCTCACCTCCTCTCTCCTCACCTCCTCTCTCCTCTCCTCTCTCACCTCTTCTCTCACCTCCAAGCTCAAGGCACACATGAACAAGAAGACCTGGTCAGAGTACCCCAGGGGCCAGCTGAGTACCCCCAGGAGACTGTCTGGCTGGGTGCCTCCCCCGAGGCCACCCTGGGCCACTGGTCCTGCTTAGGGCCCCAGGGGAAGCTCCGCCTGGCCGGGCAGACGCACGAGGAGGGACAGGGGAGACAGGGCTGTCTGAGGAGGCGGATCTTTCAGCAGTTGCCTGTGCTCTGACTAGAATGTGACTACGGCTGGGGGAGGGAGGCCGGCGGCACCCTCCTGCCTGTCAGGCTGAGGCCCGCCGTCCCCCACCTGTCGGGGTCTCTTGGAGACCTGGAAGGAGGGCACAGAGGCAGAGATGCCTTAACCCCCCAAGCGGCACCCCTCTGCACCCCCCGATCTGCCAGTTCCCTTCTCGAACTCAGGAAGTCTCCCCAAGGCCCCCTCCCTCCCGTCTCTTAGACCGTGCAGGTGGCAGGCAGCAGGCCTGAACACCTCGCCTGCCCATATGGTCAGCCCGGGCCTCTCACACTGGTGCCCTGCCAGTCCAGGCATGGGGGCTGGGGGTATTTAGGGCCTCAGGGCGAGCACTTGCTTCTGGGCCAGCCTCTGGGTGCTGGGCAGGCAGTTGGGCTCACGGGCCGACGCTTCCCTGTTGCTGCCCCAGAAAGAAGAGAAGGCCATGATCGCCAAGATGAATCGCCAGAGAACCAACTCCATCGGGCACAACCCGCCGCCCTGGGGGGCCGAGCGCCCCTTCTACAACCACCTAGGCGGCAACCAGGTGTCCAAGGAGATGAAGCGCATGGTGAGTGGCAGCGCGGCCTGCAGGGGGCGCTGCGGCGGAGGGGGAGGGAAGGAACCCAGACAGCCTCAGAAGGGGGCCCTGCAGTGGGGACTCCCCTTAGCTGGGGGCTCGCCTGGACCCCCGTCCCCCAGAGATAGCCCATGCGACGCCCTCCCCGCTGCTGGCGGGTGCCGCTCCCTCTGTCGTCCACGCTGCCTCTCCCGGACTCTGGGTGGCCACTGTGGGTTTGGCACCCAGCCAGGGGCCTTCCTCTCGCACCCCTGACCCATGCAGGGAACTCAGGGAACTCAGAACCAGCCCAGCCCTGGTGCCTCACCTCCTGGGTCCCCTGACTCTGGTGTTCGGGGACTCCCAGTCTCTAAATGCCAGCACAGCCTTGTAGGTGACCCAAGTCTGGAGGATCGTTAGGGGCACTCGTATGCTCAGTGTATGTTGGCTTGTGTATATGTGTATGTGTGTGTCCACCTGTTTGTGACCCACAGGGGTCAGCAGGGTGCGCCCCCTTGCTTCCGTCCAACACTACCTCCACTACCCAGCTGCCGCCACACTCCAGGACGCTTTCTGGACCCGCAAAGCAGCCGCGCGACACATCATAAGACACTAAATACCCACCCTCCAGAATTGCCGTACCATATTTGATAGGGTTCAAATATGGTAACACCTACGAGGGCGATTAGAGGTCGCCCCAAAAGCCTCTATCCCTCTCAGAAAGACTGGCAAGCTACCAAGAGTATTCCGCCTGCACGGCAGAGCCTGGCAAGCTATTGTTGTGTATACGATATGCCAAAACCAGTAATTGCAATGGGTCTCATTCACCTGACCCTGAAGGCTCCGCAAAGTTGTGACATAAAAGTATAAATTTTATTTTATTTCCTGAACTTGTGACATTTATTTTATTTAGAAAATATGAAAGGGGAAGGTATATTTTTCCATAATCTATTGCAAAAGAGAAACAGAAAGACAGGAAGAGAAAAAGGAAGAAGAAAGAAAACAAAAAGAGGGATCAAAAAGTTAGCACATGGGTTAATACACTTGCCTTGCTTGCAGCAGACTCCATTTCAATCCCTGGCACCACATTTGCTCCCCTGTACACTTCAAAAGTGAAACTGAACACAAAGCTAGAAGCAATTCTAGATTATTGCTAAAAAGGAGGGAGGGAGGGGGGAAGGAGAGAGGGAGGGAGGGAAGAAATTTAACTTCTAGTATAAATCTTCTAAGATTACTGATGAAATGTCTATTGTCACCCTAGGCATTTTGAAGGGTTGTTTTTATATTATCAAGTGGAGTTTTGGCATTTTTAAAAAAAATAATGAATCACTGTTAGTTATAGATTTGCCAACTTCTATGATTACATTTCAGTTATACAATGATCGAGTACCCATCCCTCCACCAGTGTCCATTCTCCACCACCAATTTTCCCAGTATCCCTTCCATCACTCCATCCCCTGCATGTTCCCCCCTGCCTATGTGGCAGGCACATTCCCTTTTACTGTCTCTCTCCATGTGGGTATTGTGGTTAAAAATATGAGTACTAAGTGGCCATCATGTTCAGTCCATAGTCTAGTTTCAGCACACATCTCCCATTCTGAGGATCCCTCCAAGCATTTTTACTTGGTTGTCCCTTCTCTGTTTCAGCTGTCTTTTCCTCCAACATGTAAGGTCAACTTCCAAATCATGGAGCCATCCTCCTGACCCTTACCTCTACTATCCTTTGGTATTAGTCTTCCATTATGTTACTTTATATTCCACAAATCAGTGCAGTTATTCTATGTATGTCCCTCTCTCTCTGACTCATTTAATTAGCATGATACTCTCCATGTTGATCCACTCATATGCAAATTTCATATTTGTATCTTTTCTAACTGCTGCGTAGTATTTCACTGTGTAGATGTACCAAAGTTTCTTTAACCAGTCATCTGTTCTCAGGCACTTGGGATTTTTCTATATTATTGTTATTTTAAATAGTGCTGCAATATGCATACAAGTGCAGATATCATTTCCACTACATTATTTTGCATCTCTGGGATATATTCCCAGAAGTGGTATTGCTGGATCAAATGAGAGCACAATTTCTAATTTTTTTTGAGAAACGTCCATATTATTTTCCAAAAGGGCTGAACCAGTCAGCATTCCCACCAGCAATGAAGGAGAGTCTACTTCTCCCCACATCCACGCCAACACCAGTTGCTTTTGTTATTTTGTGTGTGTGCTGCCAGTCTCTGTGATGTGAGATAATATCTCATTGTTGTTTTGATCTGCACCTGTCTGATGATGAGGAGC
>JAOXYA010000009.1:9352266-9379116 GCA_028565675.1 Sorex palustris | reverse complement strand
TCTCTCTCTCTCTCTCTCTCTCTCTCTCTCTCTCTCTCTCACACACACACACACACACACACACACACACACACTCTCTCTCTCACACACACACCCCAGAAAGTGTACAGCATGTGAGTGTCAGGTCTGTGTTCCTTGAGAAAATATATCCAATTGAACTTTCTCTGGATCCAGAAAGGAGTCTCCCATCTACCCATCTGTTGAAAAGTATTTACCTATTTATTTTGGTTTTGAGGCCACACCCAGCGATGCTCAGGGGTTACTCCTGGCTCTGCACTCAGGAATTACTCCTATGGGGAGGGACCCTATGGGGTCCCAAGATCAAACCTGGCTTGGCAGCCTGCAATGCTCCAGCCACTCAAAAATATTTATTTACTCTGTGTGTGTGTGTGCGCGCGTGTGTGTGTGCGTGCGTGTGTTTGTGTGTGTGTTGCCCAGGATTGAATCTGGGGCCTCGCACATGTGGGACATACTCTCTCCATGTACATCCCTGGCTCCTGTTTCATCTCTTTTCCACGGTGGAGTAAGATCCATGGAGTGCCCATCCCACACACTCCCGTCAGTGGGATATCACGTCTCCCTCTCCTGGTCAGTAGGCATTTCAATTAACTCCAAGCCTGGGTGCTTGCAGATAAGACCCGTATCATTTAGAATGGGTGTTTTCTTAATCCTTGAATGCCCAGCAGTGGTGCCCCTGAGCCCGTTGCTCTTGCTCCTCACTAGAACTGGTTTGTGATCTTTTGGGGATATGCCTGTGTGAAGTGACACCCCGTCATGTCTGTCCCTAACAGTGAGTGATGGTGAGCAGTTGCTTCCTCATGCGTGTCTGGACCATCACTGTCTTCTCTGGAACATTTTTACGTGACCCACATATCCCACATACTGCTTGAATATAGTCAATATACAGTCACAACGGGCTCTTCTGCTTTGTTGGGCCTAGTGCTCGCTGGCCTTCCTGGACGCTGCCGTGGCTGCCGGATTGTCAGGGAAGGGAAGGGGTCCTGCTGTCAGCCCAGCTCGGGGCCAGGGAACAACTGGGGGATTTGTCATCATGGTAGCCGCAAAGGCTAGTCGGGCTGGGCTCCCTGCGAGGGTCTGGAGGGTGGGGGGCAGAGCGGGCAGAGCAGGCTAGGGGGAGGCTGTGAGCCGGGAAACAGCCCTGAATGCCCCCATGACTTCCTCCCACAGAGACTTCAGCAGCAGCAGCAACAACGGGACCTCCCAGTGGTGAGTGGGCGCCCCCGGGGGCCGTCTGGGTGGGGGGCTCTTTGTGGCCTGCTGGGCAGTGAAGGAGCAGGCCCAGGTCAGTGCCTAGCCCTCAGGCCCCTTGTCACTTGCGCCCAGGGCTCCGGAGAGGGGCAGCGGGTGGGGTACAAGCTCGCAGTCTGCTTTGAGGTGCTGGGTTACTTATTTGGGTATTGGGGGCCACACCCAATGCTCTCAGACCACTGCCCACTGCAGCTCACTGAGGGCCACTGAGGGCCGCCACACAGCCCTGTGGCCCAAGCATGGCTTTCAACCCTATGACCTTCTCCTTAGAGGATTAATGTGCCTCTAATGAGACTTTAATGAGGATTATTTTTCACGTGTTTGTTTTTGGGTCACATCCGACACTGCTCACGGCTCACTCCTGGCTCTGCTGCATCACTCCTGATGGGGCTCTGGGGACTGTTTGCGTGCAGGGCCAGCACCTTGCCCTGTGCCACGTCGCTGGCACTGTTCATTATAATGTTAGCAGAGATACAATCAGGTGATACAAGCCACCCGCTCTCGGCCACTGCCGTTTTCTGGGGAGTCCAGCTGTGCTTGCAGGTGGGGTCTTCCACACTGCCCACTCTTGAGATGCAACAGTTGTCACTGAGGGAAGGAGGCCTTACCCAGGGTACCCAGAGATGGCCAGGGCGGCCCTAGCTTGGCTGGGTGCAAATGCCACCTGTTTGCAGGGCCACGGTCCCTGCTGCTGAGCCGGAGGCCTGGGGAGGAGATGGGGTCGTCAGAAGGGGCTTTAGGAGGCTTCAGGACTTGCCTGGGCCTGTCTCCCTCCCATAGCCCTGAGCATGCTACCAAGGTGGCGCTGAAGGTGGTGACGCCCATCATCATCTCCGTGTTCGTGCTGGCCCTCTACCTGCACGCCCAGCAGGTGGAGTCCACCGCCCGCCTCGACTTCCTCTGGAAACTCCAGGTGGGTGTCCCACGGCTCACTAGCCCTGTCCTGGGTGGGGGGCAGCCCACTGCCTGCCCCAGGCTTCCCCCTGGAGAGGCAGGGATTGTGGTGGAGCCAGAGGCAGGGAGGGAAAACTGGAAGCCCACGGAGGACAACTCACAGTCCATGCTGGGGGAGTGGACAGAGGTGTACGTGCGTGCAGGGGGGAGGTTGGCGCAGGGGCGGAACAGGGGAGTGGATGGTGCAGAGGGTGTGCGGTCAGTACAGGTTCGGGGGAGGTGGGCGGAGGGCGTGGGGTCAGTGCGGGGGGCGCTGGGGAGGCGGGCGGAGGACGGACGGTCAGTCGGGGAGTGGGGAGAGCCGGGGGAGGTGGGCGGAGGGCGGTCAGTGCGGGGCCGGGAGAGGTGGGTGGAGGGCGGGCCGTCAGTGCCGAGGCCGGGAAGTGCACGGAAGACCCTGAGCAGGGCCGGCTGGGCAGGGAAGGAGGGTTGAAGGGATGTCAGAGACCGTCCCCAGGAGTCTCAGCTCTGGTCCTCACTGGGCACCCAGGTGGGGCTGGACTCCTGCTCAGCCCCGGCCTGGTGCCCTGCTCTGCTCATATTCCCCAGGAGTCTGACCCCTGTGCTCTCTCTCCGGACCAAACATTTTTTTCTTGGCACTGGGGGCCACCCCTGGTGGTGCTCGGGGCTTTCTCCTGGCTCTGCACTCAGGAATCACCCCGATGAGCCCCGGGGACAACGTGGGGTGTCAGGGGTTAACTCCAGGTCGGCTGCATGAAAGGCAAGCATCCCGGCACTAATGCTCCAGCCCTCAAACGCTCATTTTTGGTTTTGTGGGGAGGAGGGGGGGGTCACAGCTAGTCATATACTCAGGGGCTCTTCCTGGCTCTGTGCTCGGGTGCTGGGATTGGAGCCAGGGTCACCCCCACAGCTGCATGCAGAGCAAGTGACTCCCTGCCTGGACTGCGCTCCTGGTGGGGCCACACCCGGCGATGCCCAGGGGCCACTCCTGGCTGGCACTGCTTCCTCCGTCATATTCCCTGAGCTCGCGTAGAAAGCTTTGGAGGGAATGTGCCTGCCACAGAGGCGGGGGAGCGGGGCTGGGTGGTGAGAGGGACACTGGGAACGTTGGTGGCGGAGAATGGGCACTGGTGGAGGGATGAGTACTCGAACATTGTATAAATGTAGCCACAAAAGTTTGTGAGTCTGTCACTGTACCTCATGGTGACTCATTTAAAAAAATGAAAGTAAACAATGGAGACTGAAAAGAAATAAATGTAATGAGCACCTACAATGACGATATAGAAAGCACAACAGCAAGGTGGCGAAAACTTGACTGGGAGACGGGTAGGAAACCGAAGAGCAGCTTCAGGTTGGGCAGCGCGGGGCGACCGGGCCCTCCAGGATGGACAGTCAGCCGGGTGCCCCTCCCGGGCTCCCCCGTGGGACGCTGGGCTCGGAGTGGACACAGAGCTGCCTGCCGCCGCCCCGCAGGCCACGGAGGAGAAGGAGGAGATGGAGGAGCTGCAGGCCTACAACCGGCGCCTGCTGCACAACATCCTGCCCAAGGACGTGGCCGCGCACTTCCTGGCGCGGGAGCGGCGCAACGACGAGCTCTACTACCAGTCGTGCGAGTGCGTGGCCGTCATGTTCGCCTCCATCGCCAACTTCTCCGAGTTCTACGTGGAGCTGGAGGCCAACAACGAGGGTGTGGAGTGCCTGCGGCTGCTCAACGAGATCATCGCCGACTTTGACGAGGTGGGGGGGCCTCTGAGGTTGGGGGGAGGAGGCACCAAGGCTGGGGGTGGGCGGAGCCTCCAAGGCTGGGACGTGTGGGGAAGGGAGCCCCCGAGGTAGGGGGTGTGGGCGGAGGGATCCTTCGAGGTCGGGGTGGGTGGGGGAGCCTCCGAGGTTGTGAGGGAACATGGGGAGGAGCCTTCGAGGTCGAGGGGGCGTGTGGGGGAGCCTCCGTGGCCCTCCCAGACGTGGGAGAGGCTGTCCCAGGCACTGGCTCTGCTCCGGGGTCCTTGCAGGTTCCTTCTGTGGTTTTGTTTGTTTGGGGGCCACACCAGGGGCTACTCCTGGCTCTGCGCTCAGGGAGCACTGCTGCCGAGCTCAGGGTCCGTGTGGGGTGGTGGGTCCGAACCAGGTGGACTGCATGCAAGGCGAGAACCATCCCCGCTGTACGTCCGCTCCAGCCCCAACATGCCTTCTCTTTTTCCCCCCCTTTCTTCTCCCTTTTCTTGCTTTCTTTTCTTCTTTTCTCCTTCTTTTCCTGTCCTCCTCCATGGCGTATGGTGCTGTTAAACAGAGACTCGGGCAGACTGTCCATGTCTCATCCGTCCAGTGTCCCATCCCTCCGCCCAGATCCTCTCCTGCCCCTGGCCCGCCTCCTGGGCAGTTTGAGCTACTGCCGTTTGGGGGTCCGGTGCTTGCCCCACTCTCGTGGTCCCTCCGCTCTTCCCCCTGAGCTTTCCAGCCCTTGGTCCTGTAGCTCAGCGTCCTCCGCTCTCCCCGCTTCTCCCCTGGCACCTTTGAGTCTTGAGGGCCGCCTCTGGTGCCTTTCCTGGACGCCACGCCCACACCTTGCATGTGGCCCTCGAGCCTTGGCCTCTCGCTGCAACCTGGGAGACCGTGGTGCCCACGTCTGAGTGCCTGAAGCCACCCGCTGTGGTTTCTCCCCACGGTGACCCTGAAGCTGACTCCAAGGTTGGGGCCTTGACTGCCCTGCAACTGTCCCCGCTCAGCTGCCCATCATGGGTGGACAGGGCCCCAGAGCGGCCGGCCTCCCGAGAGGCAGACAGGCCCCAGCTTCTCAGGCTAGATGAAGAGGCGCCATAAGTCACCGCCATGATGAGGGATGCGCCTTCCCCCTTAATCCCGTCTCTGCCTCCCGGGTGCTCCAGGGGCAGGCCGGGTCCGGGGGTCATGGGAGTGTGGGGTTCCGGCCCGGCAGGAATGCTTGGCAGGAGCACAAGGAAGAGGGGGTGGCCTCACTGGGACTGGGCGGCGCCCAACAGCCCATGGGACTCTCATGGCAATGAGGTGACCAGACTGGCCGAAAGGGCAGTGGCCAGCTTCCAGAAGGTTCTAGAGAGAGGGGCAGTGAGGCTTCCCGGGGTGATGGAGAAGTAAGGCGAGAAAGGGCGTGAGCCCCCAGCCCTCCTGGCGGGAGGGACCCCGAAGTGAAGCGGGTGGCCAGGGTGAGGGTGTGGCCTTGGGCTTCGCCCGCACGGGTGCTGCCGGCCTGCACTGACCGGGTGAGGCTCCTCCTGCCCAGATCATCAGCGAGGACCGCTTCAAGCAGCTGGAGAAGATCAAGACCATCGGCAGCACCTACATGGCCGCCTCGGGCCTCAACGACTCCACCTATGACAAGGCAGGCAAGAGCCACATCAAGGCGCTGGCCGACTTCGCCATGAAGCTGATGGACCAAATGAAGTACATCAACGAGCACTCCTTCAACAACTTCCAGATGAAGATCGGTGAGCGCCAGCCCGCCCTGCCCACCCCCAGCCCGTGCTATGCCCCACGCCCAGCCCCCATCCCTCCCCAGCCCACACCCCTCCTCCAGTCCCCAGCACCCCAACTCATACCTCAGCCCATACCATGCCCCACTCCATCCCATACCCTTCCCCCAGCCAAATTCCAGCCCACACCTCACCCCTGCCCTCCCCAGCCCACACATCACCCCCACACCTCCCTGGTTTGAGCAGAGGCTGAGACCACAGGGGCTCCCTCTGGGGTCTTGGGTGTGGGTGGATGCCTGGGGGCCTGGAGGTGTGCCTATGTGGGGGGTCTGCATGTCCATGTTCCCTGTGCCCTCTGGGAAGCTCGGCAGGCTCTGTGGGGTGCTGTGGGTGGGAGTGTGGGGTCTCCTCGTGATCCCTCACAGCAGCTGGCAGTCCTTTTTGGCGGTGACTTCCTTAGAAGATGTCCACATTCAGTCAGTAAGAGAAAAAGCAGTACGGTGATATTCTTCCCCATCTTCTGGTTTTGTTTTGGAGCCAGACCTGGCGGTGCACGGGGCCATTTCCGGCTGTTGCCTGGAGGTCACTCCTGGTGGTGCTGGGGGGCCCTGTGGGTGGGGGATGGAGGGGGCTCCCGTGGGCAGAGCTGCTGAGAGCCTCCTTCTGGTCTTTGTACCACGAACCAGTCTTTGTTTAGGGCTCCACACAGCCGTGCTCAGGGCTTACGCCTGGCTCTGTGCTCAGGGTTTGGGGGGCCATCTGGGGTTCCAGGGATTGACAGCAGGTGCTTTACCTGCCGCACCATCTCTCCTGCCCCTGCTTCCCACTTTAATACGATACCTGCGGTTCTTGCTTGACAGTTTCCTGAGAGTGAAAGGGGCGTTTCCCATGTTGCTTGTTGCAACTTCTTTGGTGAAGTGTCTGTTTAGCTTTTCCTTCTTTCCTTCCTTCGTTCATTCTTTCCTTCCTTCCTTCTTTTTTGTGGAGTCATTTTGTTGTTGCTGAGTTTTGGGGTATTTTCATATTCTGGTATTAGACCCTCTTGGACACACACACATTTTCTCCCACGCAGAGGGATCTCTTTATTTCCCTGGGAGTTTGCGACACTGCAAAAGTCTTGTTGACTCATGGAGTCCCAGTTACTTATTTTTGTGATTGAAGCTGAGTTTTCACAAGGTCCCTGAAGTATTGTGGGTGTCTTGCCTGTCTTCCCCTCAACATGTTTAGGGGTTCTGGTCTTAGAGCCGCCATGCGTTTAGTCTGATCCCTCTCGGCTTATTTTTTGCATGTGGTATGAGGTAGTTATTCAGTTACCTCCTTCCGCGCGTGTCACTGGTTCCTGGCACCTGTTGCTGAGAGACTTTCCCATCCCCAGGGAGGCTCTTGGCTGCATTGTTGAGGATGAAGCAGCTGTGTGCATGTGCGTTTCTTCTGGCTCTCCCTTGGGGTCCCTTCACCTGCGAGTCTGATTTTGTTCCAGTATTGTATACGGCTTGAAATCGGGGAGCATAAAGCACCCACCTTTTTCTCAGGACGACGTTGACTATCCTGGTTCTCATGTGGACCCATCCAAATTTCATTAACCTTTTCTAGTTCCTTGAAGAAGCCCCCTGGAATTCTGGCAGTGACTGCAATGAAACTTTACATCGCTCCGAGTAGAGCTTACAGTGTTAAATGCTTCTGATTGACTAGCTCGGAATCTCTTTCTAATTACCTGTCTTCTATTATTTCTTTCAACACCCTCTTCTGGTTTTTCATTGTACTGGGCTGTCATCGCTTTCATTAAGTTTAAGTACTTAATTCTTTCAGAAGCGGTTGCAAATAGGATAATTTTCTTTCCTTCCTCTTCCGTTCCATCACTTGTGTATAGAAATGCAACCAGCTTTTGTATATTGATTTTATAGTCTGCATCTGTATTATACTGGTCTATTGTTTCTAGTATCCTTTTAGTGGGATCTCTCAGGCGACTGGGCATCGTCACATCATCTGCAAATACTGACAGTTTTACTTCTTTCTCAATTTAAATTCTCTCCTTTTCTTTTTCACATGTTGATTCTTCTTTTAAAATTTTCAAAACACGGGACTAGAGAGATTGCACAGGAGGGTAGCACCTGCCTTGCGTGTGGCTAGGGTGACTCCCTTGGTTCAGATGCCCTCACCACATATGGCCCTTAGCACCTCTGACATCCTTCCTGGGCACAGCCTGGAATGGCTCCTGGACATGGCCCAAATCTCGAAACATAAAAATTAATTTCTTCGTATAAGTCACTTAGTATGTTAGGAGAGCACACTTTTAAGAGTTGTTATCTCATTGTTTGCAATGTTACAAAAAAGGAGGAAGAAAAGGGGGCAGGGTGATAGGACAGTGGACAGGGTGCTTGCCTTGTAGTCAGCTGACCCAGGTTCGATTCCCAGCACCCCATATGGTGCCCCTGAGCACTGCCAGGAGTGACCCTGAGCATAAAGCCCCAAGCTTCACTTGCTGGGTGTGACCCCAAAAAACGAACCAACGGCAAGGGAGGTGGATGACCCAATACACACATAAAAACTATTAAGTCCTTTAGAAGAAACGATGTTGTCATCAACAAGGGCCCGTGCTGGGAAGAGGGGGCCAAAGGACAACCAGGCAGTTGCTCCAGCTACTTGATTTTGGAGGGGACTTTGGGAGCGTCCAGCCACGCTCTGATGTGGAACCTCAGGGACTCAGACCTTGGGGGCGGGACAGCGGTGTCTTTCCACAGCAGGGGGCAGGGGGCTTCAGGGCTGCCCCGGAAGTTGCTGTTTCTCTCAGAGGACCCCAGAAAGCACTCCGACTGTGAATGCTTCTCCAAGTGTGGGACCCAGGGTGAGGCTGAGCTCCCTGGGGGAGGGGAGGCTGCCATCGCGGCAGACTGTTAATTCAGCCACATTCTGATGTGACCACCTGTGGCACACGCCCTCAGCAAGCAGGCAGCCCAGAGCCCACAGAAGATGGCCCGCACCCCTGGAGACCCCACTGTCTGCATGCAGGCTCCTGGCCCTCAGTGAGTCCTCTGGCAGGAGATGGGGAGTGGCCGGGCTGCGGCAGCAGGGTTGGCCAACACCCAGCCTCAGAGATGGGCAAGCAGGAGCCCCCAGACTGGCATCTTCATGGGGGGGCACAGAGGGACCCCGAGGCAGGTGCCCAGGCCACCAGACGTAGCCAAGAGTGGCCACGAGCTAGGGCAAATTCCCTCTGGGCCCCAGAGCTCCCTGGGGCAGCAGAGGCTGAGGGCAGGACCCCGCCTGGGGGGCGGGGAGGGCAGGGACAGGCCTGCCAGGCTGGCCGGAAGCCTGAGGCATGGGGGCGGTGGGTTCTAGCCAGGGTGTGGGTGATGGGGCAGTGGCTCATGGCCGCGCTCTGGCTTGCACTTGAGATGCAACTGGTTGCCCTGAGAAGGTTTGGTAGAGCTCGGGCTCGTAGTGGGATGAGACTGTAGGGGTCAGAGCCGGTGAGGGGGCTGAGGGGACAGCTAAGGCCCTGGCACGAGGCAAAGGTGCAGAGCCTGGAGGGGAACCCAGTGTTCAGCTTCAGCCTCCACCATCCCAAGCAGGCAACTGAATGCTGACCTCTGCAGGGCTGGGTCAGAGAAGCGACCCCAGGGTCCCATGGCCCGGTGTCTCAGGACGGGAGGCTCTTGGAGATGGTGGGGGGACTTGTGGTGGCCTGGGTGGCTGAGGGGCTCCCTGGGGAGGGCGGGCTCAACTCCTTTCTTTGCTTTTCTGTGTTTGGCTTTTTGGGCTACACCCAGCGATGCTCAGGAGTTACTCCTGACTCTGCACTCAGGAATTAACTCCTGTCGATGCCCGGGGCACCATAAGGGATGCTGGGGCTTGAACCAGGGTCAGCCACGTGCAAGGCAAACACCCTCCCTGCTATACTGTCACTCCGACCCCTTATTTCCTTTCCTTGCCTAATTGCTGTGGATTCAACTTCCCATGTTGGATTGGCTCTGGATAGTGGTGAGTGGGGCAAGCTTGTCCTGTGCCTGATCACAGAAGGCAGGGTCTCTGCTTCCCACTGCTATGGGTAATGGCAGCTGGGCTTGTCACAACTACACCTTTGCTGTATTTCAGAATACTTCTCTCGGGGCAGGAGCAGTAGTACATTGAGTAGGACAATTGACTTGCATGCGGCCAACCGAGGTTTGATCCCCTAGCTCGTGGCCACTCTTGGTATCCCATATAGTCTCTGGAGTACTGCCAGGAGTAATTCCTGAGTACAAATCCAGGAGTAATCCCTGAGCATCGCTGGGTGTGACCAAAAAGGAAAAATATTTAAAAATTAAAAGAATACTCCTCTCTAGACTTCAAGGTGGGGATGCCTTGGCCACACCTGGCAGTGCTCAGGGCTCACTCCTGGCAGGACTCAGGGGAACATCTGTGGTGCCAGGACTGAATTAGGATAGCTACATGCAAGGTAAATGCCTTGGCCCAGAACAGCACATGGATAGAGGCTGCGGTGGCTGGCCAGGACCACCGAAGGGGCCTTGAGGGAAAGGTTGGAAAGGCTGTTCAGAGTGGCGGGAGCCTCTGAGGCTGCAGTCTGGCCTCTCACGACACAATGTGCATGAGACGGTTCATGAGACAGGAAGGAAACGTCTAGAGAAGGCGGCAGGGAAGGACTCTGGTGGAGACGGGGAGGGAGTCTGGGCGAGAAAGGGCACTGCGGAGCACAGGCCAGCTGTGGGCGTACTACGGGAGGATGGGCAACGCAGGGCCCAACGCGGTCAGAGGGAGATGGATCAGGGTGGACGGCAGCAAAGAGGGTGGCAGTGGGGTGGGTGGCAGCAGGTGGATGGCAGTGGGGTGGACACGACAGTTTCAGTGTCAATGTGGACAGCAGCAGGGTGGACAGCAGTGGGGTGGACAGCAGTGAGGTGGACAGCAGTGAGTGGACAGCGTCTGGGTCAACGCAGTGTGGACAGCAGTGGGGTGGACGGCAGTGTGGGTGGCAGTGGGTGGCTACCCGAAGCTCATCCTGGCATTTCTACCTGAGCGCTAAAGCCTGTGACAGGGTTTCAGGAGAGAAAAGGGGCCCAGGGCAGATGGCGGATTCCTAGAGCCTCCCCTCGCCCACCCACCCGGGAGCTGGATTCTAAGAGCCCTGAGAAAAACAACAGGCATGACACATGGTGCCCCAAGCCCTCCTGACAGTGTCCCTGATGCCCCCAGTACCTCCGGGCTGGCCCAGGGACGCCCGGACACAGACCCTTGTGCTGAGCCACCAGCCCAGCTGTCCAGAAGTCACTCTTGGGGGCCTCAGACGTGCTGAGGGCCGCTGGGGAGTCCCGGCAGAGTCTGAGCTATGGCCCGAATGTAAACAGCAGCGAGAGGCCCCTCGAGGGCCCGGAGGAGGCCAGAGCCATTGTCCATGCCAGGCTGCGAGCGTGCACGGCTGAGAGCTGCCGGGGCGCTGAGGGCGGGGTGGGGGTCCCCGCGAGGAGGGAGGCAGAGCGAGGGCGTGGGCAGGTGCGGGCTCGGGTGAGCGTGCTGCTTTGTCCCTGCAGGGCTCAATATCGGCCCCGTGGTGGCCGGGGTGATCGGGGCGCGGAAGCCTCAGTACGACATCTGGGGCAACACGGTGAATGTGGCCAGCCGCATGGACAGCACCGGGGTGCCCGACCGAATCCAGGTGAGTGCCCACCCACGCTGAGGGCCCCCTGGGGCAGGCCACCACCCCAGGTCTCCTGTGCAATCCCGTAGACTTGCTTTTCTAGCCTGGGCTGGAAGAGCTGTTTCAGAACCGCGGGCGGCGGACAGCGCCGAGAGACCCGCCCACGCCCCCTGCTGCTCCGGGGCAGACCGGCAGCGGCACCTCCTCCCCGCTGGCCCCCGCCAGGCCGGACAGGCCCTGGCCTCCACGTGCTGCCGGCAGCCCCCACAGCCCAGCGGCCTGGCGGCGCTCCCGGGCACTTTGCCCTCCGCAGGCCGGTGGCCGAGACCTCCCTCAGGCCCGGTCAGAAGAGAGGCCAAGTGCTGCACCGGCACACGCCCAGGCGGGAGCAGACACGACACTGGTCCTGTCCCCAGGGAAGTCCCCAAGCCTCACTGCACACGGCCTTCCCCAGGCCCCCCCCGCCCGCCTGTTGGGACTGTGTGTCCGAGGCCCAGGCCGGTGGGTCTGCCCGCCTCCATGCTGTGCCGGGGGAGAGAAGGCAGGGTGGGCGGGGGCAGGCCAGCGTCGGCAGAGCACCTGCCCTCCCCCCCCCCCCAGCCATGCGTGAGTGCGCTGACTCTCGAGGTCACCCCCGCGGCCCCACAGCCGGTAGTGCGCGTGCAGGGAGCCGGGGCTGAGTTTGCCGGTGAGGTGCAGTCCACGCCGCGTGCTGGCTTGCGCCTGTCGTGGAAAAGGTGCTGGGCGTGGCGGCCGGCGGCCGGCAGGCAGGGTCACCCTGATGGATCCCAAGGCCGCCTTCACTCGCTGTGTGCAACCTCACACAGATGACTGGTGGTTGTTGTTGTCCTTACGGGGCTGCACTTGACGCTCAGGGCGGACTCCTGGCAGGGCTCAGGGGACTATCAAGGGATTGAGCCCAGGCCGACTGCACGGAGGCGAGTGCTGAAACCCCTGTGCTGTCTCTGAGCCTGAGCCACGTCTCTGCCCCATGCCATCAGCAGGGGCTGTCCCTGCTGTCCACTGTGGGGAAGAGTCTCCAGAAACCACCCCTCCTGGGTCCCGAGTGAGACGCTGGTGGCCTGCTGGGGTGGGCTCTGGCGGGGCCCCAGGAGGCCCCTCGAGGGCTGGCCCCACCCCCACCATGGCCAGAGGCTCCGGCTCATGCCCTCCGTGGCCTGTCCTCTCTCCTCCGCCTCCTCAGGTCACCACAGACATGTACCAGGTGCTGGCCGCCAACACCTACCAGCTGGAGTGTCGGGGTGTGGTGAAGGTCAAAGGCAAGGGCGAGATGATGACCTACTTCCTCAACGGAGGGCCCCCGCTCAGCTAGCCGCCGGCCCGTGCTGCAGGCCGCTAGGCTTCCGCGGAAATGGAAGCGGCTTCTCTGTGCGCCTCGGGGGACGGGCAAGTGGGGTGGCCCTGATGGGGGTCTCCACTCAGACTCCAGTAGCAGGTCCTGCCTTGGTGGGAGTAAGGGGGTGTGGGTGGCAGTTTCCGGCCAGGTCCAGGGGTGCCAGCGTCCTGCGAGCCCCAAGCTGACCAAAGATGTTTCCTCTGTCAAAGATGCTGCCTGACTCGATCTGGTCTTGAGGACTGGGTGCTGAGGCGTGTGGGGAGGACCTGGTGGCAGGGAGGCCAGGGCAACTCTGATGGGGACTCCAGGCGCCCCCCCCCCCAGGCACCTGCTTTTCTAAGTGAGCCCTGACCTGCAGGGGCTCAGGCGAAACCCCCACACCCACATGCACACACAGTCAGGGCCTCGTGGCGAGGGGAGGCTTGGCCCAAAGCAAGCGTGTGGTTCTGAGAGAAAGGAAATATTTATTAAATAAAGCAAACCACGTTTCCTGTGCCCTTCTTTAGACTACGCTAGTTTGTATGCGTGTAGGAGACCCACAAGCAAACCAGATGTCGGGGGGGGAAGTGGGGAGGGGGTGCCCACTTGTTCTTTTTGTATTTTTTATTTTGTATTATTGAAAACCTTGGAAAACTAACAAATATACCAAATTCTATATTTTGTAAATTCTCTGTATTGGAACGCAGCTGTGCTCCGCGGGTGCCTGGCCCCCGGCCTGTGTGTGTGTGTGTGTGTGTGTGTGTGTGTGTGCGCGCGCGCTGCAGAACTGGGCCCCACCCAAGTCCAGCCTGAGCAGTGAGCATAGCCTTTTGGGGTCCTGTACGTTCGGGCTCGGGAGGAAGATGTGTGGGTGCTTTATGCCCCATCGTTATACCCCTCACCCCCACTTGGGGATAAACAGGGGACGCTGAAGCTCAGCTGCTCCCATCTCGGCCCACAGTGGCTCCAGCCACGGCCCCTTTGCTCCCTGAGATGTCAGCCGTTGTCTGCAGGGCAGCAGCCTGGGGAGCCCCAGGGCTGAAGACATGAGGAGGCTGCTGGGCTCTTGGGGGCTGTGGTACTGGTGGTCGTCCAGGAGGGCACTGTCCTCAGCTCTGGGGAGGAAAGGGGCGAGCCCGGCCGGGGAGTCCCTGGGGCCAGGCTGGCAGGAAGTTTGGTCCAGTGGCTTTCCCAGGCAGGAGTGGAAGGTGCCCAGGAAAACCCACGGATTCCTTCCACTCCACGTGAGGCGTTGGGATGGAGCGTAGCCCTGCACTCCTAGACGGTCCGTGGGGCCTGAGCCTGGACCTTTTCGTTGCTTCTCAGGGCAGAATCCCTTGCACATCCAACAGGAGCCTGGGGAAGTGCCCACCCGCGCCACCTCCCAGCGGGCACCAAGCCCCCCGGCCCTGAGAGGCACAGCCCCCCCAGCCTCACCCATGCATAAGCCCTCTCGCCACGTGTCCTTCGCAAGACCCCCCCGGTGGGCCTGGGTTTCCCTCTGCTTCCCGCCTGAGTCCCTGCGCGCGTGTGTGTGTGCGTGTACGTGTGTGCCCCGTCTGTGCAGCCTCCCGCGGGGGGCCTGACCCAGTGACCGGTGACCACGTGCCGTGCTCGACTCCAGTCCCTCCAAGGGGTGTGCACTTTTTACTCCTGCTCTTGCAAAATGGATACGATTATGATTTCCCATGGAAATTGAAAAGCCTATTTAAATAATTTAACTATTAAACACTTTCACTGGTAAATGTGTCCTGGACTGATTTGGGACGGGTCAGGCGGGGGTGGGCATGGGAGGGACAGTCTCCTGAGAGGCCAGAGCGGCTGGAAGGGAAGGTGTGGGTGCCCGTGGGGGGAGGGGCGCTCAGGTGGGGCGGGAGGATGAGGGGGCTGTGTGGATCTGGAGGTTGGAGGTACTGCGGGTGGCTCATGGTGGGGTGGGAGGGGGCTGGAGACTGAGGAACTTGCGAGGGCCGGGACAGGGCCTGGGGATGAAGGAGCCTGGGCTTAAGGCGTGGGCAGAGCAGAGCCCAGGGGGAGGGCAGCCAGGCCCAGAGTGGTGGCACAGGGGCTCAGACACTCACCTTACAGTCCACCCGCACCCCATATGCCTAGCACACCCGAGCACTGTACATGCAGCCCAAGGCCAGCGGGCAGTGCCTGTGACACCCACAGGCACACCACCAGGCCTCGGGGAGACGCTCGGACCCTCCGGGACACCCCACCTCACTGCTGAGGAGCAGGCACAGAGGCAGGTCTGCACGGAGGCAACGGAGCAGGCCTCGCTCCTCGGGGTGAGGTGAACTCAGGAGCCCTGACTCCTCGCCCCACGCCAGCAGGGGGGTGCAGCAGGAAGGCAGGGAGCCAGCTGCACCCCCACTGCCAGCCCCCGCTGCGCGGGTCCTGAGCTGGCGCCTCTCACGCCACCAGGCTCCTGCTCGAGCACTGAGCTACACCCCTGGCCCCAGCTGGCCTCTGCGGAGCTGCAGGGCATAAAGCCAACTCCAGTATATCGAGAGAAATGAAAGAGCTGGTGCAAAGGCAGGCCCAGGGGTCCTGGCCCAGGGGGCCTCCTGCTCTGCAGAGTACCGTGCTGGCCTCGGGGTGGCCTGGATGCCGAAGCACCAGCCCCCCACCCCCACACCCGGCAAGCAGGCTGGCGAGGGAGACCCTCAACACCTCCCTCCCCAGTAGATCCTCCTGGAGCACGTCCACATCCCGAACGCCAGTGAGCCCAAGTTGCTGTTGAGCCAGGGGTGTGTTCTGAAGGTCACCAGAGCATCCACTGACAAGACAACGGAGTGAAAGACAGGCATCAGCCAAGGGGTGATGGTCGGACTGAGCGCAGGGCTCAGTGACGTCCGCGGGGAGCCTGGGCACTCCAACACCAAAGCGTCAGGGCACTCTAAGACTGGCCCCAAAGCAAAAGCAAATGGCCCCTGATTGGCCCAGGGGTGCTTCAGGTACTTCTTTTAATTAGGGGCTACCCCAGCAGTCTCAGGGCTTACTCCAGGATGGAACCTGGGCCGTCTGCGTGCAGAGCAAGTGCTCCACCGGCTCACTCTCCAGAGCCCAGGGAGGGCAGCCTCAACTTCTCCCTTTCCGCTCTGGAAGTGCAGCACGGCCAGAAGCACTCTGGGCTCCCTGAGCAGATGCTTTTGAATTCCTTTACGTTCTTACACATTCAGAAACCTTTTCCCGTGGTTGTTCTTCACCTCCCCGCATTCATGGCCATGCGTCGTCGCAACCCCTGGTGTGAGAAGCAAGTGCTGTGGCTTTTACAGAAAACACGGGAGTGTCCCCGGGGTGCTGCGATCCGGCCGTGAGGGGATGCTCGTCAGGAAAGGACACTGGACACCAGGCTCAGAGTCCTGCCGGGCATCACTGGCCCCAGCCCAAGAACCACTGGGCAGAGATATACGTGCCTGGAACCCGGAGCTGTGTGAATCAGTGAGCGCCGGGCTCTGGGCCTGGCTCAGCACAGCATCGGGAGGAGGCACG
Organism: Sorex palustris; assembly: GCA_028565675.1. NCBI lineage: Eukaryota > Metazoa > Chordata > Mammalia > Eulipotyphla > Soricidae > Sorex > Sorex palustris. The sequence continues at coordinate 9,363,014 of JAOXYA010000009.1, read as the reverse complement.
GGAGGCGTTACCTGAGAGGGCACAGCCTAGATGCGCCTGGGCCCGCCCACTCGGAAGGACTCATGGTCACAGGACTCATGGTCACTCATGCCCCTACTCCCACATTTTCAGAGCTGGGTGGGATGGGAGAAGGGGGTGGGCGCATGCCCCGTGGCTGCCCCTGGCCACGTGCCCATCTAGCCAGTATGGAATATTCCAGCAGGGAGGGAGGTCTTGCCACTTCTCAAGGTTAACAACGATGCAGTGAGGTCCGGTGACTATTGAGCTCTCTGGATTTCCTTTCGGGGCACAGCTGGCAATGCTCAGGGCTCACCCCTGGCTGTGCTCAGGGACCGCATGCTTTGCTGGGGACATGCAAGGCGAGGGCCTTACCCCGCCCTCCCCCCCCCCCCAGGCCCCATGGGGTTTTTCTTATCCAGATTTTTTTAAAAAAGTCCTCTGTTAGTGTTTTCCCTCTGCCTAGGGCACACGAACTGTCCTCTCCAGGCCATCCACAGAGCAGGGTGACCTGGACAGCTCCATCTAGTCTCAGAGAGCAAGACAGTCAAGAGGATGGGAGGACGACGAAAGGGAAGTGGCAGCGCTCACCTGAGCTCAGGTCAAGGCGGCTCCTGTCCCACAGCGGCCAGCTTCCAGCTCCCCCCGCTCCGCGCCCACCAGGGAAGATCACCCTTCCAGCCAGGCCCTGGCATGCTGCTGGCCCATTACGGCTCCTTATGGGGACCTGTTAGGGATGGCAGCCTCCCCCCGCAGCCATTTCTAATTCAGACCTGCCTGGCTCCTGTTTCGTCAGCATCTCTCTGGTTATTTTCACTTGGACTATTTTCCAAGTTCGCAACATTTGCTTCCTGCGTTGACTCAGTCGGCGAGACTGGCGCTTCCCTGGCTCGTGTCGGGGGTGTACGCGTTTTGCTTCCGATTAATCACACTACAGCTGTACCGCATTGCTGGTGCTATCTTTGGCTGGGGGCGGGGGGCCATACCCAGTGGTGTCCGGTGGGTCTTCCTGGCTCTGTGCTAGCGGACCGCAGTCAGGCTGGGAACTGAAGCGGGCTGGGCTGCACGCAAGGCCTGTGACTCACCCTCCCCACCGCACTGCAGCCCAGCCCTGCATCTGTGCATGCAAAAGGCTTCATGCGCCCACGCCCACTCGGCACCTGCACAGCCGGGAACACAGTGGAGGCTGCCCTGCTCCCTGGGGCTCCATTCTGTGCACACAGCCAACTCCTGTGGCAGAGAGGGGTCACCACCACCAAAAGTAGCTGATAGTGGGCCGGAGATAGCAGCGGGTAAGGAGCTTGCCTTGCACAACGCTGAGCCGGGTTCCATTCCCAGTACTGCACACGGCCCCTGGCACCACCAGCAGCGAGTCCTGAGTGCAGAGCCAGTAGTGGCCCCGGAACATATCCAGGTGTGGCCCAAAAAACAAACAGAAAAAGGCAGCTGACAGATCCGATGAGCATGTCCACAGGAGGACGAGGCCACATTAATAAGGCCTGGGTTCCCAGGGCCCTCCCCAGCCAGCTCCTGTGCCAGGCCGTGGGGACAGGCTAGCCCTCTGCAGCTGGGCGCCACCCAACAACCGGATCCTGTTTACTGAGTTCAAACGCTCGTTACCCTCACACGCCACGGTACACGAGACACCTCGTGGACAGCAGGCAATCTGGTGGCCGCGAGTGCCCCTGAATGCCTGCCCAGAAACCCACATGCCCAGCTGACCAGGACAGCGCACCTGCCTGCCAGTTATTTCAGCAGATACTCACTTAGCCACAGTTTCTCAAAAGCTTTGAGCAGTGACTGATTTTTGATGGAAAACTGATGGAGGGAGGTAACTTTAAGGAGAAGGCGGGAGAGGAGAGGCCAGAGAGAAAAGGGAGCTCATGCCCTGAAGGTGGGCAGACCCCCAGGGGGCTGCGGCAAAGGTGGGGTCACAGCCCAGAGTGAGCACTGTGCCATGACTCACTGTATGGGGGGGTTTAAAACATTCAGTACCGTTAACAGCAACACCAATGAGACAGACCACTTGCCGTCCCAGCACTCATTCCTGCAGGCTCAAAGTGCTTTATAACCATCGGCTCACTCAGTACAATCATGCTCTTGGCCCAAGGCACTGGAATATTCCCACTCTCCAAAGGCGGACACTGAGGCAGGGAGGTCATGTGACTTGTGAAGTCACAATGCCAGTGGAGGTGACTCCAAACTCACAACCTCTGCTCCACAGTGCAACTCAGTCACCTTCTGTTTCTAATGTTTTCAGACTAGGGGCCCCTGGAAACAGGCTTCTGGGCGATTCCGATGTTAAAGAACCCTCCTGCCGGTCACCATGATGCTCAGGGGTTCCAGGGAGCTGCTGCTTAGAGCAGGAGGGTGCTGCGGGGTGGCACCACCTGCTGCTCTCAGGGCGAACAGCTGCTTGCCCTGCCCAGCACCCGGCCTCCACCCGGTTCACATGGCGTTTGCCAGGCTGAGCTCCCGTTCGAAGTCCTGGCGCCACTCAAGGTTAGAAAGACCCTGGTCAGGTCACTCAGTTCTTTAGCCTCGGGTGCTGGCGCTGGGAGCAGACGGCTTTGGGACGCCCCGGGAGCCCATGGCTCACACACACGGCCCTTCTGCTGCTCCCACAAGCAGCAAGGCCAGGGCTCGTGCGCGACACCCCCAGCCGCTGCCTCCCGAGAGGCTCGGTGACAGAGAAAAAACAAGCACTAAATTCGGATCACTTACGCCTCAGTCCCAGATTTGAACCCGCCAGGGAGGGATGGGGTCGCGACTCCACAGCCCACCCCAGGCTGCCGGGAGGGCGCACCGTCGGTCTGGACGCTGCAGAGCTCCGAGTGTGAGCAGAGCACACGTGACGTCCGAGGCTGGGGGGGAGCATGGGCACCGGGGAGGCCTCGGCAGGGGTGGGGCGGGAGGGCTGGGGAGCAGGGAGGCTGCCAGATGGGGGCTGGATGTGGATGTGCTTTCTGCGGGGGGACGCCTGCGCCGCTGTGCCATGGATGCAGGAGAAAAGGGCAGATGTGAGCCGTGGGTGAGGTGGTGCTGAAAATGCGGTCTGTTGCCAAGGAGACGCCAGGAACGACGGGTGAGGTGACAGGCGTGGGGCCGGCACCGCTCCCCACAAGGTGAAAGCTCCAGGCAGACGCCAAACCGCGAGGAGGACCAGGGCCGCCCGGAGCCCGCCTCTCTCTGAAAATGCTCGGGTTCAACATTCCAGGGCGGCAGGCAGCAGGCAGCAGCAGCCCACAGGGGAGCAGGCGCAGCAGGTACTTCCCTCTGCTCGGCAAGACCCGCTGAGTGCACTTCCCACCGGGTAGCTCACGACGCGACTCGTAGCTGATGCAGCCTCACGCTCAAGCCAACGGTATCACCAGTTTCAACCAAACATTGTTTTTAGGTGAAGAGACTCCATTTTCAGAGATTAAGGAGAAAATTAAGGGCTGGAGAGAGACCACAGCGGGTAGGGCGTCTGCCTTGCCCACCCAGCATCCCATAGGGTCCCTTGAGCATCGCCAGGAGTAACTCATGAGTGCAGAGCCAGGAGTAACCCCTGTGCATCGACAGGTGTGACCCAAAAAGCAAAAAAAAAAAAAAAAAAAAAAAGGGGGGGGGAATAGAGGCCGGAGTGGTAGTACTGTGGGCAGGGCATTTGTCATGCGTGTGGCCACCCCAGGGTCAATCCCCGACACCACACAGCACGTGTCTGGGCCCCACTGGGTGTGGCCAACAAAGCAAACAAAAAAAGTGAAAAAATACCAAACATGACCTGAAAATAGGTAAAAGAGGCAATCATGACGGAAGTGCTCCCACGAGGCTAACCTGTGTTTTGAGGTCACTCTCTGGCACCGTACGTGGTCCCCTGAGCACAGAGCCAGGAGGCAGCCCTGAGCATGTCCAGGTGTGCCCAACCCCCAGAAGTGACCTATAATCTGTGGTAAAACCAAGTGTTCAACTTGGTCTGAATGGTGACTACTTTTGTTTTGTGAGTACTTTGGAGACCAGTGATTTGTTCTTTACCTACCTTGTCCATGGTTCAACCTTTAAAGTGAATAATCTGTTAAAAGAATAGAAAGGAAACCAAAGATGCACATGTATGACATGTTGTTTTAGCTCTTGGGATCCAACAGCTCAGAATGTACTTGGGGTCTTAGTAAACCTTTTGGAATAAAGGCAAAACGAAGGACTGTGTGTAGGGGGGGTGGGGCAGGGCAGGGGTTGGGATAGAGGGGGCAGGAGTATGAGGGGTGTGGGTAGGCCACCCCAGAAGAAAGCACTTCTGTGATGTGAAATCTGGGCTCCCAGTAGTCTTGCCTGCTCCCAGAGGCCTGGAACATCAGGGCTACCAGGACCGAGTGGCGGCCACTCCCCTTCAGAACAACCCTGCGGAGAGCCCAGCACGAACGCAAGCCGCGCGCTCCAGCCTTTGAGCCGCCTCCCACGCCCGCCCCGTGTCCTCGTTTCCCAGGCCATTTCCTTAAGACACTCCCGATTCCTCAACTTTCCTGAAGAAGACAGAGCTCTGAGACCCCAGCGCCACCGTGGCATGACTCTACTTCCCCGAAGTTACCAGGGAGGAAGGCCTGGGGGCAAGGGCAGTACAGACGCAGAGTGGGCCTGGGTCATCCGAAAGAACAGACGGCTTCTCTGGACGGCGGGGAAATGTCTTCGTCCAAATTCGGTTTCTTTGGCAACAGCACGAGAAGATGCTGGGCAGAAATGGGAACACTCAGATGCCACAACTAACAACAAGTAACGAAAGCAGCGTTTCTGTACAGTGAAACAGTGTTTATACCTGGTTTCTTTTGTTGCCATCAAAATGTAAACATTCCCTTATCCAAAGCAGTTTGTGGAAAACAAAACAAACAAACAAAAAGAAGCAAACTGTCTTTAAAGATAGCTGGTGAATTTTTAAGTGTCTGTGTGGAATGAATCCAAATTACAAAATACTATGATTCAAAAATGCAATGAAAAGAAGAACCAATTTGGTAAGAAAACTGTAGTGTATCAATACATAATACATAACAGCAAAACTGCAGGTTTTAAGAATGCTCCAAATTCCTCTTTAAACTGAATACTCAGAAGGAAATTTTTACGCTAGCTATTGTTTTAGAAAAACTATTCCAAATGAAACATCTTCACTTTTCTGGGTCAGTAATGACAAAACATAAATTAAAAAAAAATTTTTTAACTGATTATCTGGGATTATGTGGTATGTCCTGGAAAATCTTTCAGAATATTAATTTGATTTAAATAAATACCTGATATTAAAAGTTCACTGTCTTCCTTTCATTCCATTCTATGCAAAGGAAAATGCAGCACAAAGATAGGAGTTGGATTTTAGAATTGTTGACACAAGTACACACCTGCCCCAGCAAACGAGGAAGCTCAATGAATTTGCTGCCTCTCCATTCCTTTTACTTAATATCACACAATCTCATAACACAAGTTCCATGTCATGGGCCCACTGATTTTCTGGATAGCAACTTGTAATACTGTATGAAATCCTGGCCTGGAATTTTTCTTTTGACAAGGAAAAGGAAATCTCCCATGAAGATGTCTTCCAATACCGGAAGAGCCACAGACTTTGCTAATGGAATCACACCGTGCTTCCGGTAGGCTTACGACAGAACTGCCTAAACGCTCTTCAGAACAGGATTCAAAAGCAAGAAAGTTCCCTGAAATACTAGGCATCCCACTCCCCCTAAGGGCTGCTGGGTGAACAATGAACACCCTGCTGGTCTGAGCACAGGCCATGTCCCAGAGGGCCTTCTCCTTGGAGCTGCCAGGCTGGTTCTCTCAGTGACAGGGATGCAGGCTCTCGGTAGAGCACAGGCGCTCGTGGGCAAGCCCACCACACAAGCACATGAGCAGTGGTGAGCGACAGGGACGAAAGCGTCCCCTCTGCGATCCTCTCGTCCTTTTGGGGGCTCGGCAGAGCGCTCTGGCGCTGGACAACAGCTCTCTTACTACAAGCAACAAAGAATTTCTTGGACTGAGCCTTGACAGGCACTGCTAACATTTACTAAATAGTAAAATTTGATTTTACTGAGTTGGTAGTTACCTTTTATTTATGGCAAATTGGTGCTGGCCTTCCACTTAGATAAGTTTCTTTTTGAAATAGCTTACTGACTAACTGATCTTAATTTTGTGGGCCACACCTAGTGGTATTCTCAGGGATCTGGAGGTCACTCCTGGCAGTGCACAGGGGATCAATGCAAAGCCAGGGATTGGATATGAGGAAGTTTAACGTTTTCTAGATTTATAAATTAAGCAGATTTAGATTTTTACCATTAAGTAAATAATAGCATATGCAGCACTGAAGTAATTTAAGTTTGGGAATCAAAGCTAAAACCCAACAAATCTTATTTTTTAAAAGTGATTTCAAGGAACTACAAACATGGCCCAGAAAGGAAACTTATGTCACTAGGTTTTCAACACTCGATGTTCCACAGATGGGCTTTCCATAGCCTTCTCCTACGTCAGGTGATTCCCACCGCTGGGTTTCAAGCAAAACTACAAAAGGAGAAAGAACGAATTCCACGCCACTTTGAACTTCACGAACTCATGGCACCCAAAATGTGCAAATGATCCGAGAGCGAGCAGTCACTTGCTTCCGACCCCAACCGCCCGGTGGAGGGCAGCCTCTGGGGCCCAGCCCATGCGGAGGGCCCCTGCCTGGTCCTCAGAGGTGGGCTGCCGGTGTCTGCTGATGCGTGCTTCACCAGGCTCCCAGGCTGCTGGCCAGTCCCCGGGAGCCTGTGACCGATCCCACACAAAGGGCTTCTCTTCCTCCTCCAGCATCACCTCACGCCAACGGCCCTTCCTTCGTAGGGGAAGGGGCTCCCGAGCAGGCCCTCTGACTTAAAACAAGAGGACAGCTGGAGAGAAAGAAAGCAGGGCTTCTCGGTGGTGGTGGGCGGTTCATGCATCACAGTGGCAGTTGGAAACATACTCCTTCCTTCTCTGCTCTTCAGCCGAGGCACTCGGTCCTGAGACTGGGTCAGACATCATAAGCAGGGGCCTTGCCCTGGGCTTGCCGGAGCCAGATCTGGAGCGTGGCGAACGCCCCCACGGTCGCGTGGAAGAAGAGCTGCCAGAGGTTGCGCAGCTCATAGAGATGCAAGTTGCACAGGCAGATGAGGCCGAGCGCCAGGAAGGACTTGGCATTCCGCCAGCTGGTGTGGTAGGCAAGTAAATAACACTGTCCGACATAAAAAGAAAGAAAGATCAGGGTTGCTGGAAGAGATGCTTCAACTATAAACCTGTAGCACGCAGCAGAGTGAAAGACGAGATTGGGACACAGGGATACCTCATTTCTAGACAACTTGATGTAACACCTCACACATTCAGCTACGGAAGCTCCACAGCTGCAGGGGAAACAGGTTTTCCCTTCGGTGGTTTTCGTTTTTCAGGGGAAAAAGAATCCCTTTGTCTCCTGTTTTTAAATGGAGATGCAATTGGATGTCTCCCTTGCAAACAGACTGGACAAACTCCTCAAGGTGACAGGCGACGAAGCAGCGTCGGAGTCTGAGAGAACCCTCCTCACACGTGCATCCCAGAGAAGCACGGAATGTTGCCATCACTGTTCAGCAGATGGCTGGAGGCGTCGTCTGAGTATCAGTGATACCAAGAAACACTGACTTATTAACACTGGATGCAAGGAAACACGCTAGGTGCAGACTCTGAGGAAAGACTCGGGAGAGAATCACTCGATGACTCCCTTCTGAGTACTGCGCCAACGCTGCCGTTACTCTGGCAAGTGACCCTCACATGGAGCTCACATTCCAGTGCAGAGACCAGAGTACAGAGATCGTCAGGCAGCACTGTCTTTTGTCTCAGTTTTGGGGGTCTCACTCGGCTGTGCTTGGAGAAAATGTTCCAGGGATCCTATCTGGGCCTCCAGCACTAAGGCCTGCACGTAGCCCTCTCAGCTCGCTATCAGGTCCAAGCAGCTGCTACGTCTTCTACTTATTTTTATTTATTTGGGGGGAGGGGCTTGGGGGGCACACCCTGCAGTGCTCAGGGCTGGTTCTGGCGCTGCACTCAGGGGTCACTCCTGGTGGGCTTGGGGACCATATGTGGTGCTGGGAACCAAAATCCAGGTCAGCTTGCTCGCAAGGCAAATGCCCTCCCTGCTGCCCTACGTCTCTGGCCTGCAGCTGCGTCCGAAGCAGAGACACCAGGGAGCTCGAGTGCAAGGCACGTGAGGCTCCCAGTTCAAGGCCTGCTACTGTCTGGTCCCCAGAGCACTGCAAGGTGTGCACTTCGTGGTTCTGGAGGCCCTGACTCCCACCGGGCCCACTCCGGACCAGGACTGCCCAGCCAGAGGGAGGCAGTGCAGAGGGAAGGGCCTGCCTTGCTGCGGCCACACCCAGGTCATCTCTGGCACCACACATAATCCCCCAACCCTGCCAGAATGATCCATGAATGCAGAGACAGGAGGAAGCCTTGGGCACAGCCAGGTGTGGCCCCCCCACTGAACCAAAAACATCAAACAAGACACTAGAACAACTGGCTGCTCTTGCTACAGTTGCTCTTCTTTTATTCTTGGTGCCACACCCAGTTTACTCCTCGCTCTGTGTCCTGAGAACCACATGTGGCATCGAACATCATACTGGGCTGACCTCGAGCCTGGCAAGCATCATAATCCCTGTGGGGTTGCTCCACCCTCTTCTGATATTTTAAATAAACATTTAATTTTGGGTCCGCGCAATGGTATAGTAGGTAGGGTGTTTATCTTGCATGTGGCCAACTGGGTTCAAGTCCCAGCATCCAACGTGGTTCCCCAACACTGCCAAGAGTGATTACCCAAGTGCAGAACCAGGAGTGAGCCCTGATCACCCCGGGTATGGCTAAAAAATAATTTAATTTGTAGTTTTTCAAGGGCTTTAAAAAAGTAACAGTTTTACCTCATAAATTAATCACTGGCTACAAGAGGAGAAAGAAATCTTCGCAAAAAAATCTAAAGGCACAACCTTATCCAAGTGGTTTTTTGTATGCTTCTTGACAAATGTGATATATACAACACATTGTACTACATAGGATGACCACCAAAATAAGTATCCTGCATGTAATCACGTGAAGCAGAAATATACAAATTGTGTGTCATATCTATGCTCTCTGCCTGAATGTTCTGAACAAACGTCAGGGACCAGGGAGCCAACTCCAAAGGCCTGGGTGTGGTCTCCCGACGATGTGCGGGAGGAGCCCCTGAGCACTGCCGTGTGTGCTCCTCCATCCCCCTGCAGGGAGCCCAAGAATCAACAGCATGAAAAGCCAAATAAATCAAAATAGAACAACAAGATGGCCAGGAGGTATAAAGAACATGCAAAAACCTGACACGTGCATATAATCTTGGATTAAGGGAAAGCAACTGTGAAGAACATTTTGAAGATAACTAAAAAAAACGTGAATATGAAGCCTCTATCAGATAACAGATCAGTGTTGAACTTACATGGAAACAAAATGAAGAAATGAAAAAGGGGCTAGCAAGAAGAGAAATACCCGATATGTCCTAATAGAACAAACCCTAAATATAACCTTTTATGTACCTTAATTTGCAATCTGATTGGTCACGCTACAAATGATATCTGCATAAAAACATATGAAATTATTTTACAAATCCTTCTACAGGCATGTGTAATCTAGTCATCCTAAAACTATTCCACACTCATACTTGCATACACAATCTGCTTGGTTGTTTGAGTAGGATGACTTCAACGGGCATCTCTAATCGAGAGCAGAAACAAGGAAGGGGGCGGGGATATGTGATGTACATTAAGCCAAGGGCCTGTGTGATGGGCCTGGGGAAGAAGGAGGAGAAGGACGAGTGGGGTGGCCTGCAGGCAGAGCGCAGAGCGGGGACGGCAAGGAGAGGGACGACAATCAGGGCTGCTGGACAGCGCTTGGAAGTTCCTGCTACTCTGAGCTGTTAAACACAGAGCTGTAGCAGAGCAGGCCTGTGATGGCTGGCCTACCGATCTCAGCCGCACCCACGAGAGCCCAGAGGCCACTGCTGGTCAGAACTGTCACTACGCAGAAGCTATGGAGAGAAGGGTGCCCTTGAAGGGTATTCTTCGAGGATACCCTTAATGAAACTGCGTAACTTCAGTAAATTCAAAAGTAGCTCTTTAGAGGCTGGAGAGACAGTACAGGGAGAGTGCAGACTCAGGCTGCTTTGCTGCCTATGTCCAACTGGGCTCTACCCAGCACTCCACAGGGTCTCCCAGTGCAACCAGGAGATTCCTGAGCAGAGCCAGGAATAAGACCTGAGTACTGCGAGGCATGGTCCGCAAACCAAAAATAAAAGCGACTTTCTAGAAATTTCTGCTTCTGAGGAGACACAGCTGATGCGCTCCTTTCTAACCTTTCCCAAACAAGCCTAACCCTGAAAGGAGGAAAAACAAAGAAGTCTGAGACGCGAGGAAGGACGACACAGTGGCAGCCCACCTAAATTTTATTTTTTGCCCTTATGTTCCACACTTGGAGCAGAAGAAGCTAAAAACTGAACGTGTCTATTGATAAAGACCAAAACCAAAAACCCACAAGAGCCTTAGTGAAAACAGGAAAGAAGCACCTATTTTATTTTTAAACAAAATATATTTTTAAATTTTTATTTTAAATTTTTACTTTTAATTTTATTTTAAATAAAATAAAAAATTTATTTTTTATAAACATATAGGCCGGCTGCGATAGCACAGCGGTAGGGCGTTTGCCTTACACGCAGCCAACATGGCCGACCCAAGTTCGAT
>JAOXYA010000009.1:9341310-9352166 GCA_028565675.1 Sorex palustris | reverse complement strand
TGCTTGGGTTTCAGTTATACAATGATCGAGTACCCATCCCTCCACCAGTGCCCATTCTCCACCACCAATGATCCCAGGAGGCATCCCCCCCACCCCCACCCCACCTTTGTGGCAAGGCATTCCCTTTTGCTCTCTCTTTCCTTCAGGGTGTTGTGGTTTGCAATAGAGGTATCGAGTGGCCATCATGTTCGGTCTATAGTCTACTTTCAGCAGGCATCTCGCATCCTGAGCGAATCCTCCAAACATCCTTTCCTTGGCGTTCCCTTCTCTATCTGAACTGCCTTTTCCCCCAGCATGTGCTGCCGGGTCCAAGACATGCAGCAGACCTCCCGGTACTTATCTCAGCTATTCTTGGGTGTTTGTCTCCCATTCTGCTACTTTATATTCCCCAGATGAGTGCAATTTTTCTATGTCTATCCCTCTCTCTCTGACTCATTTCGCTTAGTGTGATACTTTCCATGTAGAACCACTTGTATGTAAATTTCATGACTTCATCTTTTCTAACAGCTGCACAGTATTCCATTGTGTGATCTACTTAATTATATGGAAGACCCATGACAGATAAATACAAGTCAAACTTTTATGTCCAGGAACCCGAGCATGTGCTTCAGCTTTGGACCTTCTCCCAGCACTCAGGAGGAAACTGGTGAGCTTAACGGTCAGTATTAGAAAGAATCATGAGAGCAGAGAGCAGTCATGGCTGGGGCCGGAGAGCTGAGGCCAGCGGCTCAGACACACGCTCTGCATGCAGGCCGGGTCTGCCCCCAGCACTGCGCACACAGCTCACAGCAATCCCTGAACACTGGTAGGTGTGGGTCTAGAAACAGATCAATGAATTAAGAGGTAAGGAAATGGGGACTACTCTTCAACAACTCACAAAGGAACATAAAGCAGTTCGGGGGTTGTTTGCTGCTTCTTCATAACTGGCGGGCTCGGGGCAGGAGCGACTGTAGGGCGTTTTCCCTGTGTGTCGCTGACCCAGATTTGATTCCTAGCATCCTATATGGTCCCTACGCACTGCCAGGAGTAATTCTTGAGTGCAGAGCCAGGAGAAATCTCTGAGCATCATCAAACAAACAAAACAAACCCAAAACACTGGCAGGCCATACCATATTTATGGGCTGAGAGATGAAATGCAGGTGAGGGAAAACAGAGTCGGGGAAGGTGGGCCAGGGCTCAGAGAGGGACAGGGTGCACAGAAGCAGGCAGCAGAAAGGAGCAGCAGTGCTCTGGCACACGTGGTGCCAGTGCAGGTGCGCAGCTGGGACCCAGCATGGTGTCAGAACAGGAGCCCGGCTGGGGACCCCACATAGGGCCAGGACAGGAGCCTGGCCGGGGACCCCGCATGGTGCCAGGGCAGGAGCCTGGCCGGGACCCCAACTGGAGAGTGGAAGCCCCACCCATTGAGTCATCTCCCCAACCCCAAAGAAGAAAAATTTAATAAATTCACCTCCAGGAAATGCTAGAGCACTAACATATTGTTTTGAAAAGCAAAGGAAAAGAATATTTACTTTTGGAATAAGAGGTAAGAGGATGAAGAGGGAAAGAAAGCTCCCTATAATAACTGTACAATGTGCTCCGATGACACTGTCCTCCTGTTGTTCATCGATTTTGCTCAAGCGGGCCCAGTAACATTTCCATTGTGAGCCTTGTTGTTACTGTGTTTGGCATTTCGAATACGCCACGGGTAGTTTGCCAGGCTTTGCCGTGCGGGTGAGATCCTCTCGGTAGCTTGCCGGGCTCTCCCAGAGGGGCGGAGAAATCGCACCCGGCTTGGCCGGGCTGGCTGCGCGCAAGGCAAACGCCCTGCCGCTGCAAAAATTCATCAATATTAACATAATCTGCAGGAGAAAGTACACAAAATCATATAATGGATGTGTATGTATAATGTGGAGATGTGTTTATGTATGAACTGTAGACTCATCTCTCTATATACATATATATCTGCGATATGTGGTATATTATTATATGGATAAATATGATAAATATGGGTAAGTTTATTTGTAATAAACGTATAAGAAACAGAGAAAACTTGGGGATGGTTTTTATTAGGTTCTTTACAAATTTTCCCCAAATTCTTTAACAATGAGCATAGAATCAGAAAAATCAGGGTTTTTTTTCCTCCTGAAAGAGCAACTCTGCGATAAACAACACTAAGTAAATAAACCTCCATTGTGCTTTGACATTTTACAATTTATTTTAAAGGTATTCAAAGTCTATGGTAAATAAAGAACTCAAAGCAAACAGCTTACATTTGCTTTGTGATTACAATGTCAGAATCAGAGTTTTAGAATGTTCACTCATCTACCAGGACAGGACAATGAGGCCCAAGAAGGGAGAGAAACCTATTCCAAGACCACAGTTAGTCACTAGCGGATGGCACCGGGCAATGACTCCAGGTTGGCATTTCCACTGCAGTATCAAAGGACTCAATTTTTCCTAATCCACCATATTCAAATTACTTCTAGTTTGGCATAGGCCTAATTAAAATCATTGCTTCAAGGTTGATTCTTGAAAGAACACAGGCAATATAAACCAAAGGAGATAAAAAATTTATGCATTTATGAGGTGCCAATTCACAATAAGCTTATTAACATCTTTAAACTCAGAACAAAGTTAGAAAAATGAGTGAAAATAATCTAATTTACACATTACTGTGCATGCAAAATCAAATTTGCCAACTTAAAAAAAATCATACTCATAGTAAACCTCCCTAATCTGAACTTAGATTAAAAAAAAATTTTTAGTGCTATATATTTTAATAAATTCTTTGCTATCAACCAAAGAGGCAGTTGTTACTCCAGAAAAAAATGAACTGTGCTGAATCTTCAAACAACGTTCCCAATATACAAGAATGTTGATTCATACCAGTTCTCAAATTTATACATGCCTCAGGCTTCCAGTGAAATAACCAAACGGAAATGTGGCAGTCATTTTTACAGCATTCAAAAAGGATATTAAGTTATGAATATTCAAAAAGAATGAACTTAGGAAATACACTACACATCTTCAACTAAATCTAAAACAATTCCCAAAGAGAGTCTTCACTTTAACTCAAGTTTGGAGAAATCCTGCGGCCAGTGCCCTAGTCTGGACAGCCTCTCTGCCTCACGCCACCTCCAGCATCTAAACATCCCCTTGCAGTTAAAATCAATACATTAAAAAGGTTTCAGGAGCATGTCCTGGAATTTGCACGTAAGTGTACGGAGAAAACACTTCAAAAAGACCCACTTTTACTAACAAACTATTACCTATAGCTACTCTGACATTATTCCTATCTTGAACTGAAGGGAAGGCTGAGTTTATCTTCAGTTCAGTGACTTTTAGTAAGAATGAAAAACGTCTTAGTTCTAGTACAAGACATGGCCACTGATAAAAGAGACTACTGAGAGAAAATTAAGTGTGAGACCTCAAGCCACCAATTTTGTACATACCGTCTTTCAGTTCAGTTCATCTATAAAACCTGGACTTGTTAAAAATTAACCAGTTTGTAGGAATTTGTAGCCCTTAAAACCTTGTCATTTTTCACATTGCCTCTATTCTGACAGATTTTCCCTCCTTTTGCCTATTGTCCTTTCCATCTTTTAAACAAGGAATCCTTAAAAAGCAGATGTTTCCAGTGCTACAAAGCTCCTCATAACAAAACAAGAAATTCCAAGCACAAGTCCCTCACCATATGTTGAAGTAAAATCCCCAATAACTTACTTACTGTATGTTGAAGTAAAATCCCCAATAACTGGAGCAATGGGAATCTGGTCTTGGTGATCTGACCAAAGCTGATTCTCAACGAGGGGAGACCAGCATTCACTGGGCTCTTTTAGGACTACCTACCGGCGACAAACTACTCGCGAGCACCATCCCCGTCAACTCTGTGCTCTGCTCTGACCTCCCTCACTTCGCTGCACCCCCATCGGGCAGCCCAAGGACGAAGAGGAGAATACTGCCAAGGTACAGCAAGAGCAGCTGCATCCCAGGGCCAGTACCGTGTCCTGAACCGGAAGAACAGAAACACTGCTGGACAAAACTGAGCCAGGACCAGAGTGACAGAGAAAGGCTCTCAGATCAGACCAGCAGGAAGACATCAACCGCCAAAACACAAGGACTCGAGCTCCTCGACGGACGCGTACTACTAACGAAAAGACTGCTCTGATTTTCCTTCTGCTTGTCACTTACCCCTTTTGCTTCTTTCACGCACAACCCCGCCCTCACCATAGTCTGAAGGAACAACTTAAAACACGCACAAGCTTTGACATTTCTAAGGAAAACGTGGGCTCTTAAGAAAGAGGCAGAAAGCTACAAAAACCCAGGGGGAAATGCTTGGGCTCCTCGGGGCGTTCTTTCTGTTCTTTCTGCAGCGCTGGGGTGGGACAGGGTCTCACGCAGACACAGGCTGCAGCTCCCTCACTGGGCTGACCTCAGCCCTCCCCAAGCTCCTCTTGTCCCCCTAACATTTTATGATGCCTAATATCGTTACTGCAAAAATCTATTTAACAAAAGTTGCTTTTTTTCTCAGCTTACATAACATTTGCTAATATTTAACTACTTATCATCTGAGCAAGAAGTAGAATGATATGGCTCAAAGAGTACAAACTGGCTGAGGCCCTAACTCAGCAGGAGGACACTCGCCCTGCGTGTGAGGCCTATGTTTGCTCTCCAGCATGGCCAAAAAGAAAAGTGATACTTACAAGTACACTGGCAAGTCTCACTCCCACTCTACATCCTTTCTGTCCAATTCCCACCGTTTTTAATCTTTCTAAAAAAAAATTGATGTTTAACTTATCTTTCCAAAGTTTCTCTATGCAAACATATGCCAACTGCAATATTACCTTCCTAGAAGATCTCAGGAGAGGGTAGGTGGGTCTGAAAGGTACTGACGGGTGCAAGGCTGAGGATGGTCTTTCACTGGCTCTCTCAAAATGGTCAGTGTTGGACCGGGGATACAGCTCAAAGGGCTGGTGAAAACACTTGGCATGCGTGAGATCCAAAGTTCAGATCCCAGCACCGCCTGACCTCTGACACTACTGGGTGTGGCCCTGGTGGCACCCTGCACCACCAAGTGAGAGCAGCACAACATCGCCAAGTCAAGGTGCTAAACCCACGACGCCCACATGGCCAGGCCAACTGCCTGGAGCAGCCCTGTCTTCCCAGCACAGCCAGGGGGCCCCCCGACATCAATAAAAATAAAAGAAATGAGCCATGTTCTCAGAGGGCACAATATTGGCCTTCAAATGAATCAGATTCGCAAATTCAAGTCCCGGAGCTTCCCAGGTACTCCCGTGAAGGGCACACACAGCCTGTCAGAGGAGACGATCCTTCCCTCAGTCTGGGCAGGGGGCGTCCTAATTTCTGCTGGAGTCAGAGCCCGAGAGGATAGAGCCCACGGGGCAACCCTCCTTTCTGGCTTGTGTCCTAATGGTGTGAGATGCTGTGTGTGTGTGTGGGTTGGTTCGTATGTGTGCTGTGTGTGTGTGCGTGCGTGCATGTGTGTTTGTGTGTGTGTGTATCATCTCTGAGCACTGTGTCCTGCAGAGAAAACGGATGGTGCTCGGAATTCCCACACACCCACTCTCCTCCGGCTTGGTTCCCTCTGCAGCTAACACCCTGCATTACTGTGTGACAGACACACCTGCCAGGACAGTAGCAGGCAGGAGAGTTTCACCTTCCTGAGAATGTTCAACCATCCTCCCTTTCCTCCACACACAGGCAACCACTTACAGGCCCCGTAGTTTTGTCTTCTACAGAGGTAACGTAGCTGGAATCACATGGCGTGTCGTCTTTTCGGACTGCTGTCTTCTCTAGCAACATGATCGTAAGACTCAGTCATATTTTTTGTGGCCTGTGGGTCATTTTCTCTTCCTACCGAACAATACTCCATTGTATGGACTGCCAGTTTGTGCTTATCCAATCACCTTTTGAAAATCTGTTGCTTTCAAATTTTTGAAATTACAAATAAAAATGCCACAGTGTCCTGACTAGGTCTGTGTGGGCCTGAGTTTTCTGACTATCGGAGCCAGCACGCCGAGGGACGTGGCTGCTGTATGACAGCTTTGTTTAGCTTTGTGACAAACAGCCCAGCTGGCTTGCAAAGTGACTGCACCATCTTTGCATACCTAACAACATTTTGTTTTTTTGCCACATAAGATTTTCCCCTTGTTTTTTCCCCATTTTGGGGGTGGCCACATTGGGTGGTGCTCACGGGCAACTTCTGGCTCTGTTCTCAGAAGTGACCCTTGGCAGCGCTTGGGGGACCACGTATGGTGCCAGGAATTGACCCAGGGGGAGTCGCTCGCCAAGAAAGCCCCTTACCTCTTGCACTCTTTCCAGCCTCCCAATCTATGATCTCAATTCTTGGAGCAAACAGCACAGTGGCACATCCTAAAGGCTGATGGTGCCAGTCCTCGGACTTTGATCTTGTGTCTGTTTTGTGGGGTAAGGGGCACACCTGGTGGTGCCCAGTATTTGCTCCTGGCAAGCTCAGGAGAACAGATGTGGTGCTGAGGACGGAAGCCAGGTGCAGAGAAAACGCCACAATCCACCACTCCAGCCACTGACTTTGCTCCCTTTCATCGGTACTGTGTTAGCTATTCTGGACTTTCAGCCTTCCTTATAAACTTAAGAACCGCTTTGACATTGTATACAGAACAACTTGGAGGGATTTTAATTGGGACGATGATGGATCAAGTTGGAAAGAATCAACACTGCAACAATAGTGAGACTTCCGATCCATGAAAATGGAATGAATATCCGTTTCCTTAGCTCCTTGATTTTATTTAGATCATGATTTCTTAAACCAAAGCTTGCTAATTTTCCTCACAGAAAAATTATGTTATAGTCTTAAGTACCTATTTTGGGGCATCAATATGAGATATTTTTACTTTAGCTTCAAATTTGAGTTACGTGTGGGTGTACATATGTTGTTTGTATCCATATAGTGGTACCTTTGGATCCTGTGACCTTACTACACTTATCTGTACTAGGAGTTTGTCATTTTTGGATTTTCTACATAGATAGATAACTATGTAATCTGTGAATAAAGGTAGTTATATTCCTCCTTCACACGGTACACCTTTTTTGTCTTTGTGCCATACCTGGCTGTGCTTGGGGTTTGCTCCCGGCTCTGTGCTCAGAGATCACTTCTGGTGGGAACCCCATGGGGACTATACTGGGTGTTGGGTATTGAACTGCTCAGCCACAAGTAAGGCAAACACCTACCTGCTATACTATCTCTCCAGCCCCATACCTTTTATTTTTTTGTCCAAGTCCAATAACTAGATCCTTTGGCAGGATCAACTGAATTTCAAATGCCGAAAGGAATGGGAAGAGGGAACATTAGGACATCCTTAAGGTTCCTAACCTTACTGTGAAAGCATCAACCCTCTCAAGTATAAGGTTGTAGGGTTTCTGTTTATTTAGTTGAGAAAATTCCCCCTTTATTCCTAGTTTGCTGCAAATTTTATCAAGAACGCATTTGGATTTTTGTCTCTGCATCTACTGATATGATCATACTTTTCTTCTTTAGTCTATTGGTGTAATGGATTACATTAATTTATTTTTGAATGCTGAACCAGCCGTGCATATCTGAAATAAATCCCAACTGGTTGTACATACGATTGGATTCAATTTTCCAATACTCTGTTGAGGACTTTTGCATCAATGTTCATGAGAGATTCTAGCCTGTAATGTCTTTTTAAAACGTAAATAGACTGAGAAATCTCAGAACTGTAAAGGGAGTTATATGTAAGTGGTATTAGTCTAATTAGGTAATTATGCTTCTGAAATCTACAAAACCTTGACTGCAGTGAGGCAAAGACATTATCGATCCAAGGGAGAACATGAAACACTTGAGGAATCATAGCCAGCATTAGTCATGAAAAGCTGTAGCCGACAGCAACTTCTTTAGTCCTGCGCTGTGAATAGGGGGCAGTAAGGCCCAGTGTAGAAAGTGGAGGGACAGGAGGTAGTCGAGCACTTGAAACACATTATTTCTTCTGACAGGTTTTGTGAGACAGAAGAGGCTTATCTTGAATCTCGTTTAACTGTGATGTAGTGTAAGCTCTAGCTTCCGCGGTGCACGGTCTTCTGAGCGAGAGAGGGGAGGGCTGTGGCCTGGAGGCTTTTCTCTACCCACGCCCACTCGCCCTCATTGCTCAACTGAATTTCAAATGATCATCGTAGGTCTGAGGCTTTCACTTCCTTTTCCTAAGGGCCACACCCCGGAGAGCTGGGAGGCTGGAGAGTGGGGCCACGCCACTGCTGGCCATGCTCGGGCTGGTGAGGGAGCCTGAGCCCCGAAGTCCAGTGCTCAGGGGCCACTGGCCACGCTGTGTGCGTGCAGCCCCAGGAGCAAGGTCAGGGCGGCACCCGTGCTCGGCATCAGCACATCCCGTCAGTCACCTCCCCGCTCTGCTCTACAGCTTCTTAACCACAGGATTTTTACCTGAGGGTAGCACCGTGTCTTCTTTCCAACAGTAAATACAAATTACTTGTGTAATACATTTTACGGTTTTAATTAAAACAATGTATTTTAAAAGAGAAAATTGACATCTGTGCAGGAACAGAAGCTCATCTCCTTTACCAAACCCAAGATACTACACACTGTGCTTGGGGTCACTCCTGGTGATCACGCGGTGCTGGGGTCCACTCAGGCCCTGCCTGCAGAACACGCCCTCCGTCTCACGATACCTAGCTCCCCGCCCAAATACCACATATTAGTGCAGATGAAATGAGTGCCATTTTTTGGACAATGACAAGCTGCTGGTCCTGGGCTACAAAGCTGAACACCGAGAGCGGGAGAGGGAGGAATAAAGACGTCGGCCAGCGGTGACCCAGGGGCAGCAGTGGAGGTTCTAGAGCACCCTGGGGCGGCAGGGGTGGGGGGCTTGCGGTCAGTCATTTTGTACACTGGTATCATAAAATTTAACACTACTATAACCATCTTACCTACACTAAAACTTTATAAGGTTTTTAAAGTTATTGTTAGCCACTGGCAAATGTAGCCCACCTCTGAGAAATAATAATCCAGCCCCTCCCCCCACCTCCTCCTTTATTTTGTAAGCAATGAATGACTCAAGAGCTAACCAGAGTGAAACAGGAACCAACAACCCTTTTCCTCCTTGCTCCACAAAAATCAATCATCATGCATCTACACTACTCTCACTTCTATTATATCAAGCTAAAAAAAATTTTTTTAAAGCATGACTACCTTATTTATTGACCTTTCCATCAGCAATCTTAAAATTACCTTTATTTCTGGCACGTTTTCTAATTGGCACCAACATGAACTCCTGCTAGAATACAGCAACTTGGCAAGGGATCAGAGGACGAAAGCCAGAAGCTTTGGCCAGGGCTGACAGGGGCAGAGGCAAAGGTAGCAGGAGGAGGAACAGGAGTCTGGGAGAACCGTCCACAGCCCACAGGGACAGCTCAGCCACCGGGAAGCGGCGACAGGCTCTGTCCACACAGAACTGAGGGCATGACAGGGTGCAGGATGGAATCTTCTCTGAATGCTCCATAAAGTAGCAGAAGGTAAGAACTGCTTCCCAAACTAACAGAAGTATTTTTAAATGAAACATAAACTATGTTGAATGCATTTTTTTTTTGCTTTTGGGGTCACACCCGGTGATGCACAGGAGTTACTCCTAGTTCATGCACTCAGGAATTACTCCTGGCAGTGCTCGGAGGAGCATACGGGATGCTGGGAATTGAACCCCGGTCAGCCACATGCAAGGCAAACGCCCCACCTGCTGTGCTATCACTCCAGCCCCTTGAATGCATTTTTATAAAGGGCATCTTAGAGTGTGAAACTGTCCACAGGAAAAAAAAAATCTTCAGAGAAAGCTGTACAATACGGGACACACTAAACTTTAAGTTTCAAAAGTTGATAAAAGGAGTGAGAGAGAAAATATATTTTGATAGCTCGAACTCTCTGGAACTCTCAATGGCAAAATGAAATAGTCACATCTACAAAAACTGGTGGTCTCACAAGCAGCCCACTACAAGGAGGGATAAAGAACAGATAAGCAAGTAGGAACACTGACACCGGCAGAACCTGCCCTGAACGCCCTCTCCACCTGCTCCGCTCCTCACTCCTTTCGGCCTGCTCATCCCCCCACCTGACTCACAACTCACCTTTGCTCTTCCAAACTCTGTGCTTGGCAATTAGATATCAACTCCTTGGCGTCCCCAATTCAACTCTAGGTGTGGACACTAGGACTGATATCACACATATGTTGGTGTTACCAGAGTAATAAATAACATGTAAGTGTCGAATGAAGCAAGAAGTCAACTCAAAATCAGTGTTTTTAGAGGGAGGGGAGGTTAGGGGTGGGACGGAGAATACAGGGTCTGGCCTGCACTGCAAAGCTATGTAACACTAGAATCAATGCAAGTCAACTGTGTAACAAGCAGAATCAATAAGCACAGTCAAATCATGTTGCAGAAATAGCACAGTACCTGCAGGAGACTTTCTATGGCATGAAAGCCTCGAATTAAATTCAGAGCGCCACATAAAAGACTAAGGATAAATGCCACAATTCCTGATAGAGTTGCGGGTTCCAATCGCTGGTGAGCTAGGGGGAAAAAAAAGTGAGAAATGAACATCAACATCTCACATCGGCATCTAGACTTACATGAAATAAAACCAAGCAATTTTTATGGGGGGAAATAATGATTAATCATCAAAATTATTTAATAACTTCAGTCATACTTTAAACGTAGAATTCAATATTAAAAGGTAAAGGCCCTCCCGTTGATCGTCGATTTGCTCGAGCGGGCCCGACGTTGGAGACTTTGTTGTTACTGTGTCTGGCATATCGAATACTCTCGGTAGCTTGCCAGGCTCTCCAAGAGGGGCGGAG
>JAOXYA010000009.1:9304437-9314444 GCA_028565675.1 Sorex palustris | reverse complement strand
AAAAAAATAAATAAAAAAAAAAAATAGAGCAAAAAAATAAAAAAATAAAAAAAAATACAAAAAAAAAAGGAAAGAGTGAATGAAAAAAAGAAAGAAGGAAGGAAGGAAGAGGAAAAGAATGAAAGGAGGAAAGGAGGGAAAAAAAGAAAGATAGGTTGACCATTCTATTTATATATAGTTCACTAAATGTAATCATAAATGAGACAAATGCTATGAAGATTTAGTGACTACAATGATGAATTCTCACATAAAAGGTCATTTGTATCAAAAATATACTCTAAAGAAAAGAAAAAGATAAATTTTGTCTGGCAATTTTAGAGGCATTTCAAATTATCTGGCCTAAGGCTTGTGTAAATGTTAGGTCTAGGCTTTCTTTATTTAGTTATTTATTTTATCAACACTTGTGCAGTTAGATTTTATGGTTTTATTTCAGCCCTCACTTTGCTTCTTGATCAAATCTTTATTATAATAATGTCATTATGATCAGAAAGACTTCTTTGAATAAAACTGGAAAACTTGCTGCCATCCCTCTTTCTGACTCACTGACACATACAACACCTAAAATAGGCAAAGTATTTATTTTAAACTACTTTTTTTTACTGATTACTTTCTAATAGGCTGGAGTAATAGCATAGTGGGTAGGGCGCTTGCCTTGCATGTGGGCGACCTGGGTTCAACTCCTCCATCCCTCTCAGAGAAGAGTATCCCACCCACACAGCAGAGCCTGAGAAGCTCCCCATGGTATATTTGATATGACAAAAACAGTAACAACAAGTCTCACAATTGGAGACATTACTGGTGCCTGCTTGAGCAAATCAATAAACAAAGGGAGGACAGTGCTACAGTGCTATGTTTAAAATAAATATGAGGAAGATTCCCAAATTAATCTTAAGTAATCTACAAGGTATGGAAACTAAAGATAATTCTTTGGACCTCTGCTGGTCATTACAAAAGCTTATAAAAAGATCCAGACATCAATCATATTCTAACTTAAGTTTCTAAGATAGGATAAAGGTAACAATGGCATTAAACAGACTCTTCACTTGAGTAATACTCATCTTTATAAAGACACATAGCTTGTAATAAAGAGATCCTAGTCTAGCTCAACTTTCTTTTCATTGCTTATCCCCATGTTGCCTATCAACCAAATCAGCATGAGTAATGCTGGTTGAGATGCATTGAATCTAGATCAGCCTATCCTTAGGAACTGGGAGCGATGCATGCCTAATAGTGAAGAATGATGGTAGGTTTGTAGGTGAGAAATCAAAGCACTTGTTAGCAGTGTGGAGCAAGATAAAGGTAAGGTAAAGGCCCTCCCGTTGGTCGTCGATTTGCTCGAGCGGGCCTAGTAACGTCTCCATTGGAGACTTTGTTGTTACTGTGTCTGGCTTATCAATACGTCACGGGGAGCTTGCCAGGCTCTGCCGTGCGGGCGAGATACTCTCGGTAGCTTGCTGGGCTCTCCGAGAGGGGCGGAGGAAACAGACCCTGCTCGCCCGGACTGGCTGCACGTAAGGCAAACGCCCTACTGCTGTGCTATGCCACCGGCATTATCAGGCATCGGACACCTTGGCTCCTGCCTGTCCCTCATGCTTTTTCCCTGTTCTCGTCCCTAGATACAATTGCCTTGCAGTTGTGGAATTACCTAAGAGTGGGTCTCCTCCAGAGTCAGAGTGGAGGGGAGCGTCTGTGGCATGGCGAGCCGGAGAGACAGCACGGCAAGCTGAGCGCAGGCTTTGCATGCAGGAGGCCCAGGTTCAGTCCCTAGCACCTCCTGGGGGGCCCTATGAGTCCTGTGCAGGATTCGGCTGCTTCTGAGCACCACTGATGGTGCTCAGAAACGAAAACATAGAGACGAAACACAGAAACGTAAAGCTCCCGTTTAGGCAGCAGCACTTCTGTTCCCACGACCAATGGTTATTTGCCTGCCTTGGGTCCCTGCTCCTTCTCAAGGTGCTGTAGCTTCCAGAATGTGTCTTCCTTCATATGTGGGCCCCAGTGAACAGTGGACTCAAGTGTTCTCTGGCTACCGTGGTCAAGCTCAACACAAATTCACCAGTTCCTCGGAGAATCACTTGGAGAGCTTTGACAAACTGGAGCTGACCAGCCCCTTCCTGAACCTTAAGAATGCCGGGTCCTGAGGCTGGAGCCGGGCATGGCTGTGCTTCTGAGCTTCTAAAATGCTGCCACGGATGAGAGCCTCTGACCTAAATCATGGCTCCTGTGTCTGCCTGGCCTCAAGCCAGCCTCACGCAGACTCAGCCCTTAGCCCTTCAGGGCAGCCAGTTCCTGTCTGGGGGGCCGCAGCTCAGGCCTGGCACGCAGATGGAACCCACTGTGGGCGCCCCTGTGTTCTGAATGGAATGGCTTTCTAGTAGAAGCTGTTGTTGGGAGCATCTTTGTCATGTGACTTCTTTGCAGCCATTTTTTTCTCCTGAAAAAAGCATTTCTAAAAGTAATTAATGCACATTCCATATATATATGTATGTATGTATATATATATATATATATATATATATAACAAACTTTGCTGTGGTCACTGGTTGCTGTTTTACAACCAGGCCTATTCATCTAATAGCATTTTTGTGATAATTTCCCCATGCGCGTTTCTTTCTTTTTCTTTTTTAAAATGAAATAATTTTGATTGGATCACCGTGAGATACAGTTACAAACTTGCATGATTGCATTTCATTTGAACACTGCTCGAGCACCCATCCCTCCACCAGTGCACGTTTTCCTCCACCATTGTTCCCAGTGTCCCACCCGCCACCCCCACCCTACCCCACTCCCTGCCTCGGTGGCAGGTCCAGCCTTTCTTACTCTCTCTCTCATTTTGAGCATTGTGATACAGATACTAAGAGGTCATCGTGTTTGGTCCTTGTTCTACTTTCAGCACACATCTCCCAACCTGGGCGATCCCTCCAACCATCATTTACTTAGTGGTCCCCTCTCCATCCCAACTGCCTTTTTCCCCAGCGCGTGGGGCTGGCTTCTGAACCATGGTGTGAGCTTCATGGCCCTTATCTATACTGTCCTTAGGTGTTAATCTCATATTACGCTACTCTATATTCCACAAATGAGCCGTGCACATTTCTTAAATGGATTCTTTTGGAGTTTTGGTTCTGGGGCACCCCCGGCAGTTGGCAGGGGCCACTCTCCTAGCTTCGTGTCGGAGATGTTTCAGAGCAGAATCCAGGTCTCCCAAGAGCAAAGTGTGGGCTCCAGCCCTTCACAGCTGCCCCCCACCTGCTCCTCAGGCGTCTTTTCCCTCGCTGCCATGATCCGTCATGTGGATAAGCTGTAATTTATTTAACAACTCCCTGTGGGTTGAGCATCTCGGTTGTAAACCATTTTCTCACTAATATAAATAATGCTGTATTGAACATCCCAGACTATAAATCTTTGAGCCTATTGATGATTATTTCCTTTAGGGCAGACTTCGAGAAGTGGAATATTTATGCTTCTTTATTAACATGGTTCATTTAGCCAACTTTTGACTGACTTCTTAAAATAAAGAGGATTTTTATATTAGGAACTGAAAAAACACCAGCAACCAGTTTTTGCTGAGCTCAGAGACCTCCAGGCAAGCCTGGGATTCTCCTTTGACCTGCAGCAGCCCTATGGGGACCTGGCCTCCCACTCAGGCTGCTCCAGGCTGGCCCTACCCTTCCTTTGCTTCGTGACTCTTTCCCTTCTCAGTGACTTTCTCCTCACACCCCTAGCCCTGAAACTCAGGAGTTGGTGTCTTCAAGCTCTTGTTCCATCATAACAGCTTTTATTTAAATATTTCCCATTTGTTGTCATTGCACTTGTGGTATGTCATGGGTCACACATTTTTTTGGTGATTCTGGGGATGTCAGGTGGCAGTGCCTGGGATGGCATCAGGAGATGGAGAGGATATTGGGGATAGACCCTCAAGGCCTCTCCCACTGAGGCTCATCCCCAGACCGGTAACAGCTACCATTTTCTGAGCTGTTCGTATGTGCCAGTCTGCTGAACTTCCTATAAGCATACTCTCTCTTTCCCTCACGTACCTTGTGGGCATGTACTATTCTTATCTTCACTTTCCACTGGGAGGAAACTGAAAATCGTGAGTGATAAAACAATTTGCCCAAGGTCACACGATTAAGAAGAGCTGGGATTCAAACCCAGACTGACTTCAGAACCCACACAGTGAGTGAACCACTCAATCTACTTTCTTCCAATCGAGTTTCATGGTGTCCACAAATTTTCACAGATATTCTAGCACACGGGTATCTCGTGGACCTACTGTGCCTTTTGCTGATAAATAAAAAAGAGGGGGCAGTTTTGGCACAGGAATGGCAGGACAGTGGGGAGCACTATTCACCAAGGCCTCTTTTTCCTTTTCACTTCCTTAATTCTGTAGTCACCCCTTTTCTCTACATTCCCCAGGCCAGAAAATATTTCTTGCCTCTTCATTGACCAGCTGCCAAGATCCCAGCATGCCTTGCAGCTGAGCAGGTCCAAGTTATGACATAACCCCCTCACAGTCCCCCAACCCAGGAAGAATTTGGATGTTGCTTCCCCGGGTGCTCTTTTAAAGCTGTCAGGCATTCGAGAGTAAAGCTGGGGGTGGTGGGGGGTGGGGCAGGCAGACTGGCTTCAGTGCCATGTCGAATGCCATCTCAAGAATGAGACACTTGTCCGCGTTCTTGCCTCGGAGACATTGTCATTGCTCAGAAGGGGGAGAAAGACTGAACAGAAGTTGTCCGTTGGATTTGATTCTGACTAAGAAAGAGGCGGTGAGGTGACAGCTTGAAGGAACAGATCACAGCAGCCAAGGAAAGAGCTGACATGCCCCCAGACCTCCCTTATGCTCTAGGGTCTGACTTGGGGATGTCTGATCACATGATTAGGGCTCCCCCAAGGGAAGGTGATGTGTGGCAGGTGAAATTCTGAAAAGACAAAACTTTACATTTTTATCCGTGATTGGAGGAATCTGGAGTAAGTGAACTTGTTTGTGAATGATGAGGCCGTGATGGGCAGCTGCGATAAGAATCACTCGCCAAAACGGTCTCCACAGACTTTCATGCTGGGTTTACCCAATGAGATGGAACTTAACTAGGGGCAGATGGAAAGTCACATTTAGATTGCAGAAATTAATTGCTCAGGTTCATGAGGGGGTGGAGGTGGGGACAGGCTGGATTTGGCTGTGCTCTGAGAGAAATCGCAGCACTTTAATTGAGCACAGGCTTCATGAGAGCTGACAGGGTGGATGGGGCAGCTGAAGCAACACGAACCACCTCAAAGGATGTACCAGCCGCCCGGGGCGGGGACTGGCTCTCCTGACACAGAATCCCTTTACTGGGCACAGAGTTTAGAGGCGGGCCTGACGGAGCCAAGTGTGCTGAGCATCAGGGGACCCCGTCGTCAGAACGGACTGAGAAAGGCCGTCAGAAGCAGGGGGAGAAAGCAGCAGGTCTGCTGGAAGGGAGTTGACCTGTCAGGGCTGGGGGAGGCACGGGGTCATGTGGCTGACTGCAGGACGCACACTCCAGGATCCATAACCGACAATACGCTTCTCAGCTTGGGACCCAGAAGCCTCCAGAACATCCAGGAGCTGGAGAGTTTAGCCAGTTCCGTTTGTTTTAGGGTATCAGGATCAAACCCAAGGCCTCGCAATGGGAGCCAAGCACAGTACCAGGCCCCGGAAGCTGGAGAGTTGAGAATACGCACCTTTTCCAGGCCGCCAGCAGGAGCAGCTGACCCGCCGGTCCAGGCTCCTGCCCACTTCTGGGGAAGCTGCCGAGAACCTTGCAAGGAGTGTGGCTTCGGGACCAAGACCAGCTAGGGTTCCGACGCAGCTTGAATGATTTGGGGTGGTGGTTTTTGTCTAAGGCCTCTCCCGTGGAACGAGATGAGACTGTTTAGCGTCCTCTTGCTCCCCCTTCCCTTCTCTTTGGCTATTGCGATGGGCCCAGGGTGCAGCCTACTTACAGGGTTCCTCTGGGGTCTCTGATGTTATTAAGGCGCCTGTGCACACTCAGCTGCCAAGCGCGGGCTATTTCGGCGCTCACTCACGTACACGCGGCTCAAGTATGCTGGTTATTTCGGCGCGCACCCAGCTACCAGTGCTGCCAAGGATAGCACTCAGATAGCTGGGTGCCGACAGGGACCGGGCCTGGAGTCTGCAGGCGGCACCCCAGCCTCGGCCCCAGGGAGCTTCAGGAAGAGGCGAGGCTTGCAGAGATGCTGCTGCTCTGGACCAGGGCCTCTGGGAGGGTCTCCTCAGCACCCGAGCTGCCTCTTCCCCCTGGCTTGTTGCTGCGTCCCCTGATTCTGCAGAGGGGAGCCTGGGCACAGGCTGTCAAGGTCCCTGCCAGCATGGGGCTCGCTGGGGTCGGTCCTGGGTCTCTTCCGTACCCTCCTGGGCAAAGGACAACCTGAGCTACTTTCTTCCATCATCATCCTCCTGGAACCCTGGTCCACGCTGACTTACCCCTCCTGGGTAGTGAGAGCTCATGAGGGCAGTGAGTTTGAACTCCCTCCGATTGGTTGGCAGTCTGCCATCTCTTATTTCGGGGTGGGGGTGAGGGGACACGCCTGGTTGTGCCGAGTGCCTTCCCTCGGTATTCTCTCTCTAGCTTCAGTTTGCAGTGTTATCTACTGCAGCCATCAGCCAAAGGTCTCTCGGTCAACACACGTCATGGAGGCATCTCAGTGGCCAGAGGCCTGCATTGCTGGTATGAGCGGGCTGGACTGTGAGTGACCACTTCTTAGGGCTGCCTGTGCTTCTGGTCCATGGGGAGAGCACTGTGAGTTCCTCTGAGACGGCCGGCTCGGCTCCCCAGAGAGGCCCCTTCCATGCTTTGGCCAACAGTATCTACTAGAATGTCTTCTGACCTCTGAAGTCAGCCTCTCTCCCTGTGTGCACCTTCTGCAGCATGCCCCGGCACCTCAGCACCTGTCACAGCGCTCAGATACCAGGCCTCAGTGGCCTTCTCCCCCCTCCCCCCACCTCCTTGGCTCTGAGCTCCCTCAGGATCCTGAACATGCCCCCACGTGTCTAACATTGAGGTCATCAGCCCAACTTTGTCCTCAGGTGTGGACCAGTCAGTGCCTCCCACTCCTGCAGCCTCAGTCCTGCCCGGCTATTTTGGGCAGCTGCTGACCTGCTGACTTCCTCAGCTGGCAACCTGCCGACACCCCCAGAGCTCCTTCACATAGAATGTTTCTCAGCCCAGCCTACCAAGTGGTCCCTGTGCTTAGGTGAGGCTGCTTGGGTTCTGTGATGAGTCCCGCAGTCTGGGTGCTGGACACCATGGAAATACGTGATCGTGGGGCTGGAAGTCCAACGCGTGGGCTGGTCTGGCTCCTCTGAGGACCAGGAGGACCAATGTGCCCCTTGCCTCTGCCTGGTGGTGCCCTGACAGTCTTTGGCATTGTAGGGTTTCTGGAAGTCACCCGCTCTTCTCCTGTGTGCCTGTCAGACTGCGAATGTCCCTGTCTATCAGGATCCTGGTCTTACTGGGGGAGGGGCCCAGTGTGACCTCAGGTAAACAACTGCTCTCTAACAGCCCCGTTTCCAAATCAGGCTATTAGTGCTGGAGGTTAAAACACCAACAGATGAGTTTTAGGGGGACATGGTTTAATCTATAAAATTGTTGAGTTTAAAAAAATTCAGGGTGCTCTAATTAAATAAAACCTGGGGGAAAATATAAGTGTGGTGATTTACAGTATTGTTAATGATTGGGCTCCTGCACACATCATTCCAACACCACACCCCCACCGG
The DNA here is from genome assembly GCA_028565675.1 of Sorex palustris. Taxonomy (NCBI): domain Eukaryota; kingdom Metazoa; phylum Chordata; class Mammalia; order Eulipotyphla; family Soricidae; genus Sorex; species Sorex palustris. Next base: position 9,306,691 of record JAOXYA010000009.1, on the reverse strand, counting down.
AGTTTCCCTTCTCCCCTCAACCTACCCACCTTCTGCTGTAATTTTTTCTTGTATTGTGTTTAGGATTTTGTATTTTTCCGAAATTCATCTTGTCTAAGTCCAGGCCATCTCTCCAGTTTGAAGCATCTCAGACCCTGTTGACAAATAGCTGCTGCTCTTAACCTCAAGCACTTCCCATCTGTTGATCCAATGTACTGATACAATGTAGAAGGTGCATGCCGTGAGGTGGGTGGAGCCCAAAGCACATACTCTCCCCGTGGGCCTCGCTTCATTTGGAAGGAGCCCTGGTTGCAGTTGGGCAGTGACTGAATAGCTGGTGAACTGCTAGTGATTACAGGATGATTTTACCAAGAGATTGTTGGAATTTGCAAGATCAGCTGCATGCATGAACCCCATTTCCTGCACCTACCAGCCTGGTGACCTTGTCAGGAGAGAGGGGCCTTCTCTGGCGTCTCTCTTCATCACTGCATAGGCGTCGTCAGCCCAGAGTCCCTGCTGTCCCCCAGCCGCCCAGCACCTTAGACTGTAGTCTTCTGGGAATTTCCCTCAGATCCCATGTGAAGTTCCCTTCTCTGTGCTTTGCAAAATCCAACTCTGCACCCTTCCTCGAGAAGACAGCTGTGCGGCCTGCTTGAGGCCCCTCGGAGCCCCCCCGTGCCTGCCAGGACCCTGTCAGATTTTGGCCAGGCCCCACCTCGGTGTGAGCCTGATTTGGATATTCCCGTACCCCAGGCCTGCAGCTGGACTAAGGGGATTGAGCTCACTGGGACAGATGCAACTGCTGGGAACTTTTGCCAGCCTCACACTGTCTCTCCGGCTCCTTGTGCCAGAGTTTCCCCTCTCAGGATCCTGTAGAATCCGCCCCTGAGCTAGAAGCAGAACCATGGGCCTTCCAGGGAAGTCCCCAGATTTGCAGTGCTGTTTGATCCCCCCTTCATCTCCTCCCTCTCCCAAATTTCTCTCAGCCACAGTTCACTGCGCAGGGGTGTGTGTGTGAGGGAAGGCAGCGTGTGTGTGCGTGACAGGCTTGTTGGGGGCAGCAGTGCAAATTGGGCCAGATTCGGGGCAGGGATGGGTGCTGGTGATAAAGGCCTCGGTGTTGGCTGGAAAGCAGCCTTATGAGGAAGGCACAGCCTGGAGCTCCACAGAACGGGAGCATGCAGCCCAGTGCTGACTCAACCAGATTGCTTCTCTTCGAGACCCAGATCCTCCTGTGTAAGACCTGGAATCCATTCCTCAGAGAGGGGCCCTGAAGAACTGAGTTCTGGGAGTGAAGCAAGTTCTCCTGGGCCTTGCGCCTGTACCCCTGAGCAGAGCCTGACGTGGCGGGGAGGGGGCGGCAGTGGAGGGTGAGTAGGAGGTAGGAATGGGGGGCATGAGCCTGAGAGCAATCAATCACTTGATCACTTGACATCCTGTTACTCATTGATTTGCTCGAGTGGGCTCCAGTAACGTCTCTATTCATTCCTGTCAGTGCTAGTGTAGTGACAATGGCATTTGCTTGCTCCAGGAACACAAAGAGCTTCAAACCGTTCATTCAGGGTCTTCACGAAGAAGTCTGACCATCTCATAGGTGGGTGGCCATGCGATCTTTTGACGTCCTATGGAATCCAATCGGTAACAGCTGTAGTCCAGCCATCATCTCCAAATCACATTACATGTCCAGCCCGTCTGATTTTCAATGCCTTGGCTGAAACAAGACAGTGTCCCTAATTCTCCATCATTGATGGAGGTCAGAACTCCGGATTCTTTCTCTCGCTTGAGTGAAGTGTGATACTCCAAGCATAGCTCTTTCGATTTCTCTTTGGGAGACCTGAATAGCGTCCTCATCCTGTTTTTGTAGGGCTGAGGTCTCTGAGGCGTATGTTCATGCAGGAAGAACGATGGAGTTGAAGAGATGTGCCCAGAGCCAGAGGATCTTCATCCTCTTAGCTATTTCTTTGATACCCTTGAAGGTGTTCCATGCCGCTCCCTTCCTCCTGTGCAACTCAGGTGCCAGGTTGTTCATCATGTTGAGTTCTCAACCTAGGTATACATAACTGCTGCATTCGGAGATGTTCGTTCCGTTGAGAGCGAATGGAACATCAGAAACGAGTCTGTTTTTCATGAACATTGTCTTCATGAGAAACAGACTTCAGCTGCAGTCTGACCTTTCCACACTCACAATCGAAGTTAGCCAGCATTTGTGCCGCTTGGCTGATGTTTGGTGTTATTAGAACGATGTCATCAGCAAAGCAGAGGTGGTGTAGTTGCC
>JAOXYA010000009.1:9285639-9299167 GCA_028565675.1 Sorex palustris | reverse complement strand
AGTTCTTCTCCAGTGTTGAAAATGGCATGATGCGATCAATACTGTCTCGGCTCGGTCAGACCAGTGATGTTGTACTTGATCTTCTGTGCTTGCACCATCAGGTCCTCGATAGATGCATCCAATGCCAGTGTACGTGCGTTGAAAGTACAGAGTCATTTTAGTCCTTCTTCGTTTTGTTAGCCTAGTTCGGTCCTGAGATTTTATCAGCCTCTCTTTGCTCATCCTTCTTAACGCTGCCATACTGGGGGCTGTTTCAGGATCATGGAAATGAGACCCATTGTATTTACTGTTTTTGGTATATTGAATATGCCACGAATAGCTTGCCAGATTCTGTCGTGAGGGCAGGACACTCTCGGTAGTTTTCCGTGTTCTCCGGGAGGGATAGAGGCTTTTAGGGTGGCAGTAGAGGGTGAGCAGGAGGTGGGAATGGGGCGGGGGATGAGCCTGAGAGCAATAGAGAAGGAAAAGAATCCCAAGACCCTGAGCAAATTTGCTGCAGAACATGGAGAATGATTTCCTGGAGAATTTTTCCTGTGCTGGGTGATTAGAAAAAAAAGCCCTGGGCTTGCCAAGGGCCTGATTCATTCCCCGGTTCCCTGCAGTCCTCTGTGTCCTGCCAGGAGCCACTGCTGAGCACAGAGCGGGGGCCTCCTTCCCCGAGCGCCACCCAGCATGACCCTCAAATCCAAATGCTCCCATTTTGCAGGTGGGGCGACTGAGACACAGAGATAGGTGAGCAGTAGCCAGACCACTCCCCACTCCCGTTTGCTCTCTCCGTGGGCCTTCCAGCTTCTTTCCTAGCTCTTATCCAAGTGCTATTCGCACCGGGCCCAGCCCTCAGCATCCTCGCTGCTCCGCACGCTATGGCAGGTGCTCTGAAGTCTCCTCTGAGCGCACGTTTCGGGCGCCTCATGTAACCCCTAACTCACACTCGCATCGTTGCTCCCCACCCCCACCACCTGTAAGGCCAGGGTTGACAGAACAAGCCACTGGGAACAAGGGTTTGAAACTTCCTCTTCGCAGATGTAGGCCATGATTTCTGGAGAATTCCTCCTGAGAATGGGGATGGCAGAAACCAGTTCTTAAAAAATATATTTTTGGAGCATCTAATTGATTTTTATTAAATTGTGAATAACTCTCATCCCATACAGAAAACAGAAATGCACTGCAAATAGTCAGTTGTACAAAACAGAGGGTTATCCCCGTACTAGGGATGAAACTCAGGTCTGTATGTAAGGCATACACTGTATGGTTAAAAAACATTGTTTCAAAGTTTTTCTTAATTGAATCACTGTGAGAGACAGTCACTAAGTTGCTCATAATTGAGCTTCAGTCATACAGTGTTCCAATAGCGGTCCCTCTACCAGTTGACATCTCCCACCACCAATGTCCCCAGATCCCCACCACTACCTGCCTCCAGCCCCCAGCCTGCTTCTGTGGCAAACACTTTTCTTCTCTCTCTCCCTCTTGCTCATTTTTCCCTTTTAGGAAGAACCCAATTCTTGTGGGGCTTGTGAGAGAAAGTGTCACATCAACCTTCTGTTGCTCAGGAAGTTCCTTTGGGCCAGTGCATGGAGTGGGGGTTCCCCAGACATGTGGTTCGAACCTGCGTGTGTGGAGGGTGCTGGGGGCGGGGGAGGGCTGCCTACTGTCAAGGGAACCCTCTGGAGGGACAACATCCCATGGCTGAATAATCCAGACCCACAGCCCAAATCACACCCTGTATTTGCCCTTGAGGTTTTCTTGTCATTGTTTTCTGTTTTTGGGGGGTTTTGCTCTTATTTTTTGGGGGGGTCACACCTGACAATGCACAGGAGTTACTTCTTGGCTCTGCACTCAGGAATTACTCCTGGTGGTGCATGGGGGATCACATAGGGTGCTGGGAATCGAGCCTGGGCCAGCTGTGTGCAAGGCAAAATCCTGCCCGCTGTGCTATAGCTCTGGCCCTAGCCCCCGAGGTTTGCGGTAGGGAGTTGCTGAGGGAATTCGGGGAGCTTGGTCTTGGGGGGGCACTGAAGGAAACCAGCTCCACTCACTGCCTGACTCAGATGGTGTGATCTGTGCTCAGGAGCCCCTCCCGGGGGCCAGCCAGGGTTGCCTGGGTTGAGGGTGTGAGGGTCGGAGCAGAGGCAGAGCAGCTGGTTCTCCTGCTGCAGCGTGTGCTGAGAGGCCATGCTCAGGTCTGCTGTTCTGCATGTTAATCCTGGCATGCTGTTGGCATAGTGGCCAGAACTGTCTGCCGTGAACAGGAGAGATGGAAGCGTGAAGGACCTGGGGCCAGGGCCACGCTCCAAGGTCAGGACCACCCTCCATGCAGTCTGGGGTGTGGGACTTGCCAGGACTCTGAGTGGAGGACATGTTCCAAGGGGAACGTGGCTTCCGGGCCAAGTTGTCCTCATTGCCGGTGATGGTGGACATCGATGGCAGGTGGTCGCCGTCCCTCCCAGGGTTCTGAGGAGACCAGGGGGAGTGCCCAGGCTTGTCATTACCGCTTATGTTTCCCAACTAGCACCTCTGGGGCCAGAGTCCTGTGGGTCAACCAGGCCTGCCTCTGGTGATGGAGGGGCGACCGGGGATTACTCAGGGCTGCTCTGGAGTGGGCAGCCAGCAGGCCTAGCCCCTCCTGTGGGCCCCAGTATCTGGCCATGGAGCTGTACCAGCCCCCTTTACATTCACAGGCTTGACCTTTGACTTGCCCTGTCCACCTTCCCTCCTTCCCCTTGGCCTGACCAGACGTCCTATTGTTGCCTGGCATGCCCCTTCACTCCCCCATCCCCCTCATACCAGGATGGTGTGAAGCTGGAAAGAGGGAGAAACAAGAGAGAAACAAGGTGCCTGCCCTTCGGTTAGCCCCAGGCATCTGTCCAGTCCTGCCCATGAGAGCCAGGCTGTACTCTCACCAGCTCTCTGGGTTTCCGATCATTTCCTTCCTTCCTTCCTTCCTTCCTTCCTTCCTTCCTTCCTTCCTTCCTTCCTTCCTTCCTTTTTTGTTTTTGGACCATACCCTGCTGTGCTCTGTGCCCAAGGATCACTCCTGGTGGGGCTCGGGGGAACATGTGTGGAGCTGGGGATCAAACCAAGGTTGGCACATGGCAGGCAAGCACCTGGACCCTTGTACTGAACAGCAGCCGTGACAATTTATTTTCACCAGCTCCAAGCCACAAGATGATGATGATATTAGCAAGACCCACCTTTCAATGGTGAGTTTTACTGCGATTGAAGGAAATTCTCATCTTAATTTTCTTCTCCGGTAACCCTAACTTCCATTTACTGATCTCCACGGGGCACAACATTCTGATTGCTTTTTGTTTATTGGTTTGTCTTTGGGTCACACCAGGTGGTGCTCCTGGCACTGCTTGTGCTCCTGAATCACTACTGGTGGGGAGCAGGCAACCATGCGCTATACTGGGGACTGTACTTGGCAAGCAAGGCAAGTCATGCGCCTCCTCTACTATCTCTCTGGTCAATGCTGTGATTGCTCATTGTGTGTGTGTGTGTGTGTGTGTGTGTGTGTGTGTGTGTGGCACTGGGGATCAAACCAGCAAGACTAGCGCTCTGCCATTGAGCTACTTCCCCACCAACTCATTTAATTTTTATAATATTTGCAAACAGTTCTTAGCTTGGAACTGTTGACCCATTTTAGAGATTTTAAAAAAGTGCATCCAAGGCCACACATCTTTTTTTTTTCTTGGCTACACCCAGTGATGCTCAGGGATTATCCCTGGCTCTGCACTCAGGAGTTACTCCTCGTGGTGCTTACGGGACCATATGAGATGCTGGGATAGAATCTAGGTTGGCTGCATGCAAGGCAAGTGCCCAACCCACTGTACTATTGCTCCAGCCCTGGCCACACATCCTTGAAAAGACACTTTCAAGCTCTGTCTCCAGTTCCACACCAGTCCCACTGGTTATATGCCAGTGTGAGCTCTGGTGGACTCTAGGTGCCAGGCCCTGATCTTGGGTCTGGGGACCCCGACTCGCCAAGGGCTCCCTCCCTCCCCATACTGGAGAATTAGTCACCTTGGGAATTTGCTCCCAGCCCTGCTGTAGGTACTGCCCTCACCTCTCCAGACCTGTTTGGGGTTGGGCTTGAAGACCCCTTCCTGCCAGCTATGGAAGCCAAGGTTCTTGGAGGGACGCTCTTCTTTCTCATTCATTCAGTGCTTAGGAATGTTTCAAAGGCCAGAATAGGGATCATGAGGCTGGGATAGCTCTGGGGCTAATCACATGTTTTGCTGCTGGAATCTCAGCTTTGATTCCCAGCATTGAGTGGTCTCCTGAGCACTGCATGGGTCACCCCAAGCATCAAGCCAAGAGCAGCCTCTCAGCACTGCAGGACCTCTCTCTCTCTCTCTCTCTCTCTCTCTCTCTCTCTCTCTCTCACATGCACACACTCTCTCTCTCTTTCTCTCTCTCACACACATACACACCTTAAGAAAAGGAACAGGGGTCAAGTGGAATGTGTCTGCCTGCCTCAACTCCTTTCCCAGGATGGGACAGGGCTACCTAAATCTTTATGTCCTTTACCCAGCCTAGAGCCAGAAGTGAGGACTTTCGTGGTCAGTGAAGTGCTAAGGAGAGAGAGCTTAAGGACTGAACACTGGCTTTGCTTGAAGGAACCCAGATTGGATTCCCTTGAACTATACCATTGCTCCAATTCTACCAGGAAATGCTCTGAAGCATGGAGCTAGGAGTAGCCCCTGAGCACCACCATATGTGGCCCCAAGATTGAAGAGAAACAATTTTCTTTCAGTTTACCAGGCCACACTCAGTGGTGTTTAGAGTTTACAAATGACTGTGATAGAGATAACTCCTGGTGGTGCTGAGGGGACCATATATGGTGTTGAGATCATACTCAGATTGGCTCCATGCAAGGCAAGCACCCTTGCCTGTACTTCCACTCTAGTTCCCAACAATGAATATATAGATATCTATATATTTATATTTATATAAACGTAAAAGCATTCATTTATAAAAGTCACATTTACACCTATATTCATTGCCATGGTTATTGGTGTATTTATTTATTTTGCTTCGTGGGTCACACCTGGAGATGCTCAGGAGATACTTCTGCCTCTGCGCACAGGAATTACTCCTGGTGGTGCTCAGGGGACCATATGGGATGCCAGAAGTTGAGCCGGGGTGAGCTATGTACAAGGCTGTATAAAACTCCCTACCCTCTGTGCTATTGCTCCTTCACAGCAATGTTTAGTAGAGCAGTCAGGAGGGAGATAAGCTTAATGTCTAATACAAGACAAATGGATAAAGAAGTTGCATTATATATGTATAGCATTACAGCATCTTGGATGGAATGGGAGGGTGTCATGTTGAGCAAAATAACCAGTGTAAGAAGGACACACACCGATGAGCTCATATATCTCTGTGAAATAGAGAAACAGGTCAAAGGTCTGAATAATATCAATTGACAATAACCAACCATGGGCACTAGGTAACAGGCCTGTTTGGGGTTGGGCTTGAAGACCCCTTCCTGCCAGCTATGGCAGATATAGGGGTATCAGATATAGGGGTGGGGTGGACGGTGAGCTAGAGAGGAAGCAGCAGAAGGGCATAGAGGGGTGAGGCACGTTGGTGGTGGCCAGGTGAGTAACTGCATCAAAACCGAGGCTGTCAGTCAGCAAACAGTGGGAGGAGGGTGGGGAGAGACTGGACCAGAGATTACAAAGGTGCTGGGGTCGGGGGATATGCTCATGGCCACTTTGGTGGCGATGCTGTGCAATACATTTGCACATCGATACTAAAAGGAAGGTTACCCACTACCGTAACTGTATTGCCTAAGAAGTAACAGGAGAAACTGTTCCATTCCCCGTCGCCCTTTATCTTTCAACCCCCTGCTGGTGAGGCATGTTCTCAGACACAAGGTTATTTGACTTTGTACCCCCAATGAGGCATGGGAGTCCAGTCCCGAACCTGGCAGGATTTCAGGGTCCTCTGGTGAGTGTCCGTGGCTGGAAATGAACACGGCGGGCCTGCATGTGCTCACGCTCTCTCTGCCACGTGTGTGCAGGGAGGAGTGTGGATGCTGGTGTGGAGGGGGCTGCCGAGGCTGAGGGGACACATGGGTGCTCACTGCCCTCCCTCAGCTCTCCAGAGTCATCTGGGGAATTGCCTCCGCCTGAGCGCAGGCTCCTCTCGGCCCAACACCCCCTGGGCATTCTATCCTGGAGAGAAGGCAGGAGGCTCCCAGCCCAGCTCTGCCAGCAGAGAGCAGTGGGGGCAGAGAGAGGGTCTGGGGGAAAGGCCCTTTCATCTCCGCTGAGGAGCTCCGTGCCTTCACTTCCTGCCAGCCGCCTTGTGCTTAGAGCAGTTGCCTCCCCGCAGACCATAGTCTGCGACCACCCTGCCCCCATCTCTGGGGACCTTCCTGGAAACTGGGGGCATTGATGCAGGAGCAGCCACTTCCAAGGTCAACCTGCAGCGGGGACCAGGGACACCCAGGCCGGGACCGCCGAGTGCCCCATCACCTCGTCCTGCGTGTCTAGCCGGGGACCCTGAGGCTGGGAGAGACCCCCAAGCTGCCCAGGATGCTCTGCTGTCCCGCCTCCAGCAAGGCCCTTCTCCGTGGCCACTGTGGGGCTGGCCTTGGCCTTGCTTGTTCTCAGTCAGCTTCCCCCGACCTGGTCTCCCGGGTCTGTGTGCGGCCCCTCCCTGTGCCTAGCACTGCCGCTGATGCTGGCCGCCCTCTGCTGTCTCTCAGAGCTCTGAGGGACTCAGGCCACTACAGGGCATCCCGCCCTCCCCCCCAGTGGACCCCCAAATCCCCTCACTTCACCTCCACCGTGGTCCGGGTTTTGTCCTGTCGAGTAATTTATTCTCCTGCGGCCTGTGCTTCTCCTATCAGGCACCCCAGACACCATGAGATTTTAAGTAAGGGAACTTGAGGCTGCATCTCCACTGACGACAAGGTATTGAGGTGGTGCCCAATCATGGGGCAGTGGACACTTCTCACTAAAGGGAGAGCGTCAACTTGTCCAACAAGCAGTACCTTGTCTAGAACAGGGCAGTTTTGTGGGGGCAGGTACACACAGGGGGTGGGGCACACCCAGCTCAGGGACCACTCATCACTGCTGGTTGTGTTCAGTGGCCATATACAGTGCCAGGGATTGAAGTGGAGTCCAGGCTCGAACCCCTGGGCTGTTTCTCCGGGCTTGCTCAGCTCTGCGGTTGGGACTGGTGACCCCCCTGGGTGGCAGAAGCCCTCGAGGAAAGAACCATGGGGCCACCAATAAAAGACCCAACGCGTAAAAACGTAGGAACGAGAAACACAGAAACATAAAAGCTGAGGGTGCTGTTGTGACCTGGCCACGTGGCAGGACGGCCAGCAGCCCCCACCCTCCAAGGTCATTTATTTCTCTAGGGAAGAACACGTTTTTCTCGACTTTGTGTTTATTATGGCCCATGGGCAGGACTTTATGAAGCTAGATGTTAACATATGGATTGCTAAGACGATGCAGATCTTTAGCAAGTAGAGATGCAAATGACTTTAGCAGAAAGGAGAATTCCGAGAACTGTGGTTTTTGTTGCTCTGCAGGACTTGACCAGCTTGTCTCTACTGAACAAACTCATTTCTGCACACACCCCCCCTAATTATATAAACCCCTGCTCTTCCAGTTCTCCACGGAGCCAACGTTACTGTCCCTCATTAGTAAGTGAAATCATTATATTTCTATAAGAGCATTTGGAAAACTGTACATTGGCACTGTTAGGAGGAAGCGTTGGATTTCAAGCTGCCGAGCGTTTGGCAGATGTCATGTTGCACGAGAGCAGAAAAACACCTGCGAGAGGAGGGTCAGAGCAGGGGCCTGGCCTGGCGTCCTCTGTGCCTGGAGTGCGGGTCGCTGTGGGCTCTGGGTCTGGGCCCGGGGCCTGGTGGTGAGCCCCTACCGCAGCCCTAACATTTGAGAGGGGAGAGAGGAAGGGGGGAGCAGGGCCTGAGCTTACGCCGGTCCCTGTGCATCTGTGTATGTGTGGACACAATATATTGGTGTGTGCGTATGTGTACATGTGTACTTGTATGTGCATATATGTATTTTTGTGAGCATGTGTTCTGTGGATTTGTATGTACATTCTGTTTGCATACGTATATTTGCGTTTGCATGTGTGTGCGCATGTGTGTGTGCATAGATATATATATGTATGTGCATGTGTGTCTATGCATATTTGTGTTTCTGTTGTTGTGTGTGCATATGTGTCGATATGTATCTGTGTGTGAGTGTATGTGTGGTGGGAAATGTGCTGAGAACATTCTGGCCTGCCACTCTGCCCTACTATGCAGAGAATCAGTACGGCAATGTTCTTTGCCTGTTCCCTTCTTGTCCATTTTCTGATTGGGTCCAGTGTGTTTGCGGTGCTCTCGGCCATGGCCTTGGTGTGCCATGCTGGCCGGCTGGCTTGCTGGGGGTCACACCCATTTTGGGGTGACTGCAGTGCTTGCCACTCTAGCTCTGGGGTGTGCAGAACTCCTCTGTGGTGTGTGGGGTTGCACTCTGAGCTGACGTGCCTGGGGGTGTCCCGGCAGCAGGGCTGCAGTGAGAGCTTGCAGGGTGGAAGCAGCCCCACGGGCGAGGAACCCCGACAGGCGCTTCTCACACGGCCGCCCTGAGCCTGAGCATCCTCTCTCCTGTCTGAGAATGGCCACGCTCTTGCTCCTCCTGCTTTTCCCGGGCGACAAGCTCTCTTTGGTGGCTTATTCCGATTACTCCTTTGCTGTTTGAGCCAGGGGAAGCCACAGGAGGCGGGAAAAGCTAAGATGGAGCTGGGACTGTGGTGGGAGGCTTGTGTGTGGCGGAGGCCACAAGGCTGTGTGTCTGTTCTGGGGACACGTGGCGTGGGTTGGTGTGTGGTGGCACAGCTGACAGACCACTGAGGGTAGGCCAGTGGGATCCCAGGGGGTAGGACAAGGCCTCCCTTCACGTGAAACAGCCCCCACCCTCTGGCTCTCTCAGCCTCCAAACTGCCTACTCCTCGTTTCGGGGGGCCAGGGGTGCAGGGACTCCCATGCAGGCTTAGGGTGTCAACCAGGTCAGGTGCTTCGGTCCTAGAGCCTGCAAACGTGGGACTGCTTCTGGATCCACCAGGACTACACCCAGCCATGCTGTGGGCAAGGGCGGACACCCTAACCCCTGTGCTCACCCCCTGCGCCCACGGGTGTTCCCTAAACTGCGGGTCATGGCCCCATTAGGGGCTGTATAACTTAGGACATTTTGTTCATGTACTTATGTATGTATTTAGTTATCGTGAATTTGAGTCATCCCCCAGCAGTGCTCAGGGCTTACTCCTGGCTCTGTGCTCAGGAATCACCTGATGGTGAGCTGGGAACCACATGAAGGACCAGGATCAAACCCAGGTCAGCTGCATGCGGGCAAGTGCCTTAACCACTGTGCTCTCTCTCTCTCTCTCTCTCCCTGGTCCCTAAACATTTGTTTTAAAATAAATTTCTTTAGGAATTATCACCAGTAAATGTCTTATTCATTTATCTATATCATCTGGGTCTTGGAGCCACACCTGCCGGTATTCAGGGCTTATTCCTGTGCTTAGGGCTCACTCTTGGAGCCGCTCGGGACCACATGGGATGTCAGGGATCAAACCAGGGTCAGCTGCATGCAAGGCAAGGGTTCTTCCACTGCACTGTCTCTCTGGCCTGTGTGCCTATTTGGTGCAGCTCGATCTGGGCTCAGCTAGAAATTCCTCAGGCAAAAAGTGCTCAGAGTGGAAGCACTTTCAGAAACCCTACAACAGAAGGCAGAGGGAGGGGGAGTGAGGCTGGGGCGTGGCCTTCCCGGTTGCCCCTCTGAGGGGTCCTCTCCGCCTTCCCTCTGTTCCTGCGGTGCCCTGCTAAGGCGAGCAGTCACCCAGGAGGGCTGTTAACCAAATGGGCTATTCTGTTCAGCTTAAAGGTTGGATGTGTTCAATATTTTATTTAAATTGGCATGGAAAAGCTTTAATAACAGCCTTTCTCTTCAGGGCTAGAGCCATTTAAAAAGTTACCTGTCTACACACACACACACACACACACACACACACACACACACACAGGGAGGGGGAGGGAGGGAGGGGAGAGAGAGGAAGAAAGAGTGAGGGAGGGGCAGCTTTTGATCAGTCAGAGATTGAGGCGGGGTGGGGGGTGGTATTAGAACAGGTTCGGGGGCATTTCTCTTCCACTTCCCTGCCCTGCTTCAGTTTTGCAGTCCTGGCCTGTGAGGCACTGCCCCCTGCCCGGTCCCCTCTGCTCTCTGCTCAGTGCTATCTGTCCCTGCCCACCTCAGCAGTCCTTTGCTATCCCAGGAATGAGACCCTCCTCGCAGCTGGGCCCCCCTGCTGTCCGGCTGCGTGAGCCCCTTCCTGGGGAAGTGTGCCGGGCAGAGAGGCGGGCTTTGGGTCCTGTGGGAGGTGGTGGCTGCAGACAGGCTCAGAATCAAGCTCCTGACCCCTGCCACACAATGAGTGACTGGACACTGAATGCCCCTGGATTCAGGAGGTGGGACGGAGTGTCCGGGAAGTGGAGTGCCCGGTGACCTCGCAGGCAGCGGCACAGGCTCAGGGACCCACATCTTCCTGATGGCACAGTTGGGGGCAGGGTGTGTGTCAGGATGTTGCTGTCTTCTTTGCCTGGAAAATCAAACCGACTACGAGGCAAACTGATAGCCCCTAGGGTCCCGGGGGTCACCTGCAGTGACAAAGGAGTCCTGAGTCCCTGTTCTATGCTCCTGCCTACACCTCCAGCCAGTTTCTGGAAAGAGATGGGGAGGGGTGTGGAGAGGGGGTGGGGGGTGGAGCGGGAGGTGGGAGGGGATGGGAAGCAGTTGGGGGTCTGGTGGGAGGCCACAGTGTCCTTCTGGCCGGGGAGGGACACATCTGCTATGTTGGTGTTTCTTTTATGGAAGGGGGCACACCTGCTGGTGCTCATGGCAGACTCCTGGCTCTGTGCTCAGGAAGTCACTCTGGCAGTGCCTGGGCTGGGGCCCCCCAAGTTGGCCGCGTGCAGGGGCAGGCAGGCTCCAGGTGGTGGAGCTGGGGGCAGCATGGAGTAAGCTGAGTTCGCTCCTGCTGGTCCCTCTTCCCGCTGAGGGGGAGGGGGAGCGCAGAGGCAGCCACTGATTCTTTTTTCCTTTTGGGGGTCACACCCAGCGATGCTCAGGGGTTACTCCTGGCTCTGCACTCAGATTCATTACCCCTGGCCATGCTCAGGGGACCCTCTGGGATGCTGGGAATTGAACCTGGTCGGCCACTTGCAAGGCAAATGCCCTACCCGCTGTGCTATGGCTCCAGCCCCAGATGGCCACTAATCCTGGCCTTTCCGGCCAGCCTTCCCTGGAGTGTGGAAGGGAGCTGAGCTCTTAAACCAGTCACTGCATTCTTCCTGACCATTGATGTGAATTCCCCCGAGAGACAGGTCTGGCTGCTCATGTGTTTTACTAGGGAAACTCGAAGGAGACAGTGTTTCGGTCCCACCTGGGGTTCTGATTTGCCAAGTCTAAGTGGGGCTGGAGTCTGCATATTTGTTCTACAAGAGCAATATCATAATACAAATACTTGATATTTGTTTGGCATTGGAAAGCTGCCACCCAGTCGGGAAAGGACGGGGATCAATGTCCATCAGCAGCGGGGCCTGGGGGAAGGTCAGGGAGGAGCCCTGCTGGGCAGCAACATCTTTGCAGTCTGTGCGCTCAGTCCCGTCTCTCCAGGGAGGCTGGAGGGGGTGGCGGCCGGTCATTCCAAATTTCAGGTTTCTCTAGCCTGAATGAAAATTGGCCCTGACTCTCGATGAACTGTGTTACATGCGCCCTTGCTTTTTAAGCAGCCACACGAGCATAAATATAACCTTTCCCTGACGTCCCAAGAGCATGTTCAGAACTTTAATTAATAGACTGGGCTGTAGTTGGCTGGGGCTGGTGGGGCAGTCTGCTAATACCAAGTGGCCCCCTGAGATTGGGACTTTTCGTGTCTGCCTTTTACATTTTTTCCAGTTGTGCTTCTTGCTGATGGTTTTCTTTCCTGCTCGACACAATGTACCTGCCTAAAGCAAATTCGTCTTCACTCTTCATTTGCATTTATTAGATGGTCTTGGAAAATGGATAGCTCGGTTTTGACAGCTGAACCTACCTCTTGTCCATCCCACTCCCCAACAGTACAGACACGAAATGGGGGCTCAGCCTAAGAGGGAGAGCTGATAGCCAATCAGAGACAGCCTTCCAGCTCAGTGGGTGGGTCAGCCATGGTCACACACATTTTGAATGAGGGTTTTTTTCCTTCATCGTCTGTTTTTAGCACAAAGGGCCCCTGCTATAACCTGTGGCCTGAAAACAGAGTAGTGGGAAAGAGAAAAGGATGGTCAGTGGGGCCCAGGGCTCCATGTGGGCCCCGAGTGGCCAGAGTGTAACTCAGGTTGAGGAAAAGAGAAACGGAGACCAAGCAGAATCTCTACCCGTCCGGACTAGAGGATTCTCAGGAAGGGGGGGGGGGCAGGGGAGGGAGGAGGCCCCTTCAGGAATACCTGAGAGAATATCCTCAGCACCCTTCAGTTGTCCTTCTGGGAACCTGCATTTTATTCCTGGTTACTCGGAAAGAAAGATGCAGAGGAAAAACATTCTCAGAGTGAGGAGAGCAAAATGACCTCTTTCTTTTTGCCGGTGACTAAGCACCCTGGACAGACTTAAGGAGAGGGGAGCTTTGGACCCCCCAGAGAGTAGCCTTGGACAAGATCGGCAATTGTCTGGATGCTCCCTTTATTGCAGCCACCAGAGAAGCAAGTCAGTAGGAGGGAGCAGATGGGGTGGGGGAGGGTGCGGCCAGGAAGAGCCGAGGAGGAGGCGGTCTGCAGTGCTGCACATTGGCCGGGCTGGAGGGAGAGAAAGGGCTGGGAGGGAAGGAAGAGATAAACTGAATGGGGCCAGCACCTGTGCCCCTGAGAGGCAATGCTCAGAGCCATCAAGGTGCTGGTGACTCGATATACGGTGTTACGTGCACCCCTGCCTTTTTAAACCAAGTCACACAGCATAGATATGACCTCTCTTGACGTCCCAAGGGCATACTAAGAACCTTAACTAGTAGGGGCTGGAGAGCTATTACAGAAGGTAGGACATGTGCCTTGCACGCTGCTGACCTGGGTTCAGTCCCTGACATCCCAGATGGTGTCCGGTGATGGATGATGGCGGCGGATGATGATGATGAAGATGGCAGACTGCTGACTGGCCTGTTGCCAAAATGTAGCAGGTGCAGATGTTTAGGTTCTTGTCCTCAAGCAGTCAAAATTGAAAGCAAGGAGCCAGAGAGCAAATGGCTGGATTCAGTAAAAGACTTGATTTAGGGAAACAGGAAGGGAAAGGCTGGGAGGCCCCCATGATTAGAGGGGTGCAGTGGGGGTCTCCTAAAGCAGGATTCCCAAGTGACGGATTTTGAAGAGAGGTTCTCAGTAGATTTTCAGGAAATATTTTTCATAAGGTAAAGGCCCTCCCGTTGATCATCGATTTGCTCGAGCGGGCCCAGTAACGTCTCCATTGGAGACTTTGTT
>JAOXYA010000009.1:9269603-9285539 GCA_028565675.1 Sorex palustris | reverse complement strand
GTTAATGCAGGAAGAACAGTGGAATCGAAGAGATGTGCCCAGAGCCAGAGGTTCTTCATCCTCTTAGCTATTTCTTCTATGCTCTTGAAGGTGTTCCAAGCTGCTCTCTTCCTCCTGCGCAACTCAGGTGCCAGGTCCTTCGTCATGTTGACTTCTCAACCTAGGTACACATAACTGTTGCATTCAGAGATGTTTGTTTCATTGAGAGTGAATGGAACATCAGGAATGAGATGGTTTATCATATACATTTTCTTTGTGAGATTCAGTTGTAGTCCAGCCTTTCCATGCTCATAGTCAAAGTCGACCAGCATTTGTGCCCCTTGGCTAATGTTTGGTGTTATTAGAACAATGTCATCAGTGAAGCGGAGGTGGTGTAGTTGCTACGTCTATCTTCACTCCTATTCTTTCCCATTCCAATTGTCTCATGATGTTCTCAAGGGTGGCACTGAGGAGTTTCAGTGAAATGGTATCACCCAGCCGAAACCCTCTCTTGACAGATTCTGCAGAGCAAGAATCACAAAGCCAGGAATGATATCCCAGGTGTGAGACACAGTCCTGGGCCTCTCCTACATGCCTTTGGGTGGCTAAGCTTGTTATCATTTGAGGCCTGACCATGGAAAGGAATCCCTGCTTATTTCTTGATTTGACTGAGTTAGAGTGCCTCATCTTTATTATAGTGAGAGGTTGTCTAGTTTATGCCCTGTGTACAACACAAGTACATATTTGTAGGTCTGCAGGCTGTGTATGTACAGAAAACACAAACAGCCAGAATGTCCGCAACTCAGCTCATTAATAAGCATCACCTGGAGTTTTGCTTAAACCTGGATTTCCAGGGTCTTGTTCCAGACTGATCCCTAAGACTAGGGGTAGGGGCTTGGAGGTGACTGGGGAGATAGTTCAAAGGGCAAGAGTGCAGGCCAGGCATGCTCAATGCTTGGTACTGGAATCCAGCACTGCATAGCCCTCCCAGCTCCAATGCTGAGAGCTCCCAGTCTCTGCTGGGACTGTTCCACGCCCATCCTATAATTGTGCTTAAAGCCAGGCTGTATCAGCATATTCCTTCAAGAATGAGCTACTGAGCATTATGTGGGAAAACCGTTCTCCTGAAGAAAGCTTTGCAATACACGTAGTACAGCTCTTCTAAGAGACTTTGGTATTGGGGATATTCACAAAGCAGCTGTTGCCTGAACACCTTTGGCTGTGGAGCTCTCTTCCAGAAACTTCTCCTGGTCCTGGGCAATTTTCAGAATATACTCTGGGACATTTGCACCAAAGGGTGCTCCAGGGAAAGAAAATGTCACCAAAAAAATCTTTGTGAACTTAGACCAGCTACTGATTTTTTGAGGCAACTTCACCTTCTTCCTACATGGAAAGTGATTTCTGGAAACCCTTTATAAAGAAGCCATGCCTGGGTGAGAGAGCAATTAAGGTGCTTCTTTGGTTCACAGTTGACCCTCGTCTAATTCCCAATATCACATATGGTTGGTCCTCTGACTGAGCACTGAGCCAGGAGTAATCCCCCAACATTGGTTGTTGGTTGTGGCCCCTCCCCTCTTACCCTTCCTCCTCGCTAAAAACCCAGCCATGCCAAATTCATCCAGTGATGATAGCCTGTGCTGAATGGTGCTGATTTCAGGTGAGCTTAAGCTCACTCTCTGATGTGAGATTGTAACAGCATCTCCTTAGGTCCTATTGCAATGATTGTCTCAAATAAACAGTTATTCCATTCCCCCCGCCCCCCCCCCACGCCACTCCCACTTTTTTCTTTTTTTGGTGATTTCTGCTGTCTGAGTAAGCAGCCTAAACTCAGAAAATAAATGGGATTGTTTCAAGGCTAGTTTTTGTTGTTGTTATTGTTTTTAATGCAGAAGGACCCGAGATCCTTTGTTGAGAAAGACTGGAAATATTTCTCAGTGATCAGAGGATGTTTGCCCATACCCCACTGCTTCAACATAAGCCCTCTTCCAAATAAGATCTTCCAGTTCTGTGGAAGTTGTGACCAGGCCCATCAGCCCCAAAGTGGGGCTGATTCCTGGCCTGTGTCAAGTGCAGGCAGGCAAGACTGGATTCAAGAGCACGCAGGGCCCACCCCAGGTCTCCAGGTCTTCAGAACTCATTTGGGGATACAGCCTCCTCAACTGGGAGAATGGAGGGGGGGGGGACTGGATATGTATCACTTTCACTCCTTTGTTTTACTTGTTACAAGAAGAAACATCTGGCCCACGCCTGGAAAACAGCTTCCTCCTCCCAGGGCACCTGCCCCAGAAGGAGAAGGCGAAGGGCTTTCCTGACAAAAGGTAGGCTTTGCACGGCCTCATTCCCACCCATTAGAGCAGCTTGTTTGATCCCTTCAAAGCTCAAGATCAAAGGGAGGCTTTTCCGGAGCTGCCAACCCATAAAGCTACAGGCAAGGAGAAGGCTCTCTTTGTTTGCACACAGCCAGGTGCTCTGCTGCCTGGGTTCTCAGCCAGAGGAGGGGCCCTGGGCAGTGAGAAGGGTTTTCTCACATCTTCAGGTGCCATTTGGTTCTGGAGCTTAAGAAAGCAGGACTTGGACCCAGGAAGAGCTAGGCAAGGCAAAAGTGTGCCCTCCTCAAGTCTTGACTGTCTCTTCCCCTCCACCTGTCGCCCAGGCACACAGCCTTCCAGCCCACCGTTGAATGTCTAGGGAGTTTTCTCTCCCCACGTGACCCCGACCTCAAGGAACCTATGCTGGAGCTTTGAGCATCTCTTGACGTTGCCATATTGGGCAGTGCTTGGCTGACTCTGACTTAGTGGAATATAACACTAAGGACATGGATTTGGACCCAGATCCCTGGGGAAGTGTGATGAGGGGACTCGGAGCCTCTGTCACCCTGTCATCCCTTCGTGCTAGGAGCTGAGCCCTTCTGGCCCCAGGCCAGAGCCACATGCTGGCCCTGACTGCAGGCACAGTGGATAGAGGAGGGCTGTTTCCTGGGCAAGAGGCTGCCAGACTGCCTTCCTCTGGCAAGTGTTCCACGGTGCGATAGAGCTTATTTGCTTTAAAAATAATACCAGCCACTTCCCACACACAAACAAATACTTCCAAGCATACCCAGAACCACTAACAACAGGCATTTAAAGCACAGAACCTATGGGGCAGAGAGTGGTGGGAGAAGTTCAAGGCAATTTCATATCCTTTTTTATTTTTTTAAAAAAATGTCACCTCTTTCCCCTCTCCAGGAGCACAAGAGAGCAGTACCAGGGCCCCAAGGTGGTCAGAGGGCAGGGGATGGAGCCAGAAATGGAGCTCTGGGCTTCACACACACTGGGCCTGTGTGACCAGAACTTGAGCTGTCTCCCCAGTCCCCATGGTTATGAATCTTTAGGAGAGAAATGACACCAAAGGTCAGGACAGAGGGAGGTAAGCCAGAACTGGGAAGGATAACGGCACTTCCTGGAGGCTTAGCTGACTGGGTTTGAGAGTATTGCCAGGTCTGGTCCCCCAAGCACTGTGTGCTGTCATCCAAAAGCCAAAAATAGAAGGAAAGGAGGGGGGGAATAAGAGGAAAGAAAAGAAAACAAGCACCATCATTCTAAGCCCTTAACTTCTCCCAGTGAGGAAACAGAGGGAGAGAGATGTGGCTGGTATGAACACAAAGTCCCCAAGAAGATGAATCAGCTCTTTTCCTCTCCGAGAGTAGAGAGTCAAGAGTTGGGTGGTCAGGCTCTGGGCAGAGCTGGGAGCTGCCTGGAGAGAAGAAGCAGAGCCCAGCTCCTCCTGGCCTCATGGGCCTACTGGTGATGCTGTGGCTGCTTCTGCCTTTCAGGTCATGCCCGGATGGGGCACTTTCTTGGTAGACACTGCATTTTGTGCTTTGAGGGAGAGAGTTTTAGCGGAGCCTTTCTTGTATCCTTTGATCCTGATATTTCTTATTTGGGGAGAGAGAGAGCCTACCTTTTGACACATTCATGCCTTTCTCACAGAAGATAGTGAAAATGAGACTCTCCCATTCTAAAAATCTTCTCTGGGGGCTCCAAAGCAGTACTCAGGGACCCCAGGGCCCCTTCTTTGCCAACCTGGCTTGCAGCTCAGTGCAAAAGTCCTAGGATGCAGGGCTGCTTGGGCATACAAGAATATGGGGTGACCTGTGTGGGGTTGTGGGGTGACTGGCAATGCTGAGAATGACCTGAGCCAAATTGGTGTTTCTCAGGGGCCTTTAAGCTCCACCTCACAGAGCTTAACGTAATATCAGAGCTATGCACCCTAACCCTGTCCTATCCCTTCAGCTCTGAATCTACACTGTCTCCTGATTTTAGACAAACCTACTGCTAGGATGTTGAAGCTGAGAGTCCCTTTCATTGATTTTGTCCACCCTAATGAGGAAATTGGAGCCCAGAGGAAATGGAGCCCTTCTGCAAGTGTGGGTGGTGTCTCTTGGGTGAGAACAGAACTGTAGGGACATTGAATTCCAATATGGCCTTTTGAACAAGAAGGGCCTTTCACATGTCAGGTTCTGCTGCTCCTCCAGGCAAGAGTCTTGTTCATCAGTGTGTCCCTAATCCTTGAGCCAAAGCTCCTAATGTAAGGTCTCCAGGAAGGTGTTTTTCTCCCCCAATCTGCACTTACTCCCTCAGTCTATGCTCTGTTCCTGCTTTCAGCAGATGTTCTCAGCTCAATCTCTTCTCACCCCAGGTCTCTGCTGCACCTCTGGTTTGGATTCTGTGACCATCTACCATGAACTCTTGTTGAATCCTCAACTCCTTTCCGCTTCAAGCACATCAAAGCCCAGGCATTACTTCCAGTGGGCCAAGCATCTGTCCTGTCATAGCTCTTGTCATGGCTTTTGATCTGCCTGGACGTCCATTTCCCCAGATTTGAACATGACTCCATGCATTAATATCCACAGACCTTAACTCAAAGGCTGTCAGTTTAGGAGACCTGGCCTAACCATCTTGTTAAAGCTTCACCCCTGTCTCAGGGCTCGCATTTCTCCCCTTTGCTTCTTGCCTTCCCTAACATTCTCCTCATCTGACATTCCATATCACTCACTCGCTACTGCCTCTCTCCGAGTAGAGTGTAAAGAATACAAGGTCAAGGATTTGTGTTTGTTTTGTTACCTTACCAGTGAATAGGAAAAAAGACATGAGCTCATCACCCTTTATATACTCAAAGAATGTGATTTTGATATATTTGTGTGAAGACTATTTTTCATGGAAGCCACACAGTGACAAAAATTGGAGAGTCTAAGAGCTCACTTCTAATCCTGGCCCCAGTCTCTGAATGGTGTGACCTCTTTGAACCTGTTTTCATAGTTGTAAAGTATGTGTCTTGTCTAGCTCAGAGAGCTGCTCTGAGGATTAAAGTCTATTTTGTATGGTTTTTGAAAGCCATATAGCTTTGTATGTTGTTATTTTTCCTTATGAAATCATCTGTCTTAAGGAAGATGCTTTGTATGTCATGTGAAGTAACACAGTATTACTCAAGCAAAACAAGTCATCTTTACAGCTGGATGCTTTGTTCAATTATATAGTCTAGGGAGGCGTTGGGTGCCCTTAATTCACAGCAACAAGACCATTGCTTCTTGATCAACCTGACTTGGTGACAATTCAAGAGATACCTATGTCAGAAATAAGCAGAAATAGCCAGGGAGATTTCCTTACTGGTTTTCAAATCATGGATATATATTGAGGCTTGACGTGGAGGTTGCATAAAGTTTACAAACCTTCTGGCCACATACTAAGTAGAGGATCAGAATAAACCTGAAGAAAATCTTTTTTTCTGTAAATAACCATGACTGGGGTAGCAAATTTTCTAGCACCTCACCACAGTCTCTGTCTCAGGTACCACTCGACCAATGTTTTGGTTTGTGATCTAACAACTCTCAACCCCTTTGCACGCTGAAAAATCCCTTGTTCTTACATACTTTGACTACCTTTGCTAGTTTTCTTCATTCCCTTTTCCTTCCTGTTCTTTTCTCCTATTTAGTCATGCTCATCCTTGAAGATTCAGCCTAGCCATGACCTTGCATTGTGTAGCCCTGCTGCCTCAGTCCATCAGTATCAGAAAGTTGGAGGCTGTGCTTCTCTGCCTCTCTACCAGCTCTTGGAACATCTCAGTTGCCTTCTAAATGACAGTTGAGGACTTGCTACTTTGTGATCTGAGCCTGCCTTCCTACTGGCCTCTTTGCCTGTGACTCCCTTACCAACCTTCTTTGTATTCTCCAAACCTCCATACATGTCAGACATAGGGCACAGGGTTTGCATCATATTTGCTGTTTTCTCTGTCTAGGTGTAATATAGGTGTGGCAATTCAAAAGTTTCCTCCAAAATATCTGTGGAATAGCTGATTGCACATCAATCCCCCAGTCTCTAATAAGGCTAAAGAAATATTGGTTTAGTAGACTGGAAAGATGCTAGCATGTCTGAAATTCATTATCAAAAAGGGAAACTTTCGAAAGTGAGTGGTGCCATAGAGCAGCCTCTTCTCCACAGTGTCAGTGTACTGAACTTTGAACTTAGGGCATTGCTAAGTAATTTTTTAAAAAAAGTGATCTTAAAACTACTTGTGTCTTTGGACAGTAAAGACCAATCTAAACTATTTTATCATTGAGAAAACTGTAGTGTTGCTGTTCCAAGTCCTGGGCCATAACCCTTCATGACCTTCAGAGAAAGAGCTTGAATTTGGAATGAGCAGAGAGACTGGGTATAGTGGTGATGGTCCAGCTGGGAAAGTGAAAATTCTGTCAGAGGGGAAACACCGTGAGTATGTGTCCATATGCCAGCCTCCAGTTCCCGTGGAATCTCTAGCCTTTATGTTCTCATTATTCCCCACATTACACTCTTTCCTGCTGACAGCAGAGGGAGAAAGGAGTGTGTGTGTGTGTGTGTGGGGGGGGGCACTATGTTGAGACAGGAGGAAGCAAGAAACACTAGAACATGAATTTTAGGGTAATTCTTTGGCATTGTACTATTTACCTGAATATCACATAGGAAGCTACTTAATGAGGGTAGTTGATTATGAGTACTTAGTGTCTTAGAGACTTAGTATCATCCATTGATCACTTAGTGCAATTGGTGGTCCGAAAGTTGAAAGCTTTCTTTGGTTAGTGATTAACTTGGACTTCAGAGCTTTGAGAGTATTCTGAGATTCTGCCAGTGGTTACCCATTGAGTGTGGAGGTATGTGGCTCCAATTGTGGGTAGAGAAATCAGGCACTCAGACCTTTATGAAAAATTAGGAGTAAGAGCTTTTTGTAAACAGTGATCTATGTCTTAACTGTATTGGGCTAATAAAATTTTAATCAGCAACTAAGAATCATAGATTTTTTTTTCGCAGTCATCTGGTTTAATGCCTTCTGTTAATAGGAACCAATCCAAAAGTGAAAAAAAGGCAGAATATAGCCTTTTGGTCAAAAGAAAACTGGATTGAGACCAAGAGATCATTTCTCTATTTTTCAAATTCTAATGAACACACATAATTATATGTATAGCGGAAGCTCTGAACAGCTGGGCAGAAATATTGAAGTGCTTGATTAGCTTTTGAGTTCTGTTTACTAAAGAATTTTAGTATTTGGCTGCAACATTTTTTTTCTGCCTACCCCAGATATTATTTTAAACAACATATTTCATTGTTTTAAACTATTTTTGAAAAACCTTAAAATCAGAGATCAGAGTTAACAATTCTGAAGTTTAATTTCTATACTATATCTACTTTTTAAAATCTTGTTATGACCCCTTCAATTTGTTCACTGGAAAAAAATGCCTATTTCCTAGTTTTGCTTATAGGGTGATATTCTCACCAGGATTCAGGAGCCACCATCAGAGAGGAAATAAGAAGGGAGAGTGCCATAGAGAGTAGTTGATATTGGACCTCATCATGGAATTGGCTGGCTAGAGCAATTTCACAGCAGGTAGGGTGTTTGCCTTGCATGCGAACAACACGAGTTCGATTCCCCCACCCCTCTTGAAGAACCTGGCAAGTTGCCTGGAGTATCTCCCTGGCACAGCAAAGCCTCACAAGCTACCCGTGGTGTATTTGATATGCCAAACACAGTAACAACAAGTCTCACAATGGAGATGTTACTGGTGCCCACTCAAGCAAATTGATGAACAATGGGAGGACAGTGGACAGGTTTTTTTTTTTTTTTGCGCCATACCCAGAGGTGCTCAGGGGTTACCCCTGGCTCTGTGCTCAAGGATCACTCCTGGCAGTTCTTGGGGGATGATATGCAGTGCCAGGGGTCAAATCTGGGTCGGCCACAGGTACAGCAAGTGTGTACTTGCTGTTCCATCACTCTGATCCAATCTTTCCCGTTCGTAAGCAATGGAGAACTGTAGGGAGTCAGTCTCCACAACAGGTGAGATAGCCCTCCCACTCCTGATAGCCAGAACGTGTGGGGAAAGAAAAGTTGACATCTGGGGATGGTGGGGAGGAATCATAGAGGTGGAAAGCAAGGAAAGAACTGTGAACTGGGTGGATCTTTGCTTTTTTTCTTGGTTATTGGTACTTGGGGAACCGTGGGGTGCCAGGGATCAAAGCTGGGGTTCCCATATGCATCCTGGCCCTTCCAGCTTCTTTCCTGACCCCATGAGTGGATTATTTCGTAAAGCCTCTGAACCTTCTCTCATGCGAATGCTTGCCTTTCCACTGTTTAAACCCCTTTGTGTGGAGCTAGGTTTTGGTCACCCGTAACTAGAACATCTCGAGGGGGATAAATACTAAATGTGGGAGGGAAATAACAGTGATTGAGTTCTGGGGGCTGCCTGCGATGCTCACAGAGTGCTGTTATTCTGCTTTTGGGTTCTCAGAAGTATAGTTCTCTGTTTGGATTTGAATCTGGGGGCTTATTTCTTCCCGAGATTTTCTAAGTGGGTAGCACTGGCTTTTCGTTCACCTTTAAGTCCCTGATACTTAGCACAGTGCCTGGCCTTCACTGGACATTCAGAAACTAGTTCCATTGGTTTGAACTCAGCAGTCTGGCTGGGTCGGGGCTGCACCTTCTCCTCTCTGTCGCCAGTTACACGTGCTGGTTGCTCTTGGCCTGTCAAGTAGACTGGGATGGGTGGGACACTCGATGCTAGTCATTTTTTTGTGTGTTATGCTTTTAAACCACTTGCACAGTGCCACCTCCTCCTTATCTCGGGACAGAGTGCCAGCACCGCCACTGCCCTCTCCCAGATAAGAAAACCAAAGGTCAGTGGATTGACAAGATGCTCCCTTTCAGAATTTGCTCTTAACAAATTTTACTGTGGAATGGCAACCAAAGCTCTTTCAGTCGGAATAAATAGACGCGTGCTTGAAAAAGGGCCCCTTCTCCGACACAGATGCCGTGCGTTTGCTGAGAGACATAAATGATCAGCATCTGCCCGTGAGGGCCGCGGGTCAGAACGGCTGCCGCCTCCCCGTGCCACCTGAAGAATTGCAATTTGCCATCAGGTTCAAGCTCTTCAGGATTCACAGCTTGAGCTTCTCACCTAACTAATTGGTGCTTAGTCTTCAAATTGGGTTGCTCGCGCTGATAGAAGCTCGGGAAACTGCCTGTGTTTGTCTGCTCTTGCAAGTTGTGTGCTAAAAATGAACTGTGAAACTTGGGTGTCTCTTGCTTTGGACACGTCTCGCGATGGCTGTCCGCACAGAGATGTCTGGGAACAGGATGTCAGCCTCGAGGGAACGCATTGCCTGTGTGTCTGTATGCCGAACGGAGCTTTCCTGCAGGAAACCATGCCTCGGGCTCACAGAGTCATTCGAAGAAAGCAAGCCCCAGCACCAGGCCCAGCAGATCCTGTGCTCCGAACTCTCGCTCTTCCCTTCTCACTGCCCACTGCCCTCGGCTCCCTGCACCTCACCCCTCCGTGCATCTTCCTGCACTTGGGCTTCACACACTGGACCCGGGCTCGGCGTGTTTGGCTGCCCGCCCCTCCTGATTCCCGGGCCTCGGGCGTCGGAGCGACCCCTTTCTTCCCTCCCAAACACCCCTAGAAATTCTCCCACAGAACACTTACGTTGACGTTGTTTCTGGAACACTGCCGTTTCTGTGGTGTTTCCCGCGGGGTAGGCACTGTGACTTGCTCGCTCTCGAGTGATGCACGGCAGCTAGCATTTACCCTTCCAAGTCTGCATTCTCAAGGGAGCACGCTGCCCATTTGATCCAGGGACGGTGTCGTTGCTTCGTAGCAATCTCCTTTATACATGATCTGTTCTCACGCCTTGTGTCTCTCTAAGTACCTCGCCAGGCAGCTCACTGTGAGGCTGAATGGAGACTCATCAGACCTGGACTTTGAAAGGCCGAGTGAGTGTGAGGTCAGCTTACATTGTCTGCATGCTTTCTGTGCTATGTTACAGAGGCATGCTGTGTTTCCGGTCCCTGGCAATTTTGAAGGGACAGTTGGTGGCAACAGATTAACTGGATGGATTGAGGGCAGGATATTGAATTCTATGAGAGCTTGATTTCTTTTTCATGTTTTTTGGAGGATGGGAGGAAGAATGTTCTGAAGCAGTGCTCAGGGAAGCCAGAGGTCCTCCCGGTGCTGTTGGCCCTGCTCTCGGGGAGGGGGGGCTTAGTGTTCAGGCCCAGAGGTGCTGTCCTCTGAGCTAGCTCCTAGGGTGCAGGAGAGAAAGGCCTGATGACTGCTTGCCTCAACCACAAGGACGAGAGGGAAACAGAGGGCTCTCCCTGCCCATTTGCTGGAACTCTGAGATTTCTGCTGCCCCCAGTCAATGTTAAAAAATTGTGGGGAGTCAGAGCACATGCCTCGCATTTGTGGGGCCGTGAGTTCAATCATGAGTTCACACACAAGAAAATCATAATAAACATGGGGGTGGGTGAGGAGAGTTTCTTCTCCAAGGTCTGTGGGTTTGTGCTCACACTGGTCTTTCTCGCTACTTTCTTCTTCCTTAGGTTTTGGGGTCATATCCAGTGGTGCTTAAGGGACCATATATGGTGTCGGAGATTAGACCCTGGTTGGCTGTGTGTAAGGCAAGCACCTACCTGCTGTGTCCCTATAGTCCTGTTTCAGTAGCGGGTTCACCATCTGTCCCCAGTGTCCAGGCCTCTCCTTACCGGGGCATAACCTGTCCTCTCCCTGATGCCTGGCCCAAATGATGACTCCCTGGTCCTGTCTCTTGCCGTCTGCCTGCCTCTCGTGCATGGTGGTCTTGTCCCTGCAGTGTTCTCTTTCCAGTGTGTGCATTACTGGTCCCAGATCTGCAGCTCACCTGTCGCCGTGTCCCCCTGCTAGGGCTTGCTGCCCTGTAATGTATCGCTGGACCCCTCTAAGGCCGTGCCCTAGGGGTCCCTGTCCCCTCGGTTTTCCTTAGTCTCTGTCCATGGACGTGTGTCTGTGTAAAAGAGATGGAGGGAGAGAATGAGAGAGAGAGAGTGAGAGAGAGAGAGAGAGAGCGCGCATGCACCCGTGCTGTCTTGCCCATTTGTCTGTGGAGAGGTGAGAGGTAAACAGGTAGCTCCTAGCGGGATTGCAGGGGTGCTATCTTGCTATCTGCCATTCCATTGCCTATTTTGTCTGGAGACCATTTTATTTGGGACGGGGTGACAATGTAAAACAACCAGTCATGCTAACGACGTGACCTGGTAGCCCCCACGGCTGACGTTTCCAGCACCATCTCTTGCAGAGTGAGGCTGGGTCTCTGGAACTGAGTGCATCTGCCCTCTCTGGGGGCCCAGTACCTCTGCTGCCACCACACAGGTGTCCAGAAGTGTGGGGTGATTTATGGTTGTCAAGGAGCATGGGGAACCTTGATGCCATTTGGTGGCAGAGCCCAGGGACCCTGCATCCCTGAGGTACACAGGGGAATTCCAGCCCTCAAAGCAGCAACAGGAAATGAGAAACTCAGCCGGTGCTGAGGGGAAGGTGTTGATGGTCTCCTGAGGCTGCCGGCAGTGAGGGCAGCACGGGGAATCACCGCAGCCTCACTGTACACTGGGTAGGTCACGCATGTGCTCAGAGTGCGGGGCCCACACGGGGCTTTGCGACTGCTCTGGGCCTTCAGCCTCTGCACCTGGCCTCAGGCGGGAACACTGGCCTTCTGAAATACTGGCAGGTGGCCCTCACAGGGAGAACCCAGCTCTGATGCAGGGACCACCATCACAGCTCTGTCTGTCTCTCAGTTCGGCCGCCTCCTCCAGTGGATCATCCTGGAAGGCTGCCGCTTCTCTCACTCCCTTTCGTCCCTAATAAGCATCTTGGTTCTTGTTCGAGATATCTGTCAGCCGAGAGCACACCAAGCCCAGACTTCGAAGCCCCCTGTTCCAGAGGTTGCGAGTCAGGACGTCCAGGCAGGGGCTAGGATCTGCACAACACCAGCTTGCCATGGGTGGGCTCTGCAGGGCCAGTGCAGCACCACGGCCAGTGCTTAGCACTGGCTCTTCTTCCAGGGTGGGAGAATGTACACGGTTCCCTTTAGGCACAGGCATTGTTAGCATCTCACAGCTCATCACCACCCGACGTAGACAGAGAGCATCACCCTTACTGGCTTATTTATTCAGTTGTTACTTTGGAGTTTGGGGGGACACAAAGTGTGTGCTCCCACCCTTTGAGCCATCTCCCTTTAAGTCCCCAGTGGGATTTTCAAAAGTAACTCATTGATAATTTCCCCCTTCTCTTTGTTGTTGTGTTGTGGTGGGTTGGGGCATCATGCACTCAGTTGGGGAATCTGAGACGGTGTTTCCAAGGTTGTACTCTTGTGGGGCTCTGTGCCAAGAGGACTGACCTTGCAGCTGAACAGAGCTCAAGCTGCGGGCAGGTGCTAGCCACTGAGCTGTGACTGAGTCCCCTGTGGTCTTTTTGTTGGTTTGGGGTCACACCCAGTGGTGCTCAGGGCTTGCTCTGGGGACTGGAACTGGGTTTGGCCTCGTGCAAGGCAATGCCTTATTTCCTGTACTTTCTCTCTGGACCCCTGTGTAGGCTTTTCTTACCGACTTTATGTATTCTCTATTTATGTTTTCTCGCAGCGGGGTTATTCCTCTGTGTGGGACTGCTCTTTAGGGAAGGCATGAAGGGAACATACTGGGTAGAAGACTCTCTAGACTGGAACTCCACGGGTAGTCTTCTAGCCCTACGGCACGCCAAACTCTTTGTGCATGACCTGGGGGAGGGGGCAGTTAACTTTTCTGGGCCTCACATTTTCCACAGAAGGATGACGGTCTTGCCAGCGTTCTTCTCCAACTCTAAAAGCCTAGGATTCGATTTCAGTGTGCTGACAGCTTTAGAATGGCCAATTAATGAGTTTTTAGCGAGAACACAATTAGGTGATAATGAGGGCTCCAGAGGAAGGCTCTCCACGTGTAATGAGCTGAGCCCATGCACCCCAGAATGGGTTTCAGCAAGCGGTGAAATCCTCCAGGGAAGAGGGAGCTGAGTCCCAAGCTCCTTTCTGGGGACTCAGGGGAGGTGGGGAGCCAGGAACCAAGCCTCATGCCAGAGCAGGCAGGGGGGCGCGGCCGGAAGTAGGTGAGACCTGCAGGGCCTGCTCAAGGGAACTGAGTGTGGAGGAAGATGCGGCCAGTCTTCCTGCCCTCCCTGCATCCCGGGCACACATTCATTTGCTTTATTTCCTTCCCTTAATCCTCTTCGGCCAGGGGTCATAGACAGCCTGGAACTTCTCTCTTTCTCCTGGTTAGCTGCAGAGACACAGGAGTGACTCAAGCCGAGAGGCTGAAGGAAGCAGAGCAGACCTGGAGAGACAATGCGGAGGTTGGGGCCGTGTCGTGCAGTAGGGCAGCTCCACTGTGGTCTCCTACGCCCCACCAGGCCCTGAGTGCAGACCTAGGAGTCAGACCCGAGCACCCGCGGAGGTGGCCCCAAACAAAAAACAAAACAGAAGATAGTCCTGTGGCTGTGCAGTGCTCCTGGCACTCATGCAGTTCAAACCCCAGCCCCCCAACAGGGCCAGGAGCAGCCCCTGAGCACCACTAGCCCACCCCCAAACCCAGAACCAGTGCAGAACCTCCCCGAGCTCTGTTTTTCCTGCTCCCCAGCTCTCTCCTGCCTGCTGGGCCCACCCCTCTGCGCCTCTCCCGGAAGCAAGAGCAGGCTGGTAGGGAGACTCCTTTTGTGGAGGCTCCCCAGGTGGGCGCTCATGGTTTAGTGCTAAGGCTCAAAAAGACTCCAGGTGCTGGGGACCGCGGGGCCTCATCTGCATGGAGCTTGGGGGCTTCTTGACAGGCTGTGGTGCTGGCTACTCAGAGCTGGCACACGGCTGTGCCCGGCATGCAGCCCCCCCGCCTTGCTGAGCACTGTGGTCACATCTGCGGGGGAGACTGCCGCTGTGCGACTGTTGGGACTAGAGTGGAGGCTCCAGGGGCTCTCTGTGCTGGGGGGTCCCGAGGGGCGTGGGAGCAGGGCCGCTCCTCGTACCCTGCCTGCTGCATGCGGTGGCTCCGGGCCCTGCGCCCTTGACCCTTCCCGGTTCTGCGTCCCCATGGAGTGTCAGCATTGCAGGGATGCTGCATCCGCCTGCATCGGGAGGGAGGGAGCGTGGCCGCGCATGTCTGGGTCCTGCCCTAGAAATGCTCCGAGTAATAAAATCAGGATGACTTCAGAAATCCATTACCTCGCCCGCTGCCACCCACGGGTTCTGGCAGAGCCGGAGGACCGAGGCCTGGAGGGGCCCAGGGAAGGGGCTGCAGTGGTCCCAAGGCCCCGGCCTGCTCTCCCTGGGGGGCCTTGGGTGGAGATCTTGGTGGGGAGAGGGGGCAGGCCAGAGGAGGGCTATGAAGAGATGCCAGGAAGTGGAGGCTGAAGAAGGGCAGGACGGGGCACGTGGGAGGCTGAGGGGGTGCAGCGAGAGAGGCGCAGAGCAGGGCAGGCTTGTGGCAAACTGAGGGTCTGGCCCTCGGAGCCCACCCTCCCAGCTCCAGCCACGCAGCCCCCATGGAGGAGGGCAAAGCACGGAGCCCTTGGGAACATCGGGAAGAAGGCAGATGCCCCCTTTCTGCCTTCCTGGCCCTGAGCACGTGGGCAGAGGGAGGGGGTGAGAGGAGGGGGGAGGTGCTCCCTGGGAGGGCCTGGGTTCCCTCCTGAGACTGCAGGGCCTGACTCCTGAGGAACCTCTGTCAGCCACCACCCCTGGTGCCGTGCCTTCCCCTGGCGGGTAGCTCTATCAACACGCATGAATATGACCAGGTTTCATCAGACATCAAGCTCTGCGGGCTGGAGAGGTTGATACAGCAGAGAGGGCGCTTGTCCCACACTCACCAGTCCTGGTTCAATCCCTGACGCCGCATACGGTCCCCTGAACCCCGTCAGAAGTGATCCCCGAGAACAGAGCCCGAGTAAGCCACCCCAACAAAACGGTATCACGGTATCACTGTCATCCCGCTGTTCGTCAATTTACTCGAGCGGGCACCAGTAATGTGTCTATTCCTCCCAGCCCTGAGATTTTAGCAGCCTCCTCTTACTCATATTTTCTCAATGATTGGAGGCTCTTTCGGGGTCAAGGGAATGAGACCTGAAGTCCTTACTGGTTTTGGCATATTGAATGTGCCACAGGGAGCTTGCCAGGCTTTGCCTGTGTGGGCGGGATACTCTCGGTAGCTTGCCGGGCTGTCTGAGAGGCATATAATTTGTTGCCTACTGTCTGAACCCCATCAAATATGGTGTGTCAATTATGGAAAATGGGGAGAAAGTGTCCTATAATGTGTCCGGAAAGCGGCCTGGAGCGTGGTGGCAGTTGGGTAGTGGAGGTCGGCTGCCGGGGCTGGGTCCCTTGGGGCAGAGAAGACTCTCACCCACCCCACTCTGGGGCGCCCAGAGTGAAAACAGCCTGGCACGGAGTTTTGTTGGGGCAGGGGGTGAAGGGATGCCTGCCTCAACAAAACAAAAACAAAAGATAGGATGTGGCCTGGGGCTGGAGCGATAGCGCAGCAGGTAGGGCAGGCATTTGCCTTGCAAGCAGCCAACATGGCCGACCCAAGTTCGATTCCTCCGCCCCTCTCGGAGAGCCCGGCAAGCTACTG
>JAOXYA010000009.1:9245840-9256283 GCA_028565675.1 Sorex palustris | reverse complement strand
CTTTCTTCTCTACCTTCCTTCCTTTCCTTCTTTCTTTCTTTCTTTCTTTCTTTCTTTCTTTCTTTCTTTCTTTCTTTCTTTCTTTCTTTCTCTATTCATGCACAGCAATGCTCAGGGGTTACTCCTGGCTCTGCACTCGGTCAGAAATGACTCCTGATGATGCTCAGGGGATGATCTGGGATGCGGGGGTCGGATGCAGGTTGGCTGCATGCAGGGAAAATGCCCTCTCCACTGTGCTATGGCTCCTGCGTTTCCATCCCCCCTTGTTTGTCCTTCCCTTTTCCTGCCTGTGGGATGGAGCCCTCACTGCCTGCGCAGGAGCCAGGGTCGATGGGGGAGGAGAGGCCCATGGGAGGTATCTGGCAGGAATGTTCTGGACTCAGGACCTGCTCTGGCCCCACTGCCTAGGCCTCCCTCCTGGCCGCGTTGTGTGGACCCTGCAGGCAGTAACGCTTCTGCCTCGCCTGGGCTGTTGATAACCGTCTTCTTCCAGGTGTGAGCAGAGAGGCCTGGGAGAAGCAAAGGGTTTCTCTGTGAGCTGCCCTGGAACCCAGGATGCCCAAGGAGCAGGCAGGGCACACGTGCTCCACCTCAGGCGGTGGGAAGCCACGGCTCTGCACATCACTAAGGTGGGGCGCGCAGTGTGTGTACAGGGTCTCTGCTAAGAGTGGCCAGAGCGCAGGGGCAGAGTATGAGCCTGAGGATGAGGGAACCCGGGGACAGGGGGTGGGGGGAGCAGGGGAAACGGCCTAGCACCAAGTCTCCAAAAAACATGATACCCCAAAGTCCCCAGGTAGGCTGGTGGGCGCGAGAACTCTGGGAAGGGGGCAGCAGATCCTCTTCCTGCCTGGAGGCCCAGCCCCAGCCACACTCAACACCCTCCCACACAGCACAGCCTCAGCAAGCTGCCAGGACCACATCGACCCAGGGCTGTAGTTCCTGGACTGATATCTCAGAGTCTCCCAGCACTGTCAGCCCAGGTGGGTCACAGCAAACCTGATGGGAAGGTTGCTTGGAGCCCACCAGGGTCAGTGAGTCTCGACGGCAACATGGCACGGTAGGCCCCAGCCACTTGGCACCACCACAGGGATGGAGCAGTGACCCATGGACTCTTGTTGGTCCCAGCTGGGATGGTCCCATCGTTCGCCTTCATGTTGTAACAAGTAATGGGAAGTGAGTTTGTCTGTTTTTATCTGCAAGGGGGCAGGTTGGGGTAGTGGGTGAGAAGCTGGGGACATCGGAGGGAGGGTGGCAGGATTGGTGTTGGAACATTTAATGCCTGAAACAACTGTACTATGAACAATTCAGTAAATCCTGCTGCTATAATAAAATTTTGGGTGGGGGGGTGGGGGGAAGAGTCCTATACAGCAGGACTAAGACTCGTGGGTGCAGGAGGGGCGGGCAGGAGAAGGGGGCTCTGCTGACGGCTCTGTGTGTTCCTGCAGCCATGGCCCTGTGCCTTCCTCTCTGGCGGGCAGGGTGCTGCCCCTCCACCATGGTGCAAGAGGAGGGTAGCGAGCAGAGAGGCCCAGGGTCATGAGTTTCTGAGAAGAAGGTCCCCCAGGGTACTGGAGCCTTGGGGAAGCTGGTCAGAAACACTCTTGGGGGAGCCGGAGAGATGATAGTACAGTGGTTAGGACGCTGGTCTTGCACATGGTCAACCCTGGTTCAATCTCTGGCATGTCGTATGATCCCCACGGGGAGTGATCCCTGAGCACAGAGCCAGGAATAAGCCCTGAGCAGCACTGGATGGACACTCGCACCACCCCCCCAAAAAGAAAAGAAGAACAGAAAAAGAAAAAGACCTTTGACATCCCTCACCCACTAGCCCCCTGCACCCTAACTTCAAGGCCCGGGCCCCCCATGTCTGGCTGGGTGCCTGATCCAGTCCCCCCTTCCAGTTCCCCATCCTGGCAGTACACCAGGGAGGCCCTCCATGGCATGGGGACGTAGGAGTGATGTGGGGGTCTAGGTGGGATGGGGCCCAGGAGAAATGCGGGAACCGCCTCCCGGGCCTGTGGCAACACCTGTGCACGCAATAACTAGCTTCTGAGTTTCACTTCCCAGGTACTAGCAAACACAGTCAGTACCCAAAAGCGAAAGTATTCTGATCCCAGCACTATGGAGGGTCCCCTGAGCTCTCAGAAGTGATTCCTGAGCACAGTGCCAGGAGAAAGTCCTAGGCACCGCTGGGTGTGGCCCAAAGACACACACACACACACACACACACACACACACACACACACACCCCAAAAATCCTTTTTTACTTTTATTGTGTAAAACGATATTTTATTGGTTTTCGTTTTGTTTGTTTGCTTGGGTTTTTGTTAATTTTTATTTTGGGTCACACCGGGTGATGCTCAGGGGTTACTCCTAGCTCTGCACCCAGGAATTACTCCTGGAGGTGCTCAGGGGGAGACCTTATGGGATGCTGGGGATCAAACCTGGGTCAGCTACATGGATGACAAAACCCTGCCCACTGGACTGTCACTCCAGCCCCCAAACCTTTTAATTCATGTTACCAACTAATTTTATTTCCTCTCTTCCACTCTTTTATTGCTGCTGCTTGTCATGGATGACTGTGGTGTGCCAACTGGGGGTGGCACGCTCTCCGGGTCATGCTCCATGACTGGGGTGATTGCCCGTGAGCATGTCCACTGTGGCGCTCACACATATTTTAGTCACAGCTCTCGGGGTCACTGCAGCGCTCACACTCCTGCTTCCCAGAAGTCAGGCTAAGTGATGCTTACCTGGGGATCAGGCCCTGTGAGTTGTGCTGCTCACACACTCCTGCCTGCACTACAGCTGAAATACTTGCAACAGGCATCAACGGCAATGGAACTGCCAAGATCCTACCTGGTGTATGTGGTGGCACTGCGAATTGAACTAGCTTGATGCTCACAAGGCAGGTGTTTACAGTCACTGAGCTATCTGAATCTGACCCGGCCTTTTTACTGAAACTCGTTGTGGCTTGCTTTCCCGGTGTATGTGAATGCTAATCCAAGGAAATAAAAACATGCACTTTTATGTCTACCATCTTTTTACACAAAAGGCTGTTCAGCTGGTCTGCACCTTGCTATCTTCACTACCCTAAAGATTCCTCTGAATTGAAATATAGAGAAATTCATCATTCATCTCCAGTGCTGTATTCCATTACCAAGTACATCACAGCTTGTGCAAGCAGCCTCCTGTTGCTAAATATCTAGTTCCTTCCTGACTTCTGTTACTTCAAAGAAAGCCACAAGGAGTCATCTTGTATACAAGTCACTTTGCACATGGGACCGTTTGTTTCTCCGAGATGAAGGAGCAGGTTTTCGTTTTCAGTCAACAATCGGATGCAGATGGGTGCTTATGCAGAGTTCAGCCAAGTAGATTACCAGAGAAGTTAAAAGAAAACAGACTGAATAAAACACAAGGCCAAATATTTAATTGGATCAAATGTCCAGAAAAATTGCTCTGTAAGACAACTATGCAGTTTTCATTTTTACTGTTATTTTTCTTTGGTCGAAGAGCGGTTGGGCCACAGGCAGTGGTGCTCAGGAGTGGCCCCGGGTGAGGCTCTGGTCCATACGTGGTGTCACCTATGCTCGGGCTCAGACCAAGCATAGCCTGCTGTAATGTCCCTCCAGCCCAATGCTAGGAGGTTTTGTTATGTTCTGCCTCTGTCACCTTGTGACAGAGTTATCACACCTTGTGGATGGATGTGGTCCAGCGCCATGTTTTGAGTGACGGTTGAGTCTAGACACCCAGAAGAGAGATGAAAGGATAAAGGCCTCTGTCTTGTGCCCAGACTTGCCTGGTCCCTGGCCACAGAGAGGTGTCTTTCCCCAGGCCCACCCACAGGCTAGGAGGTGCCCCTTCTCCCACAGCCTTTACAAAGGGGTGTCATCAAACTGAGGTATTTACTGTGGCATCTCGACCTGAAGCTTAACTTGGCGCTGCTTTGATGAGTCAGAATAAGCGCCCTTCAGGTGTGGGAGCCCTGTTTGCGTGTGTATTTGGGGGTTCACACTTCAGTTGGGTGATTGATCTTTTTCTTCTTGATTCTCATGTGTTCTTTCTGCTTCTCTACGCGAAGTGTGATTTGGTTTTTCCATTTTGTCATTTGCCTTCTGAGTTTGCTGGATGTTTGTTGCAGGCTGGGGGAAGGAGGACCTGCAGATGTTTTATTATTTTGTGATGTAAAGTTGGCTGATCATTTCTTGCCTAACTCCTGGATTTTGAATCATGGGTTCTCACTCTAATATTAGAAGGAATTCTGCCCACATTTCTTCCAGTGTGTTTATAGCTTTAATCTTAACATTTAAATCTTCGATCCAGTTGGAATTTTTCCTAGTATAAAATATGAATTGCAGATCCAAATTTATCTTTTCGCAAATAACTTACTCCTGTGTCCTAGCTCCATTTATTAAACTCCTTAGATATCATCCTTTATCATTAAAACAAGTTCGAAGTCATTTTGGGATCATAATAGGGAAAAAAAACCTCTATCATTTGTCAATTTTATCCAGAACACCATTCCAAGGGAAATTAGCTTTCAAGATATGATCTATAACTTTGCATGGAGCAGACTAAGCTACACCAAATAGAATAAAGATGTATGAAAAAAACAAGCAAACCCACCAACCCCATCTCATCACTGACAACTACTCCCAACCTAGTGGGTGGATGTATGCAAGGCAGGTGTTTCAACCACTGAGATACCTGACCCCCAGCCTTTTTATTGAAGTTTGTTGCGATTTGCTCTCCTTGCATAAATGAATGCCAGTCCAAGGCCATATGAACACGTATTTTTATGTCTACCCTCCTCCTGCACAAAAGGCTGTTAGGCGGGCCTGCGCCTTGCTACCTTCGTTCCCTAAGGATTTGCGGTGAGACGGTGTTTGCTTTGCAGGTCTGCCCGGCCTGCTTCCAGGAGCTCGGCCCGCCGCGGCCCGCCATGGTGCTCCCAGGAGCACTGCTGCCGCCCAGCCTCACGCTGCTGCTGTTCCACCTCTCCAGCTCCCAGGATCTCTCCAGCGAGTCCAGCGGGGAGCAGTCTCTGTGCACCCCCAGGGAACACCCCACCGTGGCCTTCGCAGGTGAGCCCCCCCCCCCGTGGCCCTTCTCTGCTTCCTCAGGGCTGAGGTGCTGAGGTGAGACGCAGCGGGGTCCCATGTGCTGCTCAGGCCGTCGCTCTCTCTTAAGAGATGCTCCCTCCGGGTGCTGTGTCCAAGGGCGGGAAGCCAGCTGGAGGGTTTAGACTCCGTCGCTCAGTTGTTTGTGTTGGAGCTAAGTGACTGGGGTGGGGCGCATCGTCTTCTGGGGGTTTCTCTGCGGATGGCTCAAGTGGGCTGGCCAAGGTCTGGCTGGTGGTCCCACGCTCCGGCTCTTCTGGAAGCGTGAGCTTCATTTCTTGGCTTCCCTGGAAGGGCGAGAATGAAGATGACTCATCACGGGGGCTGTCTGGCAAACCTCCCTGGGCTGCAGACAGCTCCAGGGATGCCTGTCTTTGGGCTCTTGGGACCCCCAGGGAAGAGGCCTGGTGACTAATCTCCCCATCTGCTGGGGAGCATGAGAGCGCTGTTCTCGAGTGTTTCCCAACCCGCGAATGTGCCTCGCTGGCCCTGCTCCGAGGGGCCCCTGGGTTCTCACGAGAGTTTCTAAAAGTAGCTTGTACATTTGGTGAGCCTCTAAGAGGAAACAAGCTCACATCCCATATGTTCTTCCATGGCCTGTTAGCCTGTTGGGGGGCCCCGGTGGCGGGAGAATCCCACCCATCCTTCCGGACCCATCACCATGTCGTTAGGCCTGTGGTGTCCTAAGGCCTGTGATGTCCTCGCAGTGGAGGGGATGGGAGGGTGGAGGCCAGGGACGCAGGGCTTAAACTCAGGGGGACCCTGGGCAGGAGGAGGCGGCCAGCGGGTTTTCTGAAGCACAGCCAGAGCCGAGATGTGAGGAGGAGACCAGGACGACTGGAGAGAGAAGTCCCAGGGGCCAGCGGGAGAGGGACAGCTGGGGCCAGGACAGCACGTGGGGCCCGGGAAGGTTGGCAGGCGTCCCTGCTAGCACTGTCCCCCAGGTCCAGACAGGGCCTCCCAGCAGTCCCCAGTTCTGTCTTGTTTGAGCTGGGGTCCAGGCTTGAAAGGCTTCAGTAGGTTAAAGTAAATCAGCAGTGACCATCAAAGACCAAGCACAGCACCCTAAAGCCCTGCCCCTCCCTCCTGTGCTGGTGGCTGTTCCTGACGGCAGGGACTGAGCAGGGCGCCAGCACGGCAGCTCTGAGGGGGTCTCCCAAGGCGTTGTGTGGGCTGAGGGGGGCAGGAACAATGGAGGAGAGCAGAGACCCTGACCCCCCCGCATCTCTACTGGAACAGATTGGGGCGGCTGCAGAAACGAGAGGTGTGCCCTTGAGGCCACTCCCTGGACAGTGCTCTCCAGATGGAGCTTGTTTAAACTGACGTGCCCACCTACCCTCCCACAGAGTAAAGGAATGAGGGACAGTGGGCATGGGCGTGTCACAGTGGCCTCGGACCCTGGCAGCAGAGATGGCCGGTCACCCAGGACGGGCGGCCTGGAGCAAGGCCACATCACAGCTCTTCCTCCCACCCTCCGGGCCACCCTCAGCCACCCCCTCCCCCCCACGGATGGCTTTGGGTTTTCCTACACATTCTCCAAACTTACTCCTTGTTTTGCTTGTTTTTGTTTTGGGACCGCATGCAGCAGTGCTTGGGGGTGGCTTCTGGCTGTGCTCAGGGGACCCTGCAGCGCTGGGGACCCAGCGAGGCCTCCCTCAGCAGAGCCTGCGATGGTCTCTGGATTTGGGGCCTGCACGGTGCGGGAGTGGAGCTAGGTGCTGGGGGGTCCTCGCAGGAGTCTGGGGGTGCTCAGGTCTCCCCAAGGTGCCCCCGGTGCAGGTGGCAGTCAGCTCCATCTCCCCGTGGGTCTCTGCACTGCCGAGCACAGCCTGGGGACTCATTCCTGCCGAGTGCCGGCAGTGACCCAGCGCGCAGGGCAGTCCAGGTAATGCGTGTCCCCCTCCCCTGCCTGCCTGGTCTCCCCTAACTACCCTGGAAGGGCGGCCAGGTGCAGCATCTGGTGGGCTCCAGGGTCTTGTCCCGTGCAACCTTCTCCCTGGGCCTCCTCGGGCGGGCTGGGCTGGGGGTCTCTGCAGCCGCGCCCCCTTCCGTCGCCTTTCATGCGCAGGCGGGAGCAGTGTGTGTTCACGGAGCCAGCGGTCGATCCATAAAGTGGGTAATTGAATTGGCTCTAATTAAAATCACAGGCGCGTCATGGAGAATGTCATTTTTCTCTTAAAGTTGCCGTCCGCCGGCTTCATGCACGCGGAACTCGGGACGTGCTCGGGGTTGAGAGCAGCCGAGCCGCCCTGCCCCTCCCACATGGGGCGCAGAAATGGAGGAGCCGCCTGCGTCCCCCCACCCCTCCCCACAGCACCCCTGCCTCTGCCCCTGCCTCCTCAGGAGAGGACCGTGGGGATTCTGCACTGACAACACCTGGCATTGCTGCTGACCGGGCACACTGTGCCCATCTAAATGCCCACTTGGGAGGAGGAGAGAACTAGCATCCTGACCGCGACTGCTGGGGGGCCCCTGTCTGTGGAGATAGGCAAGCCCATCACGCCCTTCCTCTCTCCTCCCAGAAACGGCATGCTGAGAGTGAGTGGGATGTACGGTGTGGAGGAACAGCGGGAAGGAATCACATCAGATCAGGGTTGCAAAGTTATGATCCAGAAAGACTTCCTGGAGGGGGAGGCCTCTTGGCTCGTCCCTGAGGTAGTTTAATAGCCCAACAGGCTTCCGAGATCAGCTGCGAACACAGCCAGCACCACTCACTCCAGATCCTGACGTTGCCCAGATGCATTACAGCTACCAAGCAGTCCTTACCACGTCACCTGCTGGGGCAGAGGCAGGCCCAGGAGGGGGCTTCATTTTGCTGCAGAATTTCTTCTTTGCTCGAAAATCATGCATATCACAGTTTTCTGAAAAACATCCAACTCGAGAAACGTCCCTTTCTCCAGGGAGCGATTAAGTATTTGCCTGTCGTGCAGGAACGAAGGGCTGCTTTTACTCTGGAGTGGAGGGATAATGAGCGATGATTTATTGCCCCAGGATTCCACACGCCCACTCACGCACACTCGCGCACACTCACACACTCTCCTCTGGGCCTCTGCGAGCCGCGCTGCGGTGCGATGGGGGAGCGCCAGGCCTCGGGGCCCCCAGCTCTCCTCCCCTCTTTTGAGCCGTCCTCCACACCCCTGCTCTGTCACTGGGATCAGACCCCACCCGATGCGAGGTGAGGACTGAGCAGGCGCTATCCAGGGTGCTGGGGGCCACCGGGGAAAGGCTGGTCCACCCTGTTCCTTATGTGCCCGTCCCCTGCCCTGCCACCCACGCAGGGGCTGCCGGTGCTCCTTAACGCCCTCACGAAACTCTGTGGCCTGGGCCCAGAGAAAGAACTGCACGCGTGCGCACACACACACAAACACACACACACACCACACATAATACACACAGCACAACACACACAAACGCACACACACACATAACACGCACAGCACAACACACACACCGCACAATCCCCCCAGATACACCACACACAACACACACAGCATAATACACACATGACACACGTAACACATGGCATAACACACACAACACACATAGCACAACACACACAACACACAGCGTGGCATACACACAACACACACATAACACGCACAGCACAACACACATACGTACCACTAAATATACCACATACCACGCAACACATGTAACACAGCATAACACACAACACACACAACACACATAGCACAACACGCAGTGTGGCATACATGCAACACACATAACACATGCAGCACAACACACAACACACACGGCATAACACACACAGCATAACATATACCACATGCAGCACAACACACACCACACAATACATGCACAACACACATAGCACACACAGAATAGCCACATACACAGCTCAATATACACAGCACAACACACACAGCACAACACACACAAGACACACAACACATACAGCATGCACACAACACAGCACAGAACACACAACACACAACACACACAGCATGCACCCTCCCTCCCAACTCTGTTTCCCCCTCCACTTACAGCCTTATTCGAAACCTGATTCTTCTTGTTCAGAAATATGTCAGGGGCTGAGAATTATTTTTGCATCCATTTAAACTCTGCCAAATGTGGGTGGCCCTAAGAATTCGAGACGCAAGCAAGATCTTGGCCCGGAGAGCTAGGGCCGGGCTTAGGGTAACTGCCTTGCCTGCCTGTCCACCTGGACGTTACCCCCGGCACTGCACGTGGTCCCCCAAGCATGATCAGGAGTGATCTCTGAGCGCCGAGTACCAAGGGGTGGTCCAACCCTCTCACCCCAGAAGGAAGTAGGCATTTCCCTATCCCCCAGGGCACACCAAGCTAGGCAGCAGCAGGAAGGCGGCTGTGATGGTGGGCGGTAGGTCACCCTGGTTTGGGGGTTCAGGTGATGGTGGGGCAGTGGTCACCCTGGTTT
This sequence comes from Sorex palustris, assembly GCA_028565675.1. Classification (NCBI taxonomy): domain Eukaryota; kingdom Metazoa; phylum Chordata; class Mammalia; order Eulipotyphla; family Soricidae; genus Sorex; species Sorex palustris. Next base: position 9,246,749 of record JAOXYA010000009.1, on the reverse strand, counting down.
GGGGGTTTGTGGAGGCAGGTGGGGCTAGGAACTGATCACTGAGAGAACAGAAATGCAGACATCTGCTTGCAGGACGCTCTTGCCTGGCGAGTGTGGTGGGATGGAGTCTGGCGGGGGGTGCAAGAGAGCAAGCTTCGTGCTTGCTGCGGGTCCCCGAATCACGCGTGAGCTGGGGAACAGGGTCAGCACCCAAAAGCCCACACAGGAGCCGGGGGCAAATGGGCACTATTAAGGAGCTTAGCACAGGAGAGGGACGGGACCAGATTCGCGCTTCCCAAAGGTCAGCTGGTTGCCATGTGTGGGGCGGGTGGGCTGGAGCAGAGGCCAGCCAGCCACAGGGCGCATGGTACGTCGTCGGAGCACAGTGGGCAGGAACCACTGGGTTTCGGGCTGGTCTGCAGGTGAGCAGAAGGATGTGATGTCCTCATGGCTTCCCCAGGGCTGGATGTGGGAGGGTCTGGGGATTTGAATCTCCTGGAGTGCCTGGGGGCAGTGGGGGTGGAGAGGTGGAGGCCTCCAGGGAGGATGAAAATCCCCCAGCTGTTGGGAAGGGGCACCCTGCCTTCCCCCTGCCTGTCTGCTCCCACGCCCGCACAGCTGGACGCCCGCGGTAACCAAGAGGCTCCTCTTGCTCCCTAGACCTGCAGCCCTGGGTCTCCAACTTCACCTATCCCGGGGCTCAAGATTTCTCCCAGCTCGCCCTCGACCCTCCCAGGAACCAGCTCATCGTGGGAGCCAGGTAATGGGTGCAGAGGGGCAGGGCCAGGAGTGGGGGGTGGAGGGGATATCTTTTGGGGATGGACTCATTCCTCCTTGACCTACTGGGTGCTTGTGCTCTCTCTCTCTCTCTCTCTCTCTCTCTCTCTCTCTCTCTCTCTCTTTCTCTCTCTCTCTTTCTGTCTCTCTCAT
>JAOXYA010000009.1:9217509-9245740 GCA_028565675.1 Sorex palustris | reverse complement strand
CCTTCTCTTTCTTTCTTTCTTTCTTTCTTTCTTTCTTTCTTTCTTTCTTTCTTTCTTTCTTTCCTTCTTTCTTTCTTCCTTTCCTTCCCTTTCTTTCTTCCTTTCTTCCTTTCCTTCCCTTTCTTTCTTTCTTTCTTTCTTTCTTTCTTTCTTTCTTCCCTTTCTTTCTTACTTTCTTCTTTCTTTCTTTCTTTCTTTCTTCCCTTTCTTTCTTACTTTCTTTCTTTCTTTCCTTCTCTTTCTTTCTTTCTTTCTTTCCTTCTCTTTCTTTCTTTCTTTCTTTCTTCCTTTCCTCCTTCCCTCCCTCCCTCTCTCCTTCCCATCCTCCCTTCCTTTCTTTCCTTCCTTCTTCTTTTGTGGGGACTATACCCAGTAACACTCAGGAATCACTCCTCGCAGGAATCTGGGGAACATATGGGATGTCAGGGATTAAAATTAGGTCGTCTGCATACAAGGCAAGTGCCCCTACATATTGCAGTATCACTCCAGCCCAAATAATTAGTTTTACCCTTTTATTACTATAAGTCCAGACTTTAAGCATTTTTAAAGCAGATGTGCTTCAGCTCATTGCATGTCCTTCGTGGCCATCCTGCCTTTCACCAGAAGGGACCTCTTTATATTGGTTCCTGAGTTCTTTGACTTGATTACTCTAATTCTCCTTGGTTGCATACACTCTATTTACTATAAGATGTTCCCGGCCCATTTCTGTCCCCAGATGTAGAGTCAGCTATTTCCTCAGGAAGTCTTGGTTCCTCTCTATGGGAAATAGCAAGTGACCTAGCTTTATATAATAAATAGGCGCAATCACCAGACAGTAAGGAAAGCCTCCAAAGTGTGAGGGAAGATGGGAAGGGGTGGGGATAAGCAAATGAATGGAAGGGGCTGTAAAAAAACAAACCTAACGCAATAAATACAACAAGATGGAGCTGAAGAGATAGTTCAGAGCCAGGAGTGAGCCCTGAGCACTGCTGGGTGTGGCCCCCCATCACCCCTCACCCCTTCAAAAGAAGAAGAAATACAATAAAACAAAATTAGGTAGAGAAGACTAGATTAATAAACCTTCTTTATTGATTCCTGTGAATTAAAAAGTCACAAAATTATTTATGGTTGGGTTGTAGGCATTTGATATTCCAACACAAATCCCTTCGCCAGTGTTCACTTCCCTCCACCAATGTCCCCAGTTCCTCTACCTCCCAGCCTGCCTTTTCTCTATTTCTTTTTCTCCTCCCCCCACCCCCATTTGGGCACTGTGGCTTACAATGATGTTACTGCTAAGGATCATGCATATCACTTTACCTCCATTCAGTGCCTAAAGACTAGACTTCTCAGATTAAAAACAAAATTTGCTCGTTAAAGCTATAAATTGAAAATATGGGGCTAGGGAGATCAGTGCACTTTATGTTGAGAGCATGCAAAACATGCTTTCCATGCAGGTGGACCAGGCTTAATCCCTGACATCCATAACCCTTTAAGTACTACCAGGAGCAACCAGGAGTAGACCCCCAGTCCCACTGGGTGTGACCCTCCCCCAAATATGGAACTTGACAATGCAATCGAGAAAATCATAGTCAAAGTGAAGGATCAGGACAAATTGAAGAAAATAATCCCATAGACTACAAGAAGAAGCAAGAAATTAAAAACCAGATAGTCGGGGTTCAGTTCTTGGAACCCTTGATGGTTCCCTGAACATTGCCAGGAGTGAGCCTTGAGCACAAAACCAGGAGTAATCCCTGAGCACCACTGGTAATGGTCTAAAAAAATAATAGAAAACTAGAGGTTCTATTCACAAGGGCCAATAGCACATTGGATTAATAAGAATTAGATAAAAGAGAATGGGGGAGAAAGAGAGAACAAAGATAAGGATCACAATCTCAGAACCTTGCTCAGACAGTGAGACTTCACACTGTTTCCCCCAAGATGACTGCACTAAGACACAAGTGTGTAAAAATCAGGATTCAGGAGGAAATCCTAAGGGGAAAAGAAAAGGGTCACTGCGGAGGATGGGGACTATGGGGGTCAGTGCATCATGAATGTGTCCCTGGTGGGGTCCCTAGACAGAGCCTGGAGTGGCACAGGCAGTCTGTGGAGGCGGTACCATCTCAGAACACTGTGGAATGCTCATAAAATGATGAAAACACCTCTTGATGTGTTTCTCACAACGTAACCCTGTTATGACTGGAAGAAGCAACACCAGACTCAGCAGCGAAACTGGAATCCAGAAGACCATGGAGGAATAAATGCCTTTAAAATTCTGACAGGAAGCTATGTTCAACCGGGAATTCTCTATCGAAGTCATCAGTTAAGTATGTGGCTAACAGGAATTGAACATGATAACATTTAAAAAAATCATCTGTATTCCCTTTCCTGGGAGGATGCTGGAAATATGGTCCACCAAAATAAGAAGTAAATCAGAAAAAAGCAACACGACTGACTCAGGACCAAAGGGGAGACAAAGCCAATCCTAGCTTTTAGCCAAGCAGGGGATCTTCAGGGCACCCATCCTGCTGGGGCAGATGCTGGAGGTAGGGGCGTGAGAGAAGAGGGAAATAAAGAGACTCTTGGAACTGTTTCCCTGTACTTTAAGCCAGTGATAGTAAGAAGGATCTGAAGAACTTCACGGATTTGGGAAAAATGACGTGAAAGTCATGAAATAAACTAAGAAAACGAAGGCAGTTACTCAATCCATGGAAACAAAGTTGGTCAAGAAGGAAAGTTTCATTAGAAGAGGTGTATTCCATCAATTCCATTAATTCTTAAGCATTTGATTAAGTGTGAGTTCAGGTCCCCTCTTTGGCCAAAGGCATCTATCCTTGCAAGTCTGACATGCCAGGTCTGAGAGCAGCCATAGCTCGGCTGTGTGTGAATTATTCCTGGTTTCTCATCTGACAAGCAGCGACTCACTGACATTTCCATCCTCACACCATTTTAGGATTACATGAGGAGGGAATCTGAGTCCTGGCATGTGGGAAAACCTTCTGTGGACACCTTCTGGTCAGAGCCAGAAAGGGTCAGCATCCAGACTCTCAGAATGGGATCGACAGCTTGCAAGAACACACTTGAGACCAGAGCAGAATACTCTTTAAGAACTGATGCATCACTGACCCACTGGGGGGCTCAAAGAATGACTCTGGAAAGCAAAATAGGAAACAGCAAAAATTGAACCCCAGAAAATGAGTAGGAAAATGATTTAGAAGAGATGAACTCTGAATTCAAAGAAGATTAAGGACATGATCAATTTTCCTTGCATTATTTTTGTATACATGAAATGAGTGTGCCACAAAAATATATCAAATAAGAGCACTTTCAATAAGCTGACATTAAAATTTAAATAATAAAGGAGTTTGACAGCATGCTTTCTTTCTTCATAGCTCACAGTGCAATGGATGGTTTTAAAGTTAGATATAACTGACATGTAAACATTTTATAAGTTTTAGATATATAACATGATTTGGTTTGCATATATTGTGAGGTAATCAGATTGATTCTTAGATGCAGTGACATCTGGAGTATTGTTGGTATAGTTGGTAGCAGTGAACAACTTTTACATATTATAACATGTAAAATTTAACTCAATTTGAAATATTAAAATTTATGTGAAAGTATCAAATATTTAATATTACTGGCGGATGTAGAGAGCGGAGATACGTACATGCTTTAGGGCTGGGAAAATAGTGATAGGTTGGGGGACAAGTGTCTGCCTCTGTATCAGGAGTCAAATGGGGAAGTCTGAGAGCAAAGCATGTTTCTGAGATACTGGGGAAGCACACACATACACACTTCCCAGGTGTGTGCACACCTCACAGTCTAACACACACACACACATATGCCTGCATGCACACGCGCGCGCGCGCGCACACACACACACACACACACACACTCAGCTAAAAGAGTTGCAAGTGGTTGTCTTTGGTAAGCAGGGTTCAGGGGGAGGAATGGGTTACTGGGTCTTTCCTTTAGTAATTTTTTTCACACTTTAACTTTTCCAGCCTCATGCATCATTGCTGTCACAATTTCTAAAAGAACTCTTTAAAAATAAAATAAAAATAAATAAAACGACTCAAACAAGCTCGCTCTGTGCTGCAATCATTATAAATACACAGATTCTTCTCAGGCCATATGTTCTAATTTTTGGTTTGAGCAATCTCGTCCCTGGGAGAGGCCGCAGGGTGCAGTGAGACTGCCTCCCCCTGGGCCTGTACGCAACCCAGCCCCTCTGGGCATGGCTTCCCACTGGCGAGGTGAACAGAGAGCCACGGGCCTTGTGAGTGGGGCGCCGAGGGGCAGGAAGGGCTGTTGAGGTGAACACGGTGCTGCCTGGTGTTCAGCTTACGCGACTCATCTCATTCCTTTTTTTTTTTAAACGGGTTTTATACAATTAGGTTTTTATTTAGGCATCCTAATTTACAAAGTTATTTATTGTTGAGTTTCAGGCACAGGACCATCAGAGATTAATTCCTTTTTTTTGATTTCTGGGGGCGATACCAGATGCTTGGAGGCCGTGTAGTGGCAGGGATGGAGCCCAGGGCCTCATGTAAGCAAAGCACATGCTCCCCTGCCCGAAGCGGCCCCACTGCTTGGCAGTGCCTGGGCTGGAACCCAGGTCTCCTGCAGGAGAGGCCTGTGCTCTCCCACTGAGCCAATCCCAGCCCAAGGCGCCATTCCTTTCCACTGTACACACCTGCCCCTCCTCCCCGCTGGGGATCTCCTTAGGAGCAAGGCTAGGGGCTAGAGATAGCACCGGGGTGACTGTGACCCTGGGTCAATGCCAGGCATGGCATATGAACGCCATCAGGTTCCCCGAGCACTGTCAGGGCTGATCCCCAAGTCCCTGAGCACAGAACCAGGAGTAAGCCCTGAAAACCGCCAGGTATGGCACAAAAAGCAGAAGCAAAAGAACGAGGCTGCCCACCTGTCCGCTCAGAGCCCTTCTGCCCGGCCGCCTCCCACTGTCCCCAGTCACATTTGTGGGCTGTCTCTCTTTGTTGGCCCTAGAGGTCTTAAGGGTCCTTGTTCCTCTCCCCCGTCCCCTCAGAGCAGGCAGGCTCACTTTTTCTGCGCAGATGAGCCCTTTGCGCTTGGTCCATGGCAGGGAGCAGAGTCCTGAACTCCAGGGCTAGAGGGGTCAGGCCCAGCCTGCCAACTGGCTCCTGCCTCTGGGGCTTATAGAAATTCACTTCCTTCTGCTGCTGCCCACTCCCCCCCACCCCCTCCCCAATACACCCTATAAAAAAATCAGAGAGGCCCGCAGCTCCCTCTCCCCCTTCCCCCCCCATCCCGGAGCTCTGCGGCCAGTGAGCCGACCAGAAAGGAGCTTTGTTAGAAATGAAGAGGTTGGTCGCTCCAGTTTGGACGGGAGTGTTGCTAGCTCAGAGCGTCCTCCCGGGACAGACATGTTTTACATATGACCCAGAAGTCTCTGCTGAGCCACCACAAGGCTGTCAACATTGGCTCGGAAGGTGCAGAGAAAGCGGGGCGCAGGCGTGGGGACAGAACCACGGTTTCTGCATCCCCAGGTCCCAGACATGGGCGGCTGTGTCGGGCGCAGGAGAGAGAGGGGCAGGCCGTGCAGAGCTGGGGGGAGGGGCTGGGGGGAGGGTTGCTGCTGGGTGCAAGGAAAAACCAGAAAGTGGGGGGCCTGGCTTTGATTCCCGCTCCAGCACAGAGCACGCGGATCTGCGGGAAAGCCCCAGCCGCCTCGTCAGGATCTGGTGGAATGAGCCAGAACCATCTGGAAGGTTGCAAATCCCGCCTTTCCTCCTGGCTGCCTCCCCCACACGGAGGGACTCTGCCACGCACGGGAGCCACACTTCCCGTCGCCCACCCCAGGCCTGGATGGCTGTGAGCTCCGTCTTGGCCACTTCAGCTCCCGGCTGACCTGGAAAAGGAGGGAGCAGCGAGTCCCCAGGCAGAACCTGCGGGGTGATGGCACTTCGGGTGGGAGTGGGGGGTGAGCTGAGAGAACGCTTCCTTTTCCAGGTGCCCCCGCTGCCCCCTGCAGGCTGCCGCATCCCATTCCCCCCTCCTGCCTGTACCAGAGCCCTGCTGCCCGCCCTGGCAGTTGGTGGCATGGCCAGGTTATCCTGTGTGTTTCCCCCACAGGCCACCGAGTGGGCCTCCAACGAGGAAACGCGCCGTTCCTGCCAAAGCAAAGGGAAGACAGAGGTAGGTGTCCCCGGGATGGAGGCCCCCGGGTCACCAGGTGGGGATGCAGCCCTTTGCGTCGGAATAAGTCGAGAAGCAGGGTTGCAGGGAAAGGACACCATAGATGTACCCTGGGCCTGGAGCAGGGAGGATCTGGGGGAAATCTGGAGCTGGGGGCGTGGGGGTGCCATACCCACTCTTACTGACTTTCTCTTCTTGCCTCAGGAGGAGTGCCAGAACTATGTGCGCGTGCTGATTGTCACAGGCCGGAAGGTGTTCATGTGTGGAACCAACGCCTTTTCCCCAGTGTGCTCCAGCAGACAGGTGGGCCCCTGGGTTGGCGTGTGGCTGCTGAAGTGTGTGTAAAGTCCACACTAGACCCGGGGGCTGGGGGGAGGAGTGCCTGTTGTGCGTGCATCTCAGACCAACAACAAAGGCCGTTTTCAGCACCAGAATGTCCTGTGCAAATCAAGGAAACACTTATTCTCAGGACATACCCTTGAGTTAGAGAGATGGCACCTGCCTCGCACACGCTGACCTGCTGACCCGGGTTCCATCCCCAGCAGCTCATATGGTCCCTTGAACACCAGGAGTGGACCCTGAATGTGGATCCAGGCATAAGCCTGAGAACCACTGGGTGTGGCCCCCAAAACAAAACAAATGAACAAAAACCACGTCCAGGGACATAGCTGAAAGAGCTGGAGCACCTCCCTTACATACGGGAGGCCCTGGGTTTTGTTTTTGTTGTTCTTTTGTGTTGGAGTCACACACAACGGTGTGTGTTTAGGGCTTACCCCAGCTCTGTGTTCAGGGATCCTTCCTGGAGGGCCCAGAGGATCGTGGCTGGTGCCCAGAATCAAACCTGGTTGGCTGCACGCAAGGCAAGTGCCCTACCCGCTGTCCTATGGCTCTGGCCCAAGGTCCTGGGCTTGGTCCCTGGGCTGTGTTGGCCCCAGCAGCATGGACACTGGCCAGTGAAGCACTAGACTGTTGGGCCCAGTTGGCTGAGTGTGGCTGGGAGTGACCGCCAGGTCCCCTGAATATTTCTTAGAAGTCCCCCCTGCACACACAAATAAAAATGTAAAAGCGCCCATCAGAAGTCCACTGTATCTGGGCCTCCTGTATTTCATCCACTGCCCTCCTCATGCCCCTGTGTTTGCAGGTGGGGAACCTCAGCCGGACCATGGAGAGTATCAATGGCGCGGCCCGCTGCCCCTACGACCCTCGACACAATTCCACAGCCGTCATCTCCTCACAAGGAGAGCTCTATGCGGCCACAGTCATCGACTTCTCGGGCCGGGACCCTGCCATCTACCGCAGCCTGGGCAGCGGGCCGCCGCTCCGCACGGCTCAGTACAACTCCAAGTGGCTCAACGGTAAGGAGGCCCAGATCCTGGTTCTGATCCAGCCAGATATGCCCTGGCCCTCTTCAGTCCTTCTTCCTGCCAACTTCACTTCCTCAAGAGGCCTGCCTGAGGGGGCCAGATATTTGCCCAAGTAGCATCAGGTCAGTCAGGCCCCAGGAGAACTCACAGAGCACAGAAGGCCCCAGAATGGGTGCAGGGCAGGGGAGAGGGGATGCAGGTAGAGAGAATGCAGGGGAGAGGGGGCGTAGGGGAGAGGGGACGCAGGGGAGAAGGAATGCAGTTCAGGGGAGAAGGGTTCTAGGCATTGCATTCTAGGAGGAAAGGTGGCCAGAAAGAAGAGGCAGATGGGGCTGTGTGACTTTTCTGCCCAGCTTCCTAGCGCTGAATTCCCGTGTCTCTGTTAACTAGCTATGTGGCTTTCATAAGTAGTTAACCTCCACGTGCCCTTGCTGTATGCTATAAGGGCTGGCAACCGGAGATGATACTAAACTTCCTACACACACACACACACACACACACACACACACACACACACACACACACATCTTCAGCCAGAGTAGAAGTAGATGTACTTGCCCTGCATTTGGCCAGTTTGGTGGCAGCAGTGATTGTGGCTCATTTCCCTGGCACCACATATGCCCTTCCCCCTACCCCCCAGCACCACCGGAGGTCGCTCCTGAGAACAGAGCCAGGAGTAGCTCCCTAGCACCCATGGTATGGCTCAACTCCCCAAAATTGCCCTCTAAAAAAAAAGTCTCAGGTTAGGGATTTGAAAGTTTTAAAGAACTGGAAAAGTAAGGTACAGGTTTGTGGGGCTGGAGTACAGAAGAAGGTGCCTACCTGGCATGCTGCAGACTCCATTTCACCCCCCAGCATCCCATGTGACTCCCGAGCACAGACCAGGAGTAAGCCCCAAGCACTGCGGGGAGTGCCCTCCTCCCGCCCAGTGAGAAGCACAGCTGTGAGGGACAGGTGGGGTCACCGGTGTCTGCCTGCTCTACTGCACAGCTGCACGGCTCATGGCTTGTTCTGTGGCTCAGGTGCACTTACATGTCAAGTGCTTGCAGTGTGCGTCCCATTAACATTATAACTGCACTTTGCACAGAAGGTGGGACCAGGGCTTAGAATCTCGAGTCCCCCAGCTGGCCAGGGGGTGGGGGGCAGTGTGTGTGAGGGTGGCATTTGGTTCAAACGACTCCCAATACTCCAGACTCCCCCTGCTGTGTCCCCCCCATCCCACCCTCCCCTTGTCTTCGTCTGCTCCCCAGAGCCCAACTTCGTGGCCGCCTATGACATCGGGCTGTTCGCCTACTTCTTCCTGCGGGAGAACGCAGTGGAGCACGATTGTGGGCGCACCGTGTACTCGAGGGTGGCCCGCGTGTGCAAGAACGACGTGGGAGGCCGCTTCCTGCTGGAGGACACGTGGACCACATTCATGAAGGCCCGGCTTAACTGCTCCCGCCCCGGCGAGGTCCCCTTCTACTACAATGAGCTGCAGAGTGCCTTCCACCTGCCCGAGCAGGACCTCATCTACGGGGTCTTCACCACCAACGTGTGAGTCCCGAGCCCCCTCCCCCTCTCCCCCGGTCTTGCCACCTGAGTGCCCCCCACTCAGGACGTGATCTCTCCCCGGGCATCTGGGCTCTGGTGCCTTACTGCCTACCTAGCAGTGGTGAATCCTTTCTGTTTTGGGGTGTGGAGAGTGGGCATGCCAGGTGCTCCGGGGCCGCTTCTGCCTCTGTGACTACATGGTGCCAGGGATCAAGGCTGGTACTAATGTGCCTGCGGAGCCAGGTTCACCATGACAGTCCCCGGCCGGATCCGGAGCTGAGTTGTGTGTCTCTGAGGAAGAAGCTGCTGAGGAGAGTCAGTGCCTGCCTGGGGTGGAGGACCAGCCTTCTCCATCAGAGCAACCGACAGGGATGCTTTGTGCCCCTGGCAACGCCAGGGCTCCACTGTCCTGCTCAGTCTGACTGCTAAGTCCGCAGGTCACAAGGGCTGTGGGGGAGAGCATGGGAAGCAGGCGAGGGCCTCCTGAGGGCCTGAGCGTCCCCGAGGACTCCTGCATGTGAGGATGAGACTCCATCAGTGTTTGCCTAGTGAGGGTAAGGAACACAGCAAAGGGCCAGCAGAGCATCTGCGGGACAGAGCCGGACCGTCTGCACTCTAAGGATGCCAGACACAGCGGAGCCCTCCAGAGGCGTGGCTGACCTTGCAGTCCAGGGAGTGGGCTGGGACGAGAGCCAGGCACACACTGCGGTGTGTGGCGGGGGGGGGGGGCTAGTATGTGAAGAGCCGGAGCAGAGGGGAGCCAGGGCGCAGACACGCAGCACAGCCCAGATGGGCCAGGAGCTAAGGGCCAGGCCTTGGCAGCCATCCCAGAGCTCAGGCCCAGGAAGTAGGTAGCTGAGGGCAAAGAGGCAGGAGCTGCTAAGTGGCCTGGAGAGATATTTGAGTGTAACACCAGTTATTTATCATGTGCTCACTCCCTGCCTGGCACTTACTGGGGGCTTGATGCAGGGATGCCAGCAAGGAAGTGCATCTGGCTGCCTTCAAGAGCTCACATCTTAGGTGCGGTGCTGACAGAATGTCCAGGGGAACTTTGTTTGTTTGTATGAGCCACACCTGGCAGAGCTGGAGGTTCTTCCTGACTCTGTGCTCAGACATGACCCTTAGTGGTGCACAGGGGATCATAGGCAGTGGCAGGGACCAAACTGGGTTGGCCATATGCAAAGCAAACACCTTAACCCCTGTGATACCTCTCTGGTGCCTGAGTATCCACTTTAATTGCAACAAATTCTATATAAAAAAAGGTTGATGTGCAGGGAAATGGAGGATGGCATCAGGGAAGCCTTCCCGTAGAAGGTGGTGCCCGCAGGATAAGAAGGGATTAACAAGGGAAGAGGAGCATGTCTGCCCTAGACGAAGCTCCGAGATGGAAAGGACGAGATGTCTGAAGGACAAAGCAGAGGCCAGCGTGGCAGGATGGCAGGAGCCAAGTAGCACGTGTCCTCCTTCTGTGATGCCCCTGGGGTACAGGAGGCACCAGGCTCAGCACTCATGCTTCAGAGACCTGACAGCCTGGAGCAGTGGGAGAGAGGCCGGAGGGAGAGGGCTTGGCTGCCCGACAGGGCTGGTCTCCATCTTCAAGGCTTTGAAGCAGGCCCCTGGCTTGACTGTGCATTTTGAAATGTTGTCTCTGGTTGCCATGCGGAGAACGGATTAAGGGAACTAGACTGTCGCGGGGGGTGGTGGTCGCCAGCAGGATGGCACAGGAGGAAGAGGGAGAGGCCAGGCTGAGCGGGCGGGAGGAGGGCACCCCGGGAGAGGGACTAAGAGCAGAGACCAGGGTGGGAAGTGTCGGTGGCTGCCTCGCCTCAGGCCCACAGGAGCCATGGACTCTGTGACTGAAAGGGCTCCTGGATGTCGCTAGCAGAGGCGACGAATCAGGGCTTAGCAACTAGCTTGGACAAAATAGATATAGGTATATATGTGAAGCAGAAGAGAACATGGGAGTGTTATTAATGAATGTGGCAGGGTAAGTACTTCTTCATGAAGATTCATTGCTCTGTGTGTGTGTGTGTGTGTGTGTGTGTTACTCAGATGTAGCATAAAATGTATTTCTCACAGTGGGTCATGAGCTACAATGTCTGCAAACCAGACCTCACTCACTGCCCGTGGGGTGAAGAGAGGATGTGGAAGGGGCCCAGAGGCGCCCACCCTTTCCCCAGCAGCTTTTCACGCAGAGGCGCAGGGAGAGTGGGGAGCACTTTCCTCCTTCTGTGACAGCCCCCTAGGACAGGAGGTACTCAGCTCAGCACTGGGATACCTGAAGCGGAGGCAGGGCTTCCGGGTGGGCGCTGGGATGCGGGCAGGACAGCACCCCCTTCTCTCACTTTCCAGAAACAGCATCGCCGCCTCTGCTGTCTGCGCCTTCAACCTCAGTGCCATCTCCCAGGCGTTCAATGGCCCGTTTCGCTCCCAGGAGAACCCCAGGGCTGCCTGGCTCCCCATTGCCAACCCCATCCCCAACTTCCAGGTACAGTGGTCCCCTCCCCCCTCCTGCTCCTTACACAATGCCGCCCCCAGATCACCAGCCACAAGCTGATCCCGAACCGATTAGCACAAACACCAAACTGGAGCTGTCAAGCTGTGGCCACCTGCGGGGTCTGTGGTCACCTCTAAGAATATGGAGTAACAAGGGGACAAAGTGCAAGGGGCCATCTGAAGATGGAACGGAGCCCGGAAGGCAGGGAGTGAGGACTGAGCCCCTTGGGGTGCCAGGTGTGCACTCACCAGCCATTTGGTCAGACAGCAGCAGAATAGAAGCTTGTGCAGTCTCCATGGGTGCTAATGCCTGGGTCTGGGTGCTGGGCGTGCCAGGACCCAGTGGGAGGGCAGGCAGGCGTCCCCAGGGCAGTGGGGAAGGAGAGCCTGGGCACAGAGGGGCAGTCTCTGTGCCATCCAGCCACGAGGCCCCTGCTAAAGGGGGCTCTGGAGCAGGGCAGTCCAGCTGTGCCGGATCTCTCCTCTCTGGGATCCTGGGCAAGACCCCCACACTCTTGCTGCCCTCGCAGCTCTCCTGAGCGTCGAGTGCACCGACACGCCTCTGGGCTATAGTTAGAGAGTGTTCTTGTGTCCCAGCTTCCGATGGACAAAAGGTCTAAGGGCCTGCAGCCGGCAGGCACAGAAGTGAGAAACCACACGTGTCCCCAACTCAGCTGTCGTGTGCCCGGCCCTCTCCTCCTCCCCTATCTCCAAAGAAGAGGCCTCTTCCCCGGGAAGGGGAACACGCGGGCCACCTGGTGAAGGAGGGGGCGCGGGGCCCGCGTGACCCACCGGCCCTTGCAGTGCGGGACCCTGCCCGAGGCGGGCGCCAACGAGAACCTGACGGAGCGCAGCCTGCAGGACGCGCAGCGCCTGTTCCTCATGAGCGAGGCCGTGCAGCCCGTGAGCCCCGAGCCCTGCGTCACCCAGGACAGCGTGCGCTTCTCGCACCTCGTGGTGGACCTCGTGCAGGCCAAGGACACGCTCTACCACGTGCTCTACATCGGCACGGGTGAGCCCGGCGCCCCCGGCCGGGATGGGGGGCGGGTGTGCGGGCCGCCGCTCACGCTTCCCGGCCCCTGCAGAGTCGGGCACCATCCTGAAGGCGCTGTCGGCCACCAGCCGCAGCCTGCGCGCCTGCTACCTGGAGGAGCTGCACGTGCTGCCGCCCGGGCGCCGAGAGCCACTGCGCAGCCTGCGCATCCTGCACAGCGCGCGCGCGCTCTTCGTGGGGCTCAGCGACGGCGTGCTGCGGGTGCCGCTCGGCCGCTGCGCGCACCACGCCAGCCGCGGGTGAGGGCCGGGCGCGCGCGCGGGGCGGGCGGGGGCCGGGCGGTGAGGCGCGGTCCGGGGCAGGAGACTCCGCTGAACGCCGGGCGGGGCTCCGCTGGACACGGGGGCGGGGCTCTGGGGCTCCGCTGGACACGGGGCGGGACAAGGGTTGCGCACGGGAGGCGTCTCCGAGGGCTGCCTTGCCTTTGGGCGAGTCCCTTCACCTCTCCCAACCTGCTTTCCGCCTCTTTACACCTCCGCAGGGCTTGGGGGAAGGTTAATTGGGATTATCTGCATAAACCACTTATCGCCGCTTAGATCCCGCGCCTGTCGCTGGCGCTGTCAACCCCCCTAGATAGAGCTGCTAGCCTTCTTGATTTATTCTCAGTTACCAGAGAGACTCTCGTCGTGGAGACAGCGGCACCAATTACCCCGCAGAGGAGGATGAGCTATGCTTCAAATCAGCCCCACCCCCGCACCCGCACCCCCCAGTTTTGCTCCTTTTTCTTACTAGGAAGCAGTGAGGCACTCTGTAGGGAAAGAGGATGGATTTGCTTTGGGGGATCAGTTCTGGGGACCAATTTTCCATACCTTAGGCAAGCAGACAGTGACACTGTCACTTCAAGGGGACTGGGGGTTATTAAAGACTCCAAGGCTTGGGGCTGGAGTGATAGCACAGTGGGGCAGGCGTTTGCCTTGTACCTGGCCTGCCTGGGTTCGATTCCCAGCATCCCATATGGTCCCCTGAGCACCACCAGGAGTAATTCCTGAGTGCAAAGCCAGGAGTAGCCCCTGTGCATCGCCCAGTGTGACCCAAAAGGGAGGGGAAAAAAAGAAAGATTCCAAGGCCAAGCAGAAAATTTTTCCTCAATGCTCACCACACAGGTTCTCCTGAGCTGCACCACCTTGTTTTAAACAATAATCAGAAGCTGCCTTTAGTTGGCCACACCACCTGGGCTCCTGTGGTGTTTGCCATGTGGACACCTCTTGAGTGTACCCATCTGTGGGAGACAGATGGCCTCCCTGCTGCCAAAGCTTGCTCCAGCTTCAGCAGGGTATGCTGGTAGCTGCTTGGAGGTCAGGAGGGCAACGGGGGGAGGGAGGAGGCTGGGTTGCCGAGGTGTAGTGGGAGAATATAGGTAGATACTTCCACTCTCTCCAGCCCGGTGCCAGGCTACACCAGCAAAATTCCAAACACTTGCTAAGCTCTGCCCTGCATTTTCAGTGCATTTTTCTAAAAGTCTAGAGGTCTGACCTGAGGAGCACTCTTCCGGCCTGGTTGGGGGAGCACTCTTCCTGGAGATGGAGGGGGCGGCAGTGGGGAAGTGATTGGACACCCATGAACTCAGCTCTGTCATCTGCCAGCTTGAAGATCTTGAGTATGTTACTCCATCTCTCTGAGCTTTGCCTTTCTGAGCGGGAGAATGGACATCGTGATGGAGCCAAAGATACCTGATCTCATTAGAGATGTGAGGATTGGTGGAAATAGTCGCGGAGTACTAAGCCCACCAAGTCAAAAGTGGCGGCTTGGAGTCCCTCTTCAGTTTTCATCTCCACAGATGTATTTCGCTCCCCTCTCCCCTTCCCCGGCCAGTGCTCTCTAGGGGCTTCATATCTGCTCTGTTGAACAGACAGTGCTGAGTGCCAGCCCCGCTCACGGGCCCTCCCCACAGCCTCTGCTCTCTCCTTATTGATCTTCTGGGAGGAGGAGTCTGGGTCACACTGGTTGTGCTCAGGCCCATGCATGGCTCTGCAGAGAACACCTCCTAACCTAGACCATGTGCAGTGCTAGGATTGAGCCTGTGTTGGCCTGGTGCAAGGCGCTGTCCTATATTCCTGGCCCCTTAAACTTTGCTTATTCTCCAGAAGTTGTTTCTGCTTGAAGGTATACCCAGTGTCATTTTTTTTCTTTTTGGGTCACACCCAGACATGCTCGGGGGTTACTCCAGGCTTTGCACTCAGGAATTATTCATGGCGGTGCTTGGGGGACCATATGGGATGCCGGGGATTGAACCCAGGTCAGCCACGTGCAAGTCAAATGCCCTACCCGCTGCACTGTCACTCTGCCTCCAGTGTCAATGTTCTAAAACTCCACCATGAACCATTTCTAGCTCAGGACACCAAGTGGCCTTTCCCTCAGTGCCACTCCTGCTGCGGGCTTGTTTGGCCTTAGAGGAGGCTGCGGCCGAGAGGAGGAGAACTCGGCCTGCAATGTGCATGGAGACCAACTGCGGGTGCCAAGGGAGGAACTCAAGTTGACTGTGACTTTACACCCTGATGGTCCTTGAGCAAGGTTGGAAGCTGCTGGCAGCATGAAAGGGTGTTTACCTGGATCTGTCAGTCTTCAGACAGCATGTCGTGGGGCAGGTGGCTGGCCAGCGTGAACTTGCCTGGCTCCCAGCCAACTATAAAGTAATGGGGTCTGCAGGCAATGAGAGAAGGAGAGAGACATGGACATTTCCCCCACTAGTGAGGTGCTATAGATGGTCACGGAGGTGTCCTTACACCTAAATTCGGGCCTGGAGCCAGGTGGAGCATCTAGATGGGAAGAGGTCTGTTTGGACCCCAATACTTTTGTCCAGCTGGCTTTCCCTGGGCCCTGGATAAGGCCCCCTTGATGCTGAAATAGAAAGTCATGCCATTAAGTGGATGGGTGGTCACATTATGGCCAAGGTACCAAAGTGGCCAAGTGAGCCACACTGTCAGCACACTGTGTCTGAGGCTGGAAGCCTGCCACCTCTTATGTGCTCTCAGTTGTGCTCTGTTGTGGGTGGGGGGTGAGGGGGGACACTGGGCAATGTTTGAGGGCTACTACTGGCTCTATGCTCAGGGGTGATTCCTGGCAGTGCTTGGGGGACCCGGTGGTACCAGGGATCAAATCCAAGGCTCCAGCATGCAAAGCCTGTGTTCAGGGAGCAAGAGAGAGGGAACAGTGGAGGGTCCCCCACCGATTCACCAGGGGTGATCCCTTAGCACAGAGCCAGGAGTAAGTCTTTTTTTTTGCTTTTTGGGTCACACCCGGCGATGCTCAGGGGTCACTCCTGGCTCATGCACTCAGGAATCGCTTCTGGCGGTGCTCGGGGGACCCTATGGGATGCTGGGAATCGAACCTGGGTCGGCCATGTTGGCTGCGTACCAGGCAAACGCCCTGCCCGCTGTGCTACCGTTCCAGTCCTGAGGAGTAAGTCTTGAGCATCGCTGAGTGTGGCACCCAAACAGAACAAAACAAAATGCCTGTCTTGGGCCTGCTGAGCCTTCTCTCCAGTCCCAGCAGTTGTGCTTTCTCAGGCAAGTGCCCCAGGGCCTTACTGAGTCTTTATCCCCTCCAGAGCGGGCAGGAGGGTGAGCAGGGAAGGAGGGGACTTTCTGCCCCTCAGCAGAGGTCTGGAACTCAGCCCCCTCCTTTCACTCAGCAAATCCCAGCCCTCCGGGCACTCCTGGCACCAGCATGGTATGCTTCCTTCCCGAGCTGCCCCTTCCCTCGCCCAGCTTGCCTTCATGCTGGCGTAGGAGGAACCTGTGCCCCAGCTTGTGGGTGGCTCAGAGACATTCCCCCCCCCCCCCCGCAGCGGGCCTGGCCTGCCTCTGCTCTTGCCATCCTATGTTACAACGGCCACTTGCTCCCAGGCTCCTCCAGGACAGCTCCCATTGTGAGTGGAATGCGACATCTGCTGAAGCCCGCCTGCCTGCCACTCCTTCCATCCATCTCTGTCCCGCCAAGCACAGGGAAGGAACCTTTCGTAACGGCTGCCTGAGGCATTGCAGCAGAGATGCGCTGTGCTATGTAAAGACACAGTGATAGATGGTGGGTCTGATGGCTGCATTTATGAAGATGCTCGAAGCTGCCACCTTTTCTGAGCAATACAAACTGTCCTCTCTCAGAGCTTCAATTATCCTTTTTATTTTTTCAGGGGAGGGGGATGTTGGGACCACATGCAGCAGTGCACTGGGGCCTTTCCTGTCTCTGCGCTCAGGGGCCACTTCTGGCCGTGCTCAGGAGGCCATGTCGACCCGGAGGTTAAGCCAGGTGAATGCACGCAAGGCAGGCTTCTTACCCCTGTTTTGTCTGTGTGGCTCCCGCGCTGTGGTAAGACCATAAGCTTTGGCGTGACTTTTGGCCCGGAGTTGCGGTTGCCCATATGCGTAAGAGGAGCGCAGGCAGAGGCCCTGGCGGCCTCCGAGTTCCCCGCAGGTAGCCAGGGTCAGGCCTGGGGCAAAGTCAGTGCATCTGTGAAGAACTCCACTTCCTGTCTGAGTGAGCTGAGAGCAGGTGAGGCTGAGGGATGGAAGAAGCCTGGGAGTGCGGACAGGGGACAGACCAGCCGCAGAGCTTCTGCATTTTTTCACTTCCCTTCCAGTTCTGTCATGAATTGGAAGGATCCAGCACTTCCTCTGTCCCTGGGAACTCTGACCAAACGCAGCAGTGGCTCCCAGATGTGCTGTTCTTTAGTGTCATCTGGGAAGTTTTTAACGATCCCCGCGTCTGGGCCTCCTCCAGTCCAAAAGGCCCAGAGAGAGGCAGGTTTCTGTTTAGTTTTCTTAAGCATTTACAAGGTTCCAGGAGGGCCAGACATAGTACAGGGCGTAAAGTGCTCGCCTTGCAGGGATCCAGCCCCTGTTCAATCCCCAGCATTGCATGGCCCCTGAGCACAGACCCTGGAGTAGTCCCTGCGCACTACTGTGACCTCCAAGGACCCCTCAAAAGAAGAGCCCCGAGCGTCTGGTTTGCACTCTGGCCTGGGGGTGCTTGCTCATATGCAGACGCATGGCACCCCTCGGGCTCTGTGCAGCATTTATCTTGTGTAAACCTCATCGGAGTTTCTTCTTTGTCTCTTGTCCTTTCCTAGCAGAGGTTTCTTTCGGAGGGCTTCAGTTCTTTTCATTGCTGTTTTTTTCACTGCTATGCACAACTGCTTCTTGCTCCTCCCCGTGTCATTTACGTGGCTTCTCAAGCACCCACTGCTTGAGGGTCTGTATCCCCTCCCTGACCAGTTTCACACAGAGAATCTTCCCTGCATTCTGAGGGGCTGTGTTGGCAGCCTGTTTGCTCCAAACGTCAGCCACTCATCAGTCTCTGCAGGTGGCTGTGATGAGCCTTGCTCAGGGTCCAGGTGTCTAGTTTGATGGATTCTGACCCCAGTGCGAACCACTGATCCCAGGTGAAACTATGAGCACACATATTATGCTATTTGCACACAGTGTTCTTGGGTGATTGAAAGTGGAAACAGATTCTCATGCAGCAGAGGAACGCTCTGGATTCCTGGGGGCGGGGCCGGGGCAGAGTGCGCTCTGGAGTCCTCAGCTGCTGACGCCCAAGCATCACTTCTGCTGCCTGAGGAGTGGAGAGCACTGGCCTAGTGGAGCCCTCTGGCAGCAAGGGTGAGACAGGGCTTCTTTGTAAAGTCTCTCTCATCACCTCTTTTCTCTCTGGAGCTCAACATGGTGTACTGAACACACTAAATATAAGAACTCGGAGGCTGGAATTTTGGTGGCAAAATATCATCTGCCTTGAGTTTAATCCCTGCTGGTGCCTACATACAGTGCGCTGGGTTCCGGCAGCTCTGCATGGCACCACCACAGGGCGGGACTTTGGTGTAGCTGGTGTGCAGACCCTGGAAGGCACCCCACCCCACTATGCAAGACCACAACCAAACATGCATTCAATGCTGTCATTGCAACAACCACAGAAAGGAAGGGAAAAACAAGCAAAAGAACAAAAAAAGAAAAGGAGAATGGCCCCAACCAGTAACTCTCCCGGGAAGGTTTTTCTCTTTCAAGCTTCTATTCTAGAAACACCCCAAATCTGCAGCCCTTGGCCCAGTGTGTCCCTTTGGCTCTGGCCATTCTTGCTCCGTTAGCCATGGAAAATCCTCACAGATGTGCACCAGGATGTCCAGTGCCCCAGGCATTCTAATCCCCTCTACAAGCCCCCTTTCCTGGCTCCAGTGCCTCCCCTGCAGGCGCGCTGCTGTGGAGCAGCCAAGCCTGGTTCAGGGGATGGAGGCCTGGGACAGGCTCCTCGGGGTGTGGCTGGCTCACTGCGGGTTGGAGCTCCAGAATTGGGTACTTTGTTTACATAGCAGTAGGCAGCAAATCTGGATCACACAGCTCCCATAGACTTTCCTGCAGGAAGTCGTATTTAAGTAGAGATTCTAATTCAAAACAGAAAACAAGGGGTTGGAGCGATAGGGCAGCAGAAAGGCACGTGCCTTGCATGTGGCCCAACAGGGTTTGATCCCCAGCATCCCATATGGTTCCCCTGAGCACCACCAGCAGATATTCCTGCCTGCAGAGCCAGGAGTAACCCCTGAGCATTACTAGGCATGACTGAAAAAACAAAATTTAAAAACAAATATGGTGGGTGGATACAATGAATAAGTCAGGAGGAGGAAGGGGGGAGGGAAGCCCTGGAAGCTGACGAGGGGAGGCCTTTGGGGCGTGCTCAGGTGGGAACCTTCTCTGGGAGACCCCACATAGTCCTGGAGGCTGGGGAGCAAATGTGACCCTGTGACCTTGGAGCTTGTTCTGCTGCTGCTGTCACATTGCGTTCTGGTTCCACTGAGTCACACAAGCATGTGTGTATCCCCAGTGACCTTGGACTATCCCAGCTGGCCACTGCCCCTGTTCAGTTTTGAGGGAAGGACTTGTGTTCACTCCATGTGAGGATCCAAACACAGTCCCCAGGGGGAGGCAGGCCGGGGTGGGGTGAAGTCTCAGTTCCACCCCAGCTCTGGGAGATCCTGGGGACAGCCCTCCCTTGCCCGTGACCATTTCTTTCTACCTACAATGGAAAGGCTGACTGTGGACCCCAGGGCTCCTCAGCCCGGCTTCCGTTAACACATGCAGGCGCTTTGGAGAACAACCCATGCCTAGAGATTATGGTCTGGGGTAAGCAGAGGAATTTATTTAAGTTGTGGGATTTGTTTGGTTTTGTTTTGGGACCAGAACCAGTATGCAGGCTGGCACTGCTCAGGGGACCGGAGGTGTCACTGGTGCAGGTTCAGCAAGGCCTTAAGTCCTATAACATCTCTCTGATCCAGTCCAGTGTTTCTTAACTGCCTCTTTAGTTGTTCTAGCCTGTGGGCTGGGTCTGTCTTTCCAATCCTTTCCCATCACTAACGTTTAGCACTAACACCCAGCCAGGGAGATGTGTCTTGACGAGTGTGTGGGCTCTGCATGGAGGCTTGCGGGTCCCCGACCAGCTCTCTGGGTGCACAGGTGTGCTCTCTTTCGTGCGGTGAGTGCACAGGGGCATCCGACCACGGTGGCCACCCCTGTGATAGGAAGCTGGATGAAAGGGAGTCCCTGGGGACGCGCCAGCATTGTCATGGGAGACTGGGAGGTGGGGGCCCCACGTGACCAGCCTGTGCCTGGCAGGGCGTGCCTGGGAGCGCGGGACCCCTACTGCGGCTGGGACGGGAAGCAGCAGCGCTGCAGCACCCTGGAGGACAGCTCCAACATGAGCCTCTGGATCCAGAACATCACAGCGTGCCCCGTGAGCGCCCTGCGCCCTGCCCCCTCCTGCGCTCCCCCTCGGTCTCCCCAGGGCCCTAGCGCCTCATGCCTTCCCGACCCTTCACTGACTGAGTCTCACCTGCGGATGTGTCTGCAGGTGCGGAATGTGACTCGGGATGGTGGCTTTGGCCCGTGGTCACCGTGGCAACCATGTGAGCACTTAGATGGGGACAATTCAGGCTCTTGCCTGTGTCGGGCCCGAGCCTGTGACTCCCCCCAACCCCGCTGCGGGGGCCAAGACTGCCTGGGGCCAGCTATCCACATCGCCAACTGCTCCAGGTAGGACGGGCACGGTCACTCACGGCTTCCTTGGACGCATGGGGAAGTGGGCATCTCCAGCCAAGCATTTGCAGCACAGGAGAGAAACCACCTGAGGGCTGTGTGGGCGACTGAGACTGTGTCTGCTGCCTCAGACAGAAGCCACGAGCCTCAGAGTCTCAGGCCTGTGGGAGAGGGATTCTGTCCCGAGGGCTCAATGGCAGGAGGAAGTCTGTCAGACACAGAGTTGCCTCAGACCTTAGCCTCAGGAAACCCTACCAGCCCAGGACTGGGCAGGCAGGGGCACCAGGTGCAGGCCCTGCTTGGCCACCTTGATCCAACCCCATGCCCACTGGGAGCCCCTCTCAGTGAGGGCTGCAGTCGCCCCACCCAACGTCCTTGGGAGAATTCGGTGAGAAAATACACTTAGAGAGTGACTATGCACTGCCAGTGCTCTGGGATTCCATAAAGAGCAACTGCCCATAATTTGGGGTGCTCTTGGAATAATGTGATGTCTTATTTGCTTCAACATCACAACAATCTGACGGGGGTGAGAATACTCTCCCAGCCCAGCCAGGTTTGGCCCTAGTAGACCCAGACGGCCCCAACCTCTACCTGGGGAGGCCTGAACAGATCAACACAGGTGTGGTCCATATTAAAATAATATTACAATAAGGTCTTATATGGCACACATCTCAGCAACTTGTCCAGACTTAGACGCTAAGTGGTAAAACGGTATTGGAAAGTGGACTCCAAGTAGAGCCGTGAGCTGTCTAAGGGGCACTGTGCTGGAGAGCAGGGAGAGGGCAGGCTGCCAGGAAGGGAGGGAGCCCTTCTGCCCTGGGGAGGTTCTGGTCCTTCCCGACCCGTGGAAAGAGCCGCCAGCTAAGGGGTAGCTCACACTGCCTGCCCGGAGCCCGTGTCCACTGCCCCTGCCCCGGGCCCTGATGAGACCAACTCCAGCTCCCCTAGCGGCTCTCCGTCACGGTCTTCTCGGGCTCCCCAGGAACGGAGCGTGGAGCCCGTGGTCGTCGTGGGCCCCGTGCAGCACGTCCTGCGGGATGGGCTTCCAGGTCCGCCAGCGAAGCTGCAGCAACCCCGCCCCGCGCCACGGAGGCCGCATCTGCGTGGGCAAGGGCCGCGAGGAGCGGTGAGTGGGGCGGGGGGCCGGGTCCCGCTGGTCGGGGCGGGGTCAGGGAGGGCCGGGTCGCAGCTGGCCGCTGGCCGAGGCACTAGGACCGGTCACACGCTGGGACCAGCAGTGGGGCCGGGTCGCAGCAGGCGTTCCTGCCCTCGAGAGGGCCTGCATTCCGCCCGCCGGCACCGCACTGCCTGCTCCCTGGGCAGAGGTCGGGGGCCCTGGAGTGCAGAGCGCCCTCCCCTCCCTGCAGGTTCTGCAACGAGAACACGCCGTGCCCCGTGCCCATCTTCTGGGCTTCGTGGGGCTCGTGGAGCAGGTGCAGCAGCGACTGCGGGGGCGGCGTGCAGTCGCGGCGCCGGGCCTGCGAGAACGGCGATTCCTGCCCGGGCTGCGGCGTGGTGAGGGCGCGCGGCGGGCGCGGATGCGGGGCGCGGGCGCGGGGGCGCGGGCGGGCCTGGCGGCGGGGCGAGGAGGCACAGCCGGCCTCTCCCTCCCCCAGGAGTTCAAGACGTGCAACCCCGACGGCTGCCCCGAGGTGCGGCGCAACACGCCCTGGACGCCCTGGCTGCCCGTGAACGTGACGCGGGGCGGCGCGCGGCAGGAGCAGCGTTTCCGCTTCACGTGCCGCGCGCCCCTGGCCGACCCGCACGGCCTGCAGCTGGGCAGGAGGCGCACGGAGACCAGGACGTGCCCCGCCGACGGCTCGGGAGCCTGTGACACGGACGGTATTCCTGGCCCGTGGCGTGCCCACGCGGAGGGGGTGGGGGGTGGCGGGCGGTACGAAGCGCCCCGCTCGGGCCGACGACCACGCGGAGAGGCTGGGGGAGTGGGGGCGGCTAGGGTTCCGTGGGGCGCCCTTGTCACCGAGGCCAGCAACCCCTCTCCCCGACCCCCACCGCAGCCCTGGTGGAGGATCTCCTGCGCAGCGGGAGCACGTCCCCGCACCCGCTGAGCGGGGGCTGGGCCCCCTGGGGCCCGTGGTCCTCCTGCTCCCGGGACTGCGAGCTGGGCTTCCGTGTCCGCAAGAGAACGTGCACGAACCCCGAGCCCCGCAACGGGGGCCTGCCGTGTGTGGGCGATGCGGCCGAGTACCAGGACTGCAACCCGCAGGCGTGCCCAGGTAAGGCTGCCTGGCGGCGTTGGGTCTGGGGCAGCATCTGGGGAACCCCCTCCACGCACACCTGAGGCCACTGAGCTGCATGCGACACACCGCACACCCGGGAGGCGCAAGGCTGTTTCCCGCTCAGAGCACAGCAGCTGCCTGAGTGGCAGGGCCTCCCCACCACGTGCTCATGGGGTTCGCCCTCCACAGGTTACCATAGCTTAGCCAGATCAGGAGTTGGGCTGGGGGGGAGGGGGTGGACATGGGGTTTTATTTGGAGTGGTGAAGTCCTAAGTGGTGCTACCCCCTCCTGATGTTGTTCACCACGACACTGTTCAGTCCCTACACCTGGGGCATGACGCTGCTGAGTGGAGGCTGAGTGGTGACCAGGGCCAGTAGCCTGCTTTCTGGGCCCTGGGACTGGCTCTTGGTGTCGCCTCTGAAGGGGCGAGAACCCCCGCCCCCGGTGTAGACTGTGGAGCAGGCCGTGACCCAGCCTTGGGGAGGAGCCAGTCTTGGCTCCTGCCCATCCCTGCAACCCCCCTCACTCAGCTCATCCCTGCTCCCGCAGTGCAGGGTGCCTGGTCCTGCTGGACCTCGTGGTCCCCGTGCTCAGCGTCCTGTGGTGGCGGCCACTATCAGCGCACTCGCTCCTGCACCAGCCCGGCACCTTCCCCCGGGGACGACATCTGCCTGGGGCTGCACACAGAGGAGGCACTGTGTGCCACAGAGGCCTGCCCAGGTACGAGGTGGGGGGCGCGGCCAGGGCAGCGCAGCACCAGGTCCAGGGTGGTTAACCTCATCCCAGCTCACCATCCCCAGAAGGCTGGTCGCCCTGGTCAGAGTGGAGTCCGTGCTCAGAGGCGGGAAGCCAGAGCCGGAGCCGCCACTGTGAGGAGCTGTTCCCGAGTCCTGGGGCCTGTGCAGGCAACAGCAGCCAGAGCCGCCCCTGCCCCGACAGTGGTGTCCCAGGTAGGTCCTTTGCCCGCGCCAGGTCAGCTCACCCCGACCCGACACCCTTCCCTGGGATGCCAGGACCAAGTGGCCTGCAGGGGCGCATCCACTGGGGCCTCTGCGGTGGGACAGCTGCTGCAGACGGGGGAATGGGTGGATGCGTCAGGGGCCATTGCTCGCGTGGCCTCTTGCGTCTCCCTGCCCCTGACCTCTCTGTGCATCTCCCCGCAGCGACCCTGCCCGAGTCCAGCGTGGAGGAGGCCACCAGTTGCACAGGTGAGAGGTGCTGGGGCCTCCCCCCCGGCTCACTTCTGCAGACATGCTGCCCTCCCGAAGTCTCTTCCCTGCCTGGGACTAGGCAGATCTGGGTGTCTCTAACCCTGGACCCCAAACAGGAAGACTTCGTCTGTATTCTAGAAGAATCATGAAGCTTCTCTCTCACGCCCTGGCCTTCTGTGCCACCATCCTGTGCCGTTTTGGGCGCTCTTGTGTTGTCCTTGCCCTGACGCTGCTTCCCTGCTGCAGGGTTCAGCCTCATCCACCTGGTGGCCACTGGCGTCTCCTGCTTCCTGGGCTCCGGGCTGCTCACCTTGGCCGTGTACCTGTCCTGCCAGCACTGCCAGCGCCAGTCCCAGGAGTCTACCCTTGTCCATCCTGCCACCCCCAACCACCTTCACTACAAGGGTGGAGCGACCCCCAAGAATGAGAAGTACACGCCCATGGAGTTCAAGGTGGGGTCCCGTAGCTATGGAGGGTGCAGGGGCACTGA
The DNA here is from genome assembly GCA_028565675.1 of Sorex palustris. Taxonomy (NCBI): domain Eukaryota; kingdom Metazoa; phylum Chordata; class Mammalia; order Eulipotyphla; family Soricidae; genus Sorex; species Sorex palustris. Next base: position 9,221,174 of record JAOXYA010000009.1, on the reverse strand, counting down.
CCCTGGGCTGCCACTCGTGGGGGGGGGCAGAGATGTGAGGGGGTGGTGACCCTTTGTCCACTGCTGCATGCTCTTGATCTCTTTGCCCGGTCTGGCCCTGCCCTCTCCCCATCTCCTTCTCTCTCTGCTCCATTCCTCTGCCCACAGACCCTGAATAAGAATAACCTGATCCCCGATGACAGAGCCAACTTCTACCCACTGCAGCAGACCAATGTGTACACGACCACCTACTATCCAAGCCCACTGAATAAACACAGCTTCCGGCCCGAGGCCTCTCCGGGCCAGCGGTGCTTCCCCAACAGCTGATGCCACGGGCTGGGCACGCAGGCTCCTCGCTTTCGCAGGCACAGAGCCGGGGGAGATGGACGCGAAGCTGGAGCCACTTTGGTTTTCTCCTGCACCAGGCCGGGAACTCGCTGCTTTGCCTCGTGAGGGTCCAACCCAGTGGCAGAGAGCTCTGCTTGGCAGGGACCATGAGGGACAGGGCTGGCTTGTCTCTGGCACCAGTTCCAGTCAGCCCGGGTCTCTCCTGCCCTCCCCGCCCACCATCACGCTGCCCTCGCCTGCCAAGTCTGGGCTGCATGTCTGAGCTTGGGAGAAAGTGGCGAGAGGAGGTGGCCAGAGGGCAGGCACTTGGGTTGGTGTGGGCCAGGTCTGCCCCTCCCTGGCTGGCCCCAGGAAGACCCTGGGCTCCATCCTGATGTTCTCTGGAAGGATTTCGTCCGGTCTCTGCCCAGGCCAGGCCAAAGTGGTGCTGCCCCAGTGCAACGCGAGGACCCATGCTGACCCAGAGTGTCCACCTCTGCCTATCTGTACTTTGCCCAGGGACATTCTTACAGTCAGAGACAGTGAGAACTGGAGACTGGATGCTGATCTCGGCTGAGAATCCCTTTCATCCGGGTGGGCACAGGTGCCAGCTGACCCTGAGAAGGCTCCGAAGGCCCAGGAGAAAGAGCTGCGGTATAATGATAGAAATTGGCTGCCAGTTGCTGTCAGCAAGGCAACTGTTGGCTGGGACTTGCCTGGGAGCTTGTGCTGCCCTCATCCATTCAGGAACACACACGTGCACACACACACAGCCACAGTCCACTGCCACCACAGAAGGCTGTTGGGCTGCGGCTTTCTTAATTAAAGAGGATGTCCAGTCTCCAGATGTAACTTTGTCATGGTGTGCGTATGGGGGGCTTTTCTTGGCAGCTTAGTCAATCTGAGCAGTGCACTGTGGGGGGCACAGATGGTCATCATAGGGACACATATGACCTCCTAGATGGTGACTTCCATCAAGGATGCATTTTCAGTTGGGAGAGTGTGTTCACATGTGTGTGCCCTACGTGCTTCTGGGGGGAAAGAGTCGGAGGATAAACAGACTCACAGGTGGGGGCTCGTGTAGGCCAGGAGGGGCACCTGTGGTCTCTTTAGGCAGTTCCTCTAGGCAGCAGTCCCAGTGGGAATGCGGGAGTCACATGGGAGTGCAGACGCGTTTTAGCTCTGAGGCATTTACAGTACAGAGTTTAATAAAACCTAAATTGGCTGAGAAATGAGAAAATTTATGAGGCAGGGGATGCCCACTGTAGTTTTATTTTTCCTTTTGCTGGATTAAATTAAAATAACCTCCAAACCTCAACCCACCAGATCAGTACTACCCTTTCAGATGAGCCAGATGGACAAACTGAATTTAGAGAAAAATTTTGTGGCTTCACTGGGCTAATTCTTGTAGGAGTGCCAGCAATATCGACTTGTAGCTCAGGCTATAAAAAGACTGAGATCCTCACGTCAAAGAGGCAGAGAATCTTGGGGGTGTGAATGAGGTGAGCACTTCCTGGGCCTCAAGCCTTGGATTCCTTGTGCTTCATGGGGGAGGTGTCCTCAGAGTAAGGAGGTGACTAATCAGAGCACTCCAGGGGAATGTGGGTATCATTGGAATTTGGGAATTATTACTGTTCTCCTGTTCTTTCCATATACAGAGCTTGCTGGGGCTTGTGTTAGATCTTATTGTCTCATATTCTTTGGGATCTGGAGGAGTCAGCGCCCGGGTACTTGCTTCGGTCTCATTTGTCTAAATGAAGAGACCAGATAGGGTTGTGGGAAGTCGATGTGGAGCTTTCTCAGGTAATGTTCACCTACTGTGAAGTGAAATGGATAGGTGGTGGAAACCCATGAGTGCCATGCACCTCTCCTTCACTTATCTTATGAACTTGGGGTGCATGACTGTCTAGAATGCATGAAGAGTTTCAACGCTGTATACAGATTAGCTTGCATGGTTGGCAAAGTCAACGGCTTGGCCCAGAGATGAGGAAACTGGAATGTGCTTCCTGATAAGGAGGGGGTAGCATTTCTATCAGGTGCTTGATACCTCGTGGATGGTTTCAGAACCATCAGGATGCTCAGGTCTGAAAGAAAAACAAGCTTTATTGGTCCAGTGGAAAGATAGGGTTAGGGTTTCCACATGTACTGGGGCCTCTTGTCTTTAACTGTGTAGTGAGAGCACATGTGTGTTCATATGCACAGATGTATTATTAAAGTCACACATTTTCATGGTAGAAAAGTTAGAGACTACAGAAATACAAAACATAATCACAGTTATATTAAAACCCAAAGAAGAGTGGGATTTGAAATGGCGGTGTGAAAACATTTCAAAAGGCATTCCCTATGCCACATATCAGCATCACTCCAAAAGCAAAGGGAACAAAAACTAAAACTATTTTCAATATTCTAGGGAGCATCCTGTAACAGCACACTGTGGTTCTTGGAGGCAGAAAAAAATGGAGAGAAACTGATCATGTGTGGGTGTGGGTCAAGCAATTGCAGAAATCAGAACATCATCAGTGAAGGCAATGGGTAAGGAGTGGACCTGAAGAGAGGATGAAAAGCATGTGTCTGCTTCGGTCTCTTCACTGTCTGCTCAGAAGGCCAATTGCCACTCATCCGAATGGGCAATAAATGTGTTACTTTGAAGGACTGAGCCAGAGAAGCCCCGGACAGGGGGTTCCAGATAATAAAGGCACGTGAGGGCACGTGAGGAGGATTGCCTGATGCGGGGGACTGGACACTGTCAGTGGACTCTATATATGTTGGATTCAGCACTTGCCTTTTCCAGCAAATCCCTGGCAGCCCGGCTTCTCCTTCTCCAGGTGGAAGATTGGAAAAACAAACAAAGTCTTTGGATTCTGAGAGTAAACCAGTGGCTTGCCTATGTCATAGATCTATAGTGGAGTGAACTCATTTAACAGTGCCCAGGCAGGTCAAGCTACTCAGTTTTTCTCTTAAATAGGAACAAGCACAGACATTTAAAAAAGCACCAACTGGAAAGAGCAAGTGAGCAAGCAAGTCAGTAAAATAGATAATATAGAGAGAGAACATTGAAAATCACCATAATTCTTCAGAGAATATGAAGATGCTACATTCATGAAATAAGAACAGGATGCAAAAAAGGAGATAAAGTTTTTAGAAATTTAAAAATGTAATATAGCAAAACAAAAATTGCAAAGGATTAAAGATAAAGGAAACTTTCCAGAAAGTTAATTTAAAAGATCAGAAGATAGAAAACAAGGGAGCATCAATGAGGGGGTCATCCAGGAGATACTCACAAAATCACAAAATCACAAAATCACAAATCATCCTGTTAGTCGTCGATTGGTTCGAGCAGGCCCCAGTAACGTCTCCTT
>JAOXYA010000009.1:9196624-9207778 GCA_028565675.1 Sorex palustris | reverse complement strand
GACACAGTAACAACAAAGTCTCCAATGGAGACGTTACTGGGCCCACTCGAGCAAATCGATGATCAACGGGAGGGCCTCTACCTTTTTAACTTATAGGCGGCCACATTCCTTCCCAGGAACACTTCTGCTCTCACTGGGCATAGACTCCCAGCTGCGTCAGTGTATTAATACCACATGATCTCACCTGCAACATTCTCTCAGATCTTATACAGCGTGAAAAACCAGTAATAAAAAGGAGTGAACCACTGACACATGTAGCAGCATAAATGACTCTGATCATAATCATAGAGAGTGAAAGATTCCAGACAGAATAAAGAGAATACACTCCATCATTCCATCTACATACGAATCTAGAGAGCAAACACTGATTTATGGTGGCAGAAGGCAGGTCAACAACTCTTAAGGGATGTGTGGGGTCAGGGGCACTGAAGGAAGGGACGGACAATAAGAGGGTGAGAGGCCAGGTCACCGCCATGATGTGGGGGATGGTTTCACGGAAATGTTCGTGTGTCAAGAGTTACGTTGGGCACTTTAAATGTTCGACTAACTGCATGTTATAATAAAGCTGTTTTATAAAATGTGAATAAATGTCCAAAAAATATAAATTTCATTCTTCCAATGCTGTCTTTATGCTTTGGCAATGCTGGTGAGCAAGCCCAGGGCTGTTGAGCCGTTGGTGGTTGGATCTCTCATACTTGTGAATCAGTTGCACTCAAGGGTCCTGCTCTGAACACATGAGGATGACATTGGCTCCTTGACTTCTAGAAGCACAATTAGCAGCTGTGTGAAGTGTGAGGCTGATGAGCCAGCAACCTCTCCAGGGCTTCTGTGGAGAGGGAATTCCTGACAGAGCCCCACACTGAGCGTGGCCATACAGGGCTTAGAGGATCTTCACGTCCATATGAAAGTGTATGTGCGCGCGTGTGTGTGTGTGTGTGTGTGTGTGTACACGCATGCACACCCACTCCTACCTTCTGGGACTTACCACCTCTTGGTACAAGCCCTGTGGCCAAGGCACCAACCCAGCCCCTTTGCTCACTAGCTGTTTGCCCTTGGGCAATTTTTTCTTCTAATGCAAAAAGGCACCAAGAATAGAACCTATTCTGGGTTTGCTGTAAGGGCTGAAGCAGGAAAAGTGCTGAGAACAGTATCAGGCACAAAGCAAGAACACAGAATTGCTCTCCTTGTTACTGAGCGAGGCAGGGGAAGGGGGATAAGATGTGCTTCTGCAGCTGAGCCACAGCTGCATCACAGGAAATGTGAAAAATGTGGTCTGTGCTTCACAGGGGTTGCTGTTAACAAAACCCCTGGCCCAAGCGTCCTTTGGGGGAGTGAATGATGGCTGCTCCACAAAGGAAGCGTTAGACAGTCTCCCACATAGGAAGCCATTGCCATCTGTCCAAAGTTGAATTTGTCTCTTTCTTTCCATCTCTCTCTAATTTGCCTCCTTTCTGCCTCTTATTGGAATGAATGGAACAGGATCTTGAAGATCACCAGGCCCGGCGCTTTAATGTCAGAAAGAACTAGTGGCCCATCTGTGCTCAGCAGATCTGTGAGAAGTGAAGGAAAAGGCCAGTGTCACCCACCCTCCTTGCCACCCTCCACCTGAATGGAACCCCGGAAACTGATACTTGTGGTAGATCCCAAGAGACAGCGAGAAAGGCCCCAGGGACTTTGCCCTGCCTCACCCCCTCTCCCCATGCAGTTTCTAAACACTTGGAGTCTCCGAAGCACTGTGATTCACTATAATTGGATGACAGGGGATTGCTGGGCCCTGAGCAGCACTGGTTTGGGGCTGGCTCACAAGGAAAATCTCCCACTCATCGAGGGTTAGGACTTTGAATCTCTTGCGAGGGCAGTGGGTCTTCAGTCAAGCTAATCACCTGCAGCCAGTAATCTGATGCATTATCCTGCTCCCACTGACCAGTACATTCTAAGTGGAGCGTTTGGGGAACATTTGGAGGTCCTGCAGGCTGGTGATGCTGGAGAAGATGGTGCGTTTCTTCCCTCGGCTTTACCAGAGCTGTGCCGTTGGAGAAAACACAGCCAATCCAGTCCCTGTGCTGCTTTCCTGAATTCTGTGAGCTGGTCCAGTAAATCATCAAGCCTGGTGATGCTCTGACGACAGCCTGAGGTCAGACAGAAGCACCTGGACATGTGCTCACCCGCAGGGACATGGACAGTTGATCTGTGTGATTTCCTTACTTGTGTGAACTCCAGACAGTTACACGTCAGAATGGAGAGAAATGGTTTGGGTCTGCAGAGAATTGGAGAATTGCTTGGTATAGAAAAATCTCACATGTTTAGCATTAGAAGGGAGGATTGAATATAGAGAAACACCCCCAACCCCTTTTGACTGGATAAGTAATTAAACTAATCTTGGGATACATATCTGGGCTGATGAGTCTTTGTATGTTCAACAAGAAATTCTCTTAGGTGTCTTTTCTAAGAATATAACTAGAAACTATAACAAGAATAAGTCAATAGCCAGATATCCCCCAGAATACATTTCCCCAGAAACAATCTTAATATCCAAAAGTAAAATTAAATATATTAAGTTATAGATTTTCCTCCTTCGAGGAAACATTCATGAAATAATGTTAAAATTAAAAACAAAAATGCTGTTGTAATCTATTCTATATTAAAATTGTTTAGCACATAAAGTAGACATTATACTTTTCCGTGCTTTTAAAAATGAAGACTGGGAAACCTTTTAAGAGAACTCTTTATGAGCTAACTCAGAAAGGCAAAGAATGTCTTTCCATCACAAGGTAACATGAGTTCACGATTTCAGATTTTTCCAAGACTGGGCTCCTCATCACTTAAACAAGGATGAGCTTGCTCTGAAGTCAGAAAAGAAAGTGCCATGTGAACGGTGGGTCTGTTAGCCCCTCAGTAGAATTTGCGGCTCATTTTGTTGAGGCTCCACAAAAGCAAATCCCTCTGGCTCTCAGGGGACTCAGAATGCGATGCTTCTAGAAGCAACATGGTGGTCTTTCCCAAATAGTGTTTTAGCCAAGCTGTGAGCAACATTTTGGGGAATGTATTCATGATAAATTACAAGTAGTATCAGATTTGTAAGGACTGACAGCTGCTGAATCAGAAGGTCAATGCATTTAATATGAATATTCAAGTAAGGCACTTGCCTCACCTGCAGCTATGGCTGCAACTCTGGTTCATATATAGTTTCCTGAGCACTGGCAGTTGTGGTGAACACAGAAGCAGGTGTGGCCCCTGAGCAGAACCTTCGTGGACCCCCAAATAAATAAATAAATAAATAAATAGATAATTTAAATGAAATGAACTAAAGATTTTTGAGAGAACCAAGAGGAAAGGAAAGGAAGAAGGCAGAGCATATTTATCAGGCAGCCAAAGCATCAAGAGCTTTGTGTTCTCATTGGGCTTCAAAACAACCCCATGTGGGGATGGAAGTGTTGGGGGCAATGTTCTTCCCCTCCTTGTCTGTAAGTTTGTTTTTTCCCAGGAGCAGAGCACAGGACCTAGCAAGGCAGGAAGCTCTTCAAGTCTTCAGGGCTGTGAGCAGCAGTGCAGAATCCAGCCTGCCCATCCCCCTCCCAAGCTCATGCATTTTTCCCACCACGTCTCCAAGAGCTCTGGCTCATCTTCTAATGCCATTTGGAGTTTGATGAAAAACAAAATACGGACACGTTATCACTGGTGCTTTCAGTACACATTTATTGCAAAACCACAGCACAGTAACTTTAATGTCAACATAACCATATTTCTTAAGTGAACAGGAGACCTCATTTTAATCCAGAGGAATTGGAGCTTCTAAGGCAGCCCCAGTGCAGGGAGTAACCATTCGAACCCCTTTCTGAAGCAGGAGTTCCAAACGATTAAACATTTAATTACCACGTTGGCAAAGCCACGCACATTACCATTTCTACAATGCATCAGCACTGGAATTTTAAATGTGTCTTTATTTTTCAGAATCCTCGTACTCACAGTGTGTAAAATTAAGCAGACTTGTAAATAAAATGCTATACCAAACACAGCTTCTTAAAAAACCCAATGAAAGGAAGAAGATTGCATATGAATAATATTTATCAGTGCTTACAGTTGACATTAATTATAATTTTAAAAGAATGAAAGTACTCAAGACTACAACATTTCCTTACAATAGTATACTTGGCCATGAAATTATAATGTATAAAACCTGAGGTAGTACAAAAGTAAAATACAAAAAAAAATCTCTTATTAAAATGTACTACAATCTTTACATGATTACATTTAAAAACACTTGGAAGGGGTGGGACAGTCTAGGGCCCACCCAAACAGAGCCTCAGAAGCTGCTTGCCCCCATATGGCAAAATCGCCACCATGCCTCCAGCTGGACCCCAATATCTAGGAACCGAACCTCAAGAAATTAACCTGATAAAAGTCAGCTAGGTGGGTTTTTGTGACTGAAATCTCAAGGCTTCTTGAGTCAGGATGGACTACCTCCCCTCATCTTCCAGGACTTCCAGAATCCCTGGCAGCCATATCCACAGCCCAAAGCTGCTGCCCAGTCAAAAATTTTACTCCAGCTGTACCACCCAGTTAAAAATCCTGTACTTCCTGGGGTGCGTGGCTGCCTTTGTGGCCTCAATATCTCCAAACTCTACAACATGGATAATTCAGTAGTAGCACACCAGATTGAGTGGGGTGTAACGCAGAAGGCAACCATCTCGACTAACCATACAGCAACACAGAATATTTAACCTGCAACAACTTCTTAGTAATTCCTCATACAAGGACTTAATGTGAAGATGAGATACAACAATTTACACTAATTTTGTTCTAAGAAAATGTTTTTGATCATTCTGTGAGCAATATAACATAGATTACTGTGGGTCTGCTATGGCTGCAGGCTTGAGGGGCGGTTGGGAAAATTGGAGGTAATGGTGGCGCGAAGGTGATAATTGTGGTGGGATTAATGTTAGAATATTGAATGCCTAAACAAATCATCGTGAATGACTTTGCAAACCATAGTGTTTATATGACGTGTACAGGGTGGGCGTGGGGGAAGTTGATATAAGTAGGCCTTACCTTATTTTATGTAAACTCCAAAATATATTAGCACAGAATTTCTTTAAAAGTTTTATTAAAAACAGGTAAGGCATGATTATTACATAATGAGATCCAAGTATAAAATAAAATTTAATGCAATATACTTTCGACTCCAGAGTTGAAAACTTACCTATGTAAATGAGCACAAGAATTTTATTATATTGTATTAAGGGGTTTTATTTTTTATTTACAAAGGTTAAATCATATAGCAATCACTAATTGGCTCTTAATGATCTAGTTTCTGATTATTCTATTTGCCATTTCTTAAAGTTTTGTTGGAACAAGTAATGTAAAGTAAATTAGTAAGTGCCTAAGGGAGCAGGAATGAAAATGGGACATAGATGGAAGGAAGGTCACAGTGGTGGTGTTGGAACACGAAAGCTGGAAACAACTGTACAATGAACAATATTGTAAATCATAGTATTAATAAAAATTAAAATCTAGTAGTAATAAAAAACACTGAAACTCTTCAGTGCCACCCTCAAGAACGTCATGCGATGACTGGAATGGGAAGGAATGGGAGTGACGATAGACGGTAGGCAACTACACCACCTCCGCTTCGCTGATGACATCGTTCTAATAACACCAAGCATTAGTCAAGCAGAACAAATACTGGCCAACTTCAACTGTGAGTGTGGAAAGGTCAGACTGCAGCTGAATCTCACCAAGACAATGTTCATGAAAAACAGACTAGTCCCTGATGTTCCATTTGCTCTCAATGGAATGAACATCTCTGAATGCAGCAGCTATGTGTGTCTGAGTCAAGAATTCAACATGAGGAATGACTTGGTGTCAGAACTGCGCAGGAGGAAGAGAGTGGTGTGCAGCGCCTTCAAGAGCATTGAAGAAGTTGTTAAGAGGATGAATATCCTATGGCTCTGGAAACAGGTTTTCGACTCCACTGTTCTTTCTGCACTAACATATGCCTCAGAGACCTGGACCCTACGAAAACAGGATGAGAACGCTATTCGGGTATCCCACAGAGGAATCAAAAGAGCTCTGCTTGGAATATCACGTTTCACTCAAATGAGAGAAAGAATCCAGAGTTCCGACATCCGTCGACGATCAAGATTCAGGGACTCTGTCTTGTTTGCCAAGGCGTTAAAAATCAGATGGGCCGGACACGTAATGCGATTTAGAGATGATTGTTGGACTAGAGCTGTTACTGACTGGATTCCACAGGACATCAAAAGGACACGTGGCTGCCCACCACAGATGGTCAGACTTCTTTGTCAAAACCCTGAATAAATGGTTTGAGGCTCTTCGTGTTAGGGACAAATGCAGATGTTACTGGCACCCACTCGAGCAAATTGATGATCAACGGGATGGCAAGTGATACAAGTGATATGAGGGAATAAAAACATTACAGAGCAGCAAAGAAAAATTTGAAGAAGTGAAACTCCGACAGTAAGAGACTATTACTTTCTATGATGGGCATACAATCGATGAAAGATTTGCAGTTATCATTTTAAAAGAGTTACTATAAAAATGGTAATGATGTCAAAAATGAAACAGAAATACGAGTCTCATTCATTGTGAGGGGAGTGGATTCATCGTTCCCCTCACCTTTGACAGTTCCGTTGTCTCCTGAAAGCCCTCAATCATGGAGTGAGCCAGTAAGCACATATAGAGCCCCCCACATTTTCCTGGCATTAAGTTTGTGTGAGAATACTGTATCCCCACTCCCTGTACCCGCTCATATCTGCACTGTCCCGTGAAGTTCATGCAGACACACGGATCATCACAGGGAGGAAGCCCTGCTTCCTACAACCTGGTTGCTCAAAAATTCCTCCTGGATATGTGCTCAGGTGGTGTTTGGGGATCATATGTGGTTCCAGGGATCAAACCTGGGACAGCTTCATGCAAGGCCTTACCTGCTATATCATTAATCCAGCCCCTTCTTGGTGCTAGTTTAATTAATTAATTAATTAGGTTTTTGAGCCATACCTCTCTGTATCCTTGCCATACAAGGCTTATCCTTGATTCTGTGCTCAGGGATCATCCCAGGTGGGGGGAACCATATGTGATATTGCAAGCGAAGCTATACGGTCCACTGCCTGCTGTATTATCTCTCTAGCTCCTTCTTGGTGCTATTTTAAAATCAGGTCCTGGCACAGGGTTAGCATCTGGCCTACTGAAGTCCTTGGGCACAATCCTGCCCATTCTTAGTGACCTACTGTGAAGTGTTGCTGTGCGCTGGTGGTCAGAACTTGTGCGTTCCATTGCAGCAATCTCAGCCCAAAACCAGCCTGGGTAAGGGGGTGGGGGGGCAGGACCGCTCCCCAGCAGAGTACTCACTGAGAAGCTTTATTCGGTTCTGCCCGGGACAGCAGGGAGAGAAGGCAGGCACTGGGGTGGGGTCAAGGTTGAGAGGGGGCCTGGAGGTTTGAGGGGGGTCACTTGCAGGAAGCAGGTGGCATGTGGGAACCCCTGGTGCAGGGGTATGAGGCTGTGGGAATACTGAAGGCTTCCTCCACAGCCTCAGTCTTGCTTTGTCTCAGCCACCCTCCCAGCCTCTCCTCTCACCTCGCCCCAGCTTCTTGGGGTACAGAGTCAAGGGGTGCCAGAGACATTGAAGTCGGATGACATGGGCTTGAGAACAGAACCACTACCTGCTTCGGCTTCTTGGAGCATCTCCTCGCAAGGCTTTTGGCTGCCTTCTAGTAGTGTGACGGAGAGGGCGGGCACAGAGGTCTGAATGGAGTCACGTGTGGGATGGGCTCCATCTAAGTCCCTTGGATATGGAAAGTACGACTCTGGAAGATGCTGGAAACCCAGCGGGGAGGTGCAGGCCTGCCTTCAAGGACCCAGCATCCCTCTGAAGGCCAGACTTAAATGAAAGGCGGCCTTCTGGGAGGAGGGGGATGTCTAGATTCCCCCTGCTTCCTCAGAGCAGACTGGAACCCCGCCCCGCCAGACAGACCATCTGTGAGGGCAGGGTGCCAGATGGCAATTCCCACCTTCTGGGATCTCCATGTATTGGGAGCATGGATGAAGTGGGAAGTGCAGAAGGCTCTTCCCCCACTTCCAGTTCCACTGCAATCTCTCTTGATTGGAAGCCCTGCCCAGATTTGCTCTGTTTGTTCCTCTGGGGTCTCTGCCACGCAACTTCCTGCCTCCCACCCCCTGCCTCTGTTCTTTGGAAGGGGGAGTGTGGGAATGGCTGGGGAGCAGATGGGAGCTGTGTCTCTCCATCCCCCCAAAGCTGAATGAGCCATGGCCAGACTCTGCAGGCTGTACCGTCAGAGGCTGGACGCCAGGCCAGATGACTGAGGGAACATGAGCCGGTGTGGAGTTATGTTCTCCAGAATGAGCTTCCTCTAGGAACCTCAGCCTCCAGACCTCCTTCTCCACTTCTGCTTATCAGACATTAATTAACAACGTCACAGGCCTGACTCTAGTCTCAGTAACCCTCCACTGGGGTCTCCCAAGGCTTCTTCCATCACCTTCTCTCCCCTTGCCTCCTCCTCTGTCTGTCTGACATAGCAGAATGAAATCTTCAGACGCTTTTCAGCTTTCCCTAAAACCATTCTGCTTTTCATCTCTTTTTTCTTTTCTTTTCTTTTTTAATGTAGAAATACTACTATTTATTTGGCCATTGATTAAGCTGAGTGAATTGGGCACGAACTCTACTACTTCTAAAAAATGTCTTTTCAGTTGAATATCCACGAGATAGAGAGCATTACAAAGCTATTTATAATTGGGTTTCAGTCACACAATGTCTAGCGTCCGTCCCTCCACCAGTGCACATTTCCTACCACCAATGTCCCCTGTTTCCTACCACCATCACCCAACACCCCCAACCCCATCCTGGAGGCACTTTCTTTCCTGCTCTCTCTCTCTCTTGCCTTTTCCTTTTGTTTAATGGCTTTCAATACAGTTGCTAAAAGGTCATGGTGCTTGTTCAGGGCATTTGGTATTTTTATTGGGACAGTAAGGTTGGAGTAGCTTTTAAATGGGGTGGCAGCTTTGGTGTGTGGATGTGACTACCGAGACTTCTGGAAGTACAGGGAGGTAAGGGAAGGTAGCCCATCCCAGCCCTGAGAAAGCCTGGAGATTTCAGTCACATTTGCATACCCAAATTTTCAGCAGATTATATCTTAGTGAGGTCCGTCCTGAGACAGTGGAGTCAGGCCAGGGGTAGGGCGGCAATTTTGGATTGTGGAAGCAAATGGCTGCTGGGGGCTCTGCTTGGGTAGACATCAGAGTAACCCACCCTCCTCTGATTTACCTGGGTCTGTTCAGACGTGCTCGGGTCCGAGATTAACTGTGGCTTTTGATCTCTTTTGAGATTTATCTATGGGTTTCTGAAGTAAGGCCAATAAATTGGCTTGTATAGCTGAGCTGGAGGTGGTTTGTGGGTGTGACTCCCACATACCTAACTTTTGGTCGTTAAAATTCTTGGTAAACTTGGTTTCAAGTTGTTGGTTTCGGCCAAAGGCAGAATTTTGGGCCAGGAAGCCTGAAGGTACCATCAGACTGCCGATGCACTCACCCTGCAGGTACAGGTTGACCTGCTGGTAGCACCGTACCCACACCATTTCACTTTTAAAAACAGGTATCTCTGTCCTTCTCTTCAAGAAAGTCTTTCAGAAAAGGATTTAGACCCTGAAGATTTAACACATAACTTACACATTGGTCAGGGTCAAGCATGGACTTTAAACAACTGCCCCAAAGCAGAGTTTAGGACATACTTTCCAAGAACAGAAAACCTCACATCAGCTGTAGAAATGGGCTACAAAGCATCTGATAGGTGGTAGGAGGATGGAGGGAACATTAGCTTTTTGCTACAGGTATTCCAAATGGACACGTCAGAGGATGAGTTTTCCCAGGAGACAGGCAGCAAATTTATTTGTTTCTACACCTCAGTGTCTAATCCACTGTTTAGTCTATAACAGGAGCCCAAAATACACTGGCTGAATGATGAGATCCAGCTTCCATCATGCTAATTTAAAAAAATGTCATCTACTTTCCCCAGCAGTTTATATTGCCTCAGTGAAATCCTGCCTTGACTTTACTTTAGGACATTCAATTGTATTAAAATTGCATTATAAAGTACTCAGAGGAAAGATAGACTATATTCTGCCTTTCAGATAAAAGGCAATTTTATAAGAAGAATTTAAAGTTTATAAAACCCACAACCAACAGAGAGATAGTTCAGGGGTTATTAAAGCACTTACTTGCTTTAACTGACAATGATTCACAGCACCACATGGTCCCCAGAGCTTTGCTGGGTGCAGCCCTGGGTGCTCTTGAGAGTGGCGAGATATGCCCTGGGGGCCAGGTAATCCCAGCCTAAACAGCTACCCTCTGGCCCTGGCACCAAACCAGGTGCAGAGAATTTCCAGGAGATCCCAGGGCCTTCTGAGCACCTGTTGAGAGACATCCCTTCCCCCACCCTCATAATAAAATAAATTTCAGGATCTAGATGAAGTTAGTGTTAAAGAAATATGGATAAAAGGGTGACTAGATAGGGGAATCAGCTCTGGTTCACTGGATGAATGGAAGTCAATTCCAGTTCAACGGAAGGACTCTGCAGGGCGGAGAATGGGGGATGCTGGGCTCTGTGGGCTGCAGAGAGAAAGAACAAATACGGAGGGACTTCCAGTTCTGAGCCAGAAGAGTGTGAAATATCAGGGTAAGAAAACAACTGATGTCTTTCCCCCCTGTAAATGTGAATGGATTCTGGAGGACAAAGGATGCATTTTCCCAATACTTTTCCATAAGACCCACCATGACAACCCCCAGAAATTTATACACACACACACACACAGACACACACACACACACACAGACACACACACACACACACACTTTTAGCACTTACTCAATCTAAGTAACATTTAAATTTCTATTTATTTAATTTTTTTGTTGTTTTTTCAAAATTGTTCATGATTGGACTTCGGTCATACAATGTTTTAACACCCGCCCCTACAACAGTGTACACTTCCTACCACCAATGTCCCCAGTTTCCTTTCTTCCACCTCCCCAGTCCCAGTCTGTTTCTATAGCAGGCACTTCTCTCCTCCTCCTCCTCCCCCCATTCTCCCTCCCCCCTCCTCCCCCTCCTCTCCCTCTCTCCCC
>JAOXYA010000009.1:9176221-9190244 GCA_028565675.1 Sorex palustris | reverse complement strand
CTCCAATGGAGACGTTACTGGGCCCGCTCGAGCAAATCGACGATCAACGGGAGGGCCTTTACCTTTACCTTACCTTTTCTTAGCTTTGTAAGTGAAGTCTTGGTCACTTAAAATAGTTGCCATTTGTGATCAGATCAGTTATCTGCTGGAGAGGTAAGCAAATATTAATGAGACTGAGGCACTCATCTCACATATAAGGAAAAACCAAATATTTTGGTTTATAGGCCACACTGGGAGTTGCTCAGAGGCAACTACAGCTCTGTGCCCATGGTAGATCCTGGAAATCTTGAGGGACATTTTGCTGGTGCTTGGGGGATCACATGGTGCTGAGGATACAATTTGGATCTCTCGCATGCAAAGCATGAGCTTAGCCTATGTCCTTGGCCCTATTTTGGTAAAAATTTAAAAGCATTATCCTCTATTTGGCATTATTAGTAGACTTAACCATAATTAGAACGTTCCATATTAAAAGTCTTATTGTGGCAGATGGCTGGAGCAATACCACAATGGGTAGGGTGTTTGCCTTTCACGTGGCGGACACGGCCGACCCGATTTTGAATCCTCCACCCCTCTCGGAGAGCCCGGCAAGCTACCGAGAGCATCTCGCCTGCATGGCAAAGCCTGGCAAGTTACCCGTGACGTATTCGATATGCCAAACACAGCAACAAATCTCACAATGTTACTGGGCCCGCTCGAAAAAATCAATGAACAATGGGAGGACAGTGACAGTGTCATTGTGGCAGAATTTTACACAGTCATGTCTCAAGCACAAGAATTATTTAGCAGGCTGGAGCTATAGCACAGTGAGTAGGGCGTTTGCCTTGCATGAGGCTGACCCGGGTTCGATTCCCAGCATCCCATATGGTCCCCTAAGCACTGCCAGTAATTCCTGAGTGCAAAGCCAGGAATAACCCCTGTGCATTGCCAGGTGTGACCCCCAAAAAACAAAAACAAAACAAACAAAAAGAATTATTTAGCAAATACTTCAGTCCTTTCCCATTTTACCTTCTTTAGAAACAGGGAGGGGTGGCAGTTATTTTAGCACCTGGGTCAGAGTTTATTGATATTCTTGTAGTTGGCTTTCAACTATTCTCAAAAAGTTTGCTTTCCCTTTCACATTTTATTGAGAATGGCAGGATTAACTGGAACACAATCAAGCTCTCAGATTTTCTTCTTCTCTTCACCAAGCTCCTCAGTTCCTTCAGTTTCTGCTGCTAAATCAGGATAGTTATATATAAAAGAAACTGAGTTGCGGAGGAGTTTTATTTTGTTAGGGGCCACACCAAGCTGTGCTCAGGTGTTCCTCATGGCTCCCACCCTGGGCAGTGCTCAGGGGACCTCATACGACAGGGAACTGGCTCAGCCCGTTTGGGGGTGGTGCTGTGGGGTGTGTGTGCACCGGCAAAAATGAGGAGACTGAAACGCCGACCAACTCTCTTCAGTGGCGACACTGCCATGACAAAGAGAAGGAGCTGACAAGCTTTGCCCAGAAAAAGACCAATAAAATATGTATTTAGCTGATGCTAAAGAAATAAATCAGGGGGAAAAGGAGGAGGGGTGTGGCTTGGAGAAAGCTGAGGTCAATAAAGCCCTATTCTTTACAGTTTGAGAAAGTGTGTTTTTCTGCATGAGGGGAATTATGTAAATGTGAACAGTGGTAATGCCATAATCACACCAGAGTATATTTTACATCATGGTGAAATACATTCCTGAGAACTATCTGATGAATAACTTAGTTATTTTTTAAAAAAGGAGTTATCACTAATAGAAAGAAAACAGATTATCAGCAAAATACTGCTCTCTCAAATATATTAACTCCATATAGAATTGAGTATTTTACAATCTGAATTGAAATACAAGAAGGTAACTCAGAAATTACTCCACAGATTTCAAAGTTTCAATTTTATAAATTATTTTCAAACAAGGGTCATTTAAATAAAATGTATCCCTGGTAAATAATAGTGTAAATAATAGCTGGCCCTGGACTTTACATCCCATGCCATTATATAATTACATATATATGTATATATACATATATAGAGAGGAAAAAGACACAGTCTATGTGATGTATCATTTCACTTTTAACAAAGTGCTAAATCAGAACAGAATTACATTGTTTATACAATATTGAATACAACTATATTAAACATTTAGTCACCTTTAATATAACTATTTAAGATGCTAATAGAGAAAACTGCACTTCACAAAAACAAGCTGAAACTGAGACACGAAGAGCGTGCCCCGAAATTCCTGAAAAGCACTTGTTCACCAGAATAAAGAAGGCCAGAGAGTTCTGACCGAATCAAAAATAAGGAGTCATATAAGAAATGGCTTTATTAGAAAAACGTAGTGTACAGGTGGCCAATTTCAACGTAGATCGCCTCTGGGCTACTTTAGAATCAGAATCTCTAGAGGGTTTAGACTTCTTTAGAAGTTAGTGGCGTTTCCTCCTATTCTGTTCCGTGACATAGGGAAGGCATTGTCTTCATGTCTTAGACACGTTTTATTTCCTTTCATAATTACAACTTTCCAATCAGTAGGTGAACACTGGCACAAAACACAGAGGTATTATTTAGGTAGTGATTTCTGTGTAAAACATCACAACTCCAAACCCCGAAATCAGGCACAGGTATGTCACATCTGGAGTTTAAAAATCCCCTCTTATCTCTCAAGCCCTGCATTATGATTTCTTGGAAGCAATTACATGGATGTGATAATCGAAAGGTGCCTCTCTCTTCTTTGTTCCTCGTCATGTTTGATGCGCAATTCCAAGCAAATGTGCAGTTCGCTGGATGGATTTCCAGTCTCCCTTGAAACTCCAAGTCTGTGCTATTAAACCGACACAACCACATCGAGATAGAGTCTGTCGTAGGATTCCCTGAAGCACAGGATGAGGAGGAGACTGAGCAAGCACGACCCGGAAAGGCACCAGTTGAACCAAGACAGCTCTGCAAGACAGAAACGGGCAGCTGTAAGCACTGGTGTGCCCACCTGCTCACAGATGCGCCCTGTAGGGCTGGCGACCAGCTAGCGGCAAATAGTGACAGCCTGGAGCCGAAATGATGCATGTGAGGCATTACAGGGCTTTCATGTGGAATACTTTAAAGCAATGCTGTTAATAACTTGCATCAATTTTACTTTGGTGGCCAGAAAAAAGAAAGAAAAAAATTCTATTCGTTCTAAGAAGAAAAATCAATCACCTTTAAATGTTGAGTTTGTTAATTCTCTTTAAAAAGTGCCTTCCATCATCATCAGTCATATGCCTGTCTGGAAATAGCTGGTCCAGTTTAGAAAGACAAATAATAAAATCTCCCGAATTTTAAGAGGGCATTTTAATATTCTTTTAGGACAGAAATGTCTACTTCACAGGGATGAGAGACAGTACAAGTAGGTGAGAGCCTTGCTTGCCGTGCCTGAGGCTACCAGCGTATGACCCCTGGCACTACGCGGAGATCCCAAAGCACTGCCAGGTGTGCCCCAGACGCCAGAAGAAGGAAGTGAGAGAGATCGAGAGAGACAGAGAGATCCATTTAATTCTCAGCCAAAAAAAAAAAAAAAACCCCACATATAGTCACTGTAAAATGGATTAGAAAATATATTCATGGCGTAATATATATGTGTATATCTATATATATCTATATCTAATTTATATCTTGTGGTCCCAGGGTCTGAACTCAGGGCCTCAAATGTATGAGGCATGCATTCTCTAACACCAAGTTACATTCCTGGCTGACAAAATGTGTGTATGTAAATATCCTTTGGGGGTGGAAGTTTGGGTCACACTTCTCCTCAGGGCTCACTTCTGGTGGTACTTAGGGGACCAAATGTGATGCCAGGGACTAAGTCTACCCCCAGAGAAATCACTGCAAATACTTTGGTTTATTTCTTTCTAGTTCGTTGTCCATGATATGAATTGCCAGAAAACCTGTAAGAATCACTTAATCAGCAATTCTACTGATTTGATTTAGTGGCACCAAGAACACGCTTCTTCAGAAGTGCTTGCTCAGGCATTTGGGGTCTCCAGCTGGCTGCCCCAGGGCGTCTGGCTACGAGAGCCATGCGCGTGCACATGCGCGCGCGCGCGCGCACACACACACACACACACGCGCCTCAGCCTCTGCACATCCTCTAGCTGCTCGCGTGGCCTAGGAACCCTCGAGCTGTGCATCTGACCAGTTTCCTTCTATCCCCACTCACTCCGACAGTCAATCCGAGGCTCTGGGTGCAGAAGGGACCAGCTTCTGGGCATAAACTGGTTGCTATTGGTGAGGGCTGGGGAGGGATCATGTTTCTAGCCTAATATTGATGCAGCACTTTCAATTAAAAAAAATTTAATAAGAGGAACAAGTTTGCTGGTATGTCCCCCTCCCTCTCCTCCGTGGGCACTGTTATTTAGTTATAGTTCCCTTTTGTACTTCTACAGACTGCTAGGAAAACTGCCTTAATTTTCAAAAATCACCCTAAAGATTTCCAAGCTGCTGCTTTGGTTTAATCCATAATTCATATAGTGAAAAGACCAATTTATGCTCAGGAATGGAAGTCAGAAAGCCAGACAATAAGAAAAAGTGTTGAAGTATTTTTGTGTGTGTATGTGTTTGTGTATTTGTGTGTGTGTGTGTGTGTGTGTGTGTGCGCGCGCGCAAGTGTGTGAGAGAATATGTTCTAAAAAGCGGCCTCCTCCCCTTTCAATGTCCACATTTTCAGAGTCAGACAAGCTTTCTATAGCACGTTACAAAGATGTATATTTCAATGGTATTTTTAGGTAAAAGTCTTCTCTGTGCTTTCCTTGGATGGAATATAATCTAAACACGAAGAAAAGCAGTGACCTCGGGGATCCTGTCTTTGTTCTGGTATTTCCTGAAATGACACACCTGGCGTTTGCTGCTTTTATATCAGCCAGACAGCCTCTGGATTTCTGATGGCAATTTTGATGGGCAAAAGGAAGCAGTGAAAAGATGAAAGGAGAAAAAGCAGTCAAATGGAAGACAAAAGCAAAACTGCTTATGTTAAAAGTGAGTAGGCTGACTTTGAAGCAATAGCTGAGAGAGAAAAAAAACCCTAAAAAACTCCTGGTCCTTGCAGGGGAGGTCCCTAACAGGCACACTGATCTCAGTATTCAGAGACTGAGTGTTGGTTACACGAGGAAGCCCGCCACATGCATGCAGCAACAGACACGGTGTCCTTGCTCCCCTTAAGCTCAGGAATGTGTCAAATGCAGCTGAAGCAGAGGTATATTTTATCCTCTATAATTATCCCTTCTGGACTCCAAATGAATCTCAGAAGAGAGCAGCTCGCTGCAGAGATGTCTCTCCACCCTGTGCCAGGCTGATTTCACTGGGGCACCATAGAGGGGGCAGGGGCGTTCCTCTGCATGCTCCGGAAGAACCCAGCAGCCGCAAACCTTCAGAACCTAGTTGCCACTTTGCTCACGGCTGACCTTCAACGGCTTGTCCTGAGCCCCCCATTCATGAGAGTGAATACACTGAAAAACCCAGGTATGCTGGACTAGTGACTGACAACCCCGGGCTCCACGGAGTCGGGGATGGGCATCTTCCCTTCTCCCTGCCCTTCCAGTTTCCTGGCAGTCATGCCCAAGAACTGCCTCTTGGCACTGTGTAAGTTCTGGATCAACAGCCACGATCCAGTAACTCACAAATGACTCTCCGAAGAGAGCAGCATGCTGCAGAAATGCCTCCGGACCCCAGTTATTTAAAATTTTAGAATTCCAGAAGTGTGCAGTCACTTCTGCGGCCTCACGGCATCTCATACTAGTCATAACAAGCAATAAAAAATAAAATATTTAATGTCTGCCTGTGGGACAGGCTTGAGTGGTGGTGGGAAAATTTAAAATAATGGTGGTGGGAAGGTGTAATGGTGGGGGATTGGTGTTGGAATATTGAATGTACTGTGAAAACTTTACGAAAATAAAATTGAAAAATTGAAAAAAAAATCCTTTTTACCCTGGCATGATAGAAACTGCTAAAATGGCCTCCTCATGGCTCTGGAGTATTATGGTCTCTTAGCTGCTCTCTGTGCGGCTCTGAAAATTCACACCCGCCTTTTAATAAGCTCACTTGGCTACTGCAACTACAAACACTCTTGGAAATGGTTTGCCAAATGTTGAGCGGAGAGTCCGAGGCAGGAAAGGCTCTTTATTTCTCACAGGAAGTCATTCACAGCGGCCACGGCTCAGGGCACTGACCCCCGGGGACTGGCTTGCTTACAAGTCAGTTGCACAAGCAACTGGCAAGTTTCAATTGTGACAGCCCACAGTGCCACGTGACAGAGCTCCACCAACCAGTGCTGCGCCCCCAGGTTCTTATTTTGTCCTTTTTCACCTTAAAAGCGAGCCCCGTTTGTTTTCTGATTTCCCTTTTACCTTTCAACTAGTGAAAAAGGTAAACCCAGACTTGAAGGGTTCCAGTCCCAGCACAAGCAGTCAGGGTTCTCTCCTTTTCTGGTCAAAGGTGCCTTTTGGTTCCAGTCACCTCCAAGGGCAGCCAGTGCCCTAGTAAATGAGGATCATCCAACACTGTTTTCATAATGTGAATGAGGAAAAAAGAAATTCTCACCAACTGAAAGGTGCTGCCTGGGGACCCGCTTTCCTGACACATGGCAACTTCAGTTGCTGTTTTTCTTCTCTTTTTTTTTTTTGGGCGGGGGAGGGACTACACCCTTCGATGCTGAAGAGTTACTCCTCGCTCTGCACTCAGGAATTACTCCTGGTGGTGCTCAGGGGTCCACACGAGATTCTGGAGGCCAATCCTGGGTCAGCTGCTGGCAAGGCATGTGCTGTACTCCCTATACTACTGCTCTGGCCCCTGAAACTGCTGTTCCTAAGAACCGGAGCGGTGGCAAGGAGTGAGGGTGGACAGTATGTGTCCACCACCCTCCAGAACCAAACTTCTTCCTTTGGTGATTTGCCCTGCATTGCTGAGTTAATAACATTTTCTGCACTCCCATTCAGAGCCAGCTGACTATAGATTTCAAGGTCCACACCTGTCTGCCCTCAGTTGACACAATCACCCAATGGCGAAAACCTACTTCTCAGTGTCCACGCCTGTTGCGACTGTTCTAGTAATCAAGTACCTCCTACCTCAGTCAGGCCCCTGAATTTTTTGAGCTACAATGCAGCCTCAAGTTCAGCTACCACCTTGGAAATGAAAGGACCAAGGCAAAAACCTTTCAACCATAACCTGCTGCAAGGCAAAAACATAACAGTATTTATTACTAAATAAAGTTAAAAACAGACAGTATTAATTTCAGAACAAGTTATAGACTCAAAGAACATACATTTCAGCCTATAAAGAATCTAACAACAGTCCCAAATGGCTTTTGTATGTAAAGTTATTAGAATAAATCACTGTCGTGCTGTCTGGAAGAACTCAAAGCAAAGGCTAGAGGAAGTCACTCTGGTTTACAGATAATCTTATATTCGAGAGCAAGCCACTTCTTTTTCTTGAGAATTACCTTGAAAAATTCAAGACAGAAAAACTCTGAGAACCTTTTGACATGGTTCAATATACTCAAAGTGGAACCCAAACAGGTAATGGGGGACTGGGGGACATGGGGACAGTAGCGCTGGGTGAAGAAGCCTGTGTGACACTCATGGTCAAGGCTGGTAAGGACATAACCTCCAAGTAAGTCGCCAGTGGACACTGGTCTGCTGTCCCACCTTGTAACCAAGATCAATGTGGTCCTTCTGGGTTGGTGTGCACAGTGCTGGAACATTACTTGATAGTCAGCCACCACACAGCACACTGCGGGGACATAAGAACGCTCCACAGGAAGCCTAGTGCTTCTTCGAGAAGTGCCCTAAAAACCCACAGATCTTCAGGATGATTATAAATCAGGCCTTCCAGTCCTGTAACTGATAGCTGAACTGTGTGACACATAGTTACCTTCTGGAGGAGTTTTTCTAAAGGCTTGAAATGACTGAAGGATGACATTCTGAGCACTGGCTCTAATGGAAGAATTCAGTTTATCACATAAAGTGTTAAGGGCAGTAGGCTGTGGAATTAAGTTATTTTTAGAAAATAATTTTGCAAAATTTTCAGATTTGCAATTTATTTTCCACTGAAACTCAGTCACAAGGCATGCAGACTCAGCTGAAGGGTTTCCGGGGAAACCAATTAATTATTTGTGAAAGAATCTTAACATGATTTTCAAAGTTTTAGTAACCTCACTCATAGAAATGTGGGTAACAAACATATGTGTAAAAACTTCCTTTTAGAGCCAGAAGGTAAGGTAGTACAGTGGGTAGGTATGGCATTGACCTTGCATACAGCCAACAGGGGATAGATCCCTGGTACTCCATACGGATCCCTGGAACACTGCCAGGAGTAATTCCTAACAGCAGTGTTAGGAGCAAGCCCTGAGCAGGTGTGGCCCCCCTTCCCCAAATTTCTTTGAAACAGAAGACTAGACATTTAAACCCCTAACAGCCACGAGCTTGTCAGCTAGAAGAGAACAAAACTAGCCTTTGGTGAGTGTCAGCCATGCCCTGGCCCAGGCGCATTCACAAAGGTCTTCTCATTAATTCTTTCAAATGGACTCAGGGTATTTTCTTTTGCCCTGAAAAATCATCCACCGCATTAAAGTGAATCATTATGCAAGGTTTCATTTTTCACAGTAATGAACTTTAGGCAATGACCTTTAACATGAGCACAGAACGTGTGATCAGAAGCCAGTCCAAATCAGGGAAAAGTGTTTTTCCCCCCGAGTTAGATAAACCCCCATGACATTAGCGAGTGGGTATTAGCAGAAGTAGTTTTAAGTGTTTCCCTGCCACCTATACTAGTGAAACAAAAATACTGCTGATGGTCACCTGAAGCTGCAGAATGAGGGCAGAAAGCAGATGTCAGTTCCGGTGCATTAGTGCTAGAGGCTGAACTGTGTGAATAAACTGACAGCTGCTGCTGGGCCCAGGAGAGGGACGGGCACTCTGCTGTCCAGGCAAAATGGTCAGGAGCGTGCGGGCTCTCCCACAGGCATCTTGGGGGTAATCCCATGCCGCGGCCTCGTAGTCAACACACAATCCTCTGACTCTCGGGACGGTGTGAGATGTTGTGGGGACAACATTCTCTGGAATGGACTGAGTGTAAGTACTGGGGCACCAGACATACAGGGAGAACCAAACTCGACCAGGCTGTGATGGCTCCTAGCAAGTCTGTGCCTAAGAACTGGGAAATCTTCTCTAGCACCTTAATGGGCAACAGAGCCGACCCTGACACTTGAGCAGGTGAACGAGAGGCACCGAGTCTCTCCACGTCAGCTGTGGGTTCCAGTGAATCTGAAACAACAGTTCGGGTGATTCTGTTTAGAAAACTCACGGATGGCCAAGCCCTTTCTTTCTACAACACCTGGCGATGGCATTTTCTCTGAGGCAACACCCATTTCCAGAGCAGTGTTCGGAAGTTGGCACTTCATTGACTCCAGTCTTCGTCATAGGACATATCTAACTCAGGGGACAGCAAGGCCACATGCAACCTACTTCACTTGGGTTACTGAGGGATGGAAATAATCTATTTCATTGTTCAATATATTTAGAAAACAAGATAGCAGTTTGATGCTGTTTGGTAAAAATGCCATGCCCAGAGTTGTCTAAAGCCCAGGACAGAATCTGTTCATCAGCACTGAAAGCTTCAAAAACATTAACCAAGGAGGTTCTCCTGACTTGTGTTTCAGTTATAAACCTGTCAGCAACTTCCCTGCGAACCATGAGGTGTCTTGGAATATCACAGTTGAGGAAATTTCCTACATTGAGATCTTAGAAGCTCGATTCTTCCATGTATAAATTTATCTAAATATTCTGGTATTTGATGAGTGGTTAAGACAAAAGCAACTGGGGGGTGGGGAGAAAAGGTAGAATGTTAGGTAATTTAAGGTGAGAAAGTAAAATAGGACATAAAACTAGTAAGAGATATAAAAAAGAAAACACACCTCTCTATATTTAAAACTCACAAGAATCACAAACTCCTTGTTTGGTCATGCAAAAAAGAACACTAGATTAATGATGCCCAAATTTTCTAAACCATTATGACAGAATCTGGAACACAGAAGAGAGTCTACCAGAAAGCAAAAGGAATCACCCCTGAACCCCGCCACCTGCCAGAGCTCCTCCCAGTCAGTCTCTCAGAGTTTACCTTCAAGGGTCATTCTGTCCTCCAGAAGCTAGCACCCTCAGGACTCTGCCATCCTTCCCCATCCTGCCCAGCCAGGCGCAGTGTTCCGGGGGCGCACACTCACTTGGGTGCAGGAGCCCTTTTCTTTTTTTATAAGGATCTCCCTCTTCTCCAAAGGGGGCCTGTGGGCTGTGACCTCAGTCATATTCACTTTATCCCTCCATGCTTACTGTCTAAGTCAGATGGCCATGTAAATTTAAGCTAATTAAATAGGATAATAAGGAAAAAAGAAAGCAAGTTCATCACTGCACTAGCTTCATGTGCTGGATGTGCTTCTGTCCTGGCCACTGAGCACGAAGAATATTCCCACTGTCATAAAAAGTAGCACTGGACTGAATTATCCTATAAAATCCTTGGGTGACTTCTGAGCATCCTTCAAGTTTTGAAGTATACATATCTTGAATTCATTTATATCCTATGTCAAGGCAGCAGGTTCTAAAAACTGTGTTTAGAGAGCAATATACAAGTGGTTCTTAATGAGAACCTGCATATTAGAATCAGCTGGGAGGCTTTAAAAACTACAAATGCTGGGTCCAGTCCAGGTTAATTAATTAGAAACTCTGGGGCTGAGGGTGCATCTGATCTGCATGCGATACGTTTCAGGAAGAACTAAGGATGTTTTCTTTTACTGGCATCTGAAACCTCAAGGAAGGTAATTAGCTCATTTTTTTTGGGGGGGGGCATCGTATCTACTTTTCCTTTTTAAAATTGAAGTAGCTCTGCATTTAGCATTGTTTAGGTGGAATAATCTGCCTGAGAAACCGCCACTTAATTCCCTGTACTCCAGTGCCACCCGCCCACTCTCCTAACTCATCCGGACAGAAAATGACAAATTTCTTACCTGTATGGTAAAATGTGAGGAAAAATAAAAGAACTCCCATGAACATATTACTTAAAAACGTGACAACGCCACAAGTAATTCCTTCTGGAACTGGGTAGACGGTTTCCACGAAGAGCTCAAAAAATATAGGGATGCTGCTGTTGAGGAACACTCCCAGGAGGATGCAGGATGCGTACAGGGTCACTGAAAGGGAAGCAGAGACAGCTCAGCACAGGGCGGCCTACGCACACAGGCACACGCACCTTCGGGGCTCCTGGCCGGCTCTGGAATTTCATCTCTCTTAAATGATCCTTGATAAAGCATCTCATATCTGATGCTCAGGTTTGGTGGCGGGGGTGGAGAGAGGTTTTGTTGCTGGATGATCAGCATTCAGTTTGCTTTGTCTTTGGGGGGCGATTACTCCAAGAACAGAAACACCTTTGTCTCCACCAGGTAAAGGGTTCTTCCCCTTGGGCCGGGAGCGATTCAAAGGCTCCAGCGCTGCTTCAGCACACCTGACCCAGGTTTGACCTCTAGCACCACAGGGTCTCCAGAGCAATGCCAGGATGCCTCCCCCACAAGCCCCCCGAAAAGGGTTTTTCCTTTTTAGTCACCCTCCTAAGAGTGACTATACAGAGGAATTGATAAAATACAACAACTTAGTTCAAGAAAGTGACTCATCCTATAATTTCAGAGGCTTAACATCTTGTAATTGTAGAGGACTTAAAATCCAAGAATGTTACTAAAACTATATTACCATAGGGTAGTTATAATAATGGATGAAACATTAAATATTATAACAATGGTCCTAAAATGCAAAATAAAAATTACTCAGCACTCAATTCACTTAACATTAGTCCTCAATTTTGAAATGATTTTTCATAGTTTTTAAGAGATATGTAACATTGTGGAAAACAGAAAATTCTTTGATTTAATAGTAGGACCCTAGATCAGCTTATTAACCATAGACTACTGCAAAAAAGTACACATAACCTATACAAACGACACACACACACACACACACACACACACACACACACACACACACAGAGTCCAGAGTACAGATTCAGACAGCTGGGGTGCCTTAGGTGACTCCTGACAATTATCAGTGGTCCTGAAGACTATACCTTGGGAGGACCACGTGGGGCTAGGGATTGGAGCTCACACCTGCTAGCAAGAGCTTGAGCATTTGAGCCACATCCCCAGACTGCAGTGAAATGTTTGAATAAGAACAGTTTTATTAGAAGAATATTCAGGAAAGACATGTCATTCTAACCAATTATACCATTACTTCTTTCTTCATACAGCTTTAATTTTAAATTTGAAAGTGAAAAAAGAATCAATGGGGAGAAAAGCTGTATCCTCACAAAACATTAGAGAGGGGTGCGGCACGCTGGTGGCGAGGAAGCAGCCTCAGCGTTGGTGGGGTGCTGCGTGGCTCTGACTCCACGGAAAGAACATGGAGATCTTGAAAAACAAACAAAAAGCCCCAAAGGAACAGAGCCACCTCACAACCCAGTGACAATACTTCTTGCCATTTAACCCCCCCATACAAAAACATGAATTTAAAAAGGATAAATGCACACCTGTGTACATTTCAGTGACTAGCACAAAAGCCAAGATACAGAAACAACTCAAAATGTCCAATTGTGGATGAATGGGTCAGAAGTTGTGCTATATATACACAGAGGAAAACTATGGAACTGTAAGGTCAAAATCAAGCAACTTGCCATGACATGGATGGCACCGGAGTATATCATGCTGAGTGAAGTCAGTCAGAAGGAACGGGGCAGATACAGAGTGAATTTTCTCACTTGTGAGGCTCAAGATACACAGCAAGCTAGTGACAAAAAGCAACACAGTGAATTGATCCTGACATCCAAGTCTGGCAGGAGTTTAGAGGGAGGGGAGGGAGGTGAGTGCACTGGTGATGGGTGTGGTACTGGAGTGAAATACATGTAAAACTATCATTAACGGTGCTGTGAATCACAGTACCTCAAAAAAAAAAAACCAGAATAGATGGAAAATAAATAGGAGTGGGGTGGGGACAGTGAGGGATGAACTGATGCTCTTTACACTTGAGGCCCTGAGTTCAACATCTGGAACTGTGTGTCCCTGCCTATACTGGCAACAATATGTGGCCTCTGGGGTGGCCAGTCTCCAGCACTGCTGAGCGGAGAGCACCATCGGCTGGAGCAGCAACAGGCAGCCACCTCTCTGCAAGTGGCCCCTCCCTCCAGCACAGCTGGAGACACCTCTACAAAAAATGAAACCAAAACATTAAAACACCTTTTCTCTGTAGCTAAAAAGCTGGGGAGATTTTAGCCAGGCTGAGGATACTTAATTTCCATCCTTCCCCTGCAATCCCTTAAAATGCTTCTATGAAGTGTTTTGATCCTCATTCCAAAAATCAACAAAACCAACATTCCACACACAAAAAAATTAGATATTCCTTATATTTGTGTTTCCCAAAGTGGGTGCTACTCCCCTACTCTCTGCCCCAGAGGGTGCTGGAACAATTCGGCACCAGTGGTAGTAGCCTTCAATGCAACTGTCAGATGCATTCTGTTTGTTCAAAAACGATGAATTTCCAGGGGTCAGGAGCTAGTACAGCAGACAGGCATGTGGCCAACCTGGATTGGACCCCTGGAACTCCTACGGCCCCACGAGGATCACCAGGAGAGGTCCCTGTGCACAGAGCCATTTCAGCTGTAGCCTAACACCCCTGCCCCCCAAAGCAGTACACACTGTTTCCTAATAAAATTTCTGTAGTCAACCTCAACTGATGCTGCCTCATCTGATGATACTGGTCTTTCAGAACCAGAAAATATTTATTACATTGTAAGCATACAGCTGGTGATCACTTTGATTTTCTTTGATTAGAAAACACTTCTACAGAAAAGGACATGGATAAATAAAATTACTAAAGAATATACTGCAGAAGCTGTTAGAAAAGATGAAGTCATGAAATTTACATACAAGTGGTACTACATGGAAAGTATCATGCTAAGCGAAATGA
>JAOXYA010000009.1:9140887-9167514 GCA_028565675.1 Sorex palustris | reverse complement strand
TAAAGTTCAAATCACGGTTCTACCTTTTTACTAATTATAAACAAAATCAGGCAAGATGGTCAGTTAGATGGGGATCAGATAGCACTGTTTCAGCACCATATCAAAAACCGTATTTTAAAAAAGTAAATTAAGTGATAATTTATGCTGCTGGGAAAAGTTCACTAGAAAATTCAGACACCATCACCAGGAGAAGAACCTCGATAAGGAACAAGGAGCAGTAGAGAGATTTAAAAGCTAAGGAGCACTGGATAGGGAAGGACGGAGAGTGTAATGCTGCCCTTGGAAAAGTGGGAGATGAACTTAAAAACCATGACCCCAGCCTTAAAATTCTCTAATAAAACTTGATCAGGAAACAAAAACTATACATGACAAGAAAGCCAAGGCAGGAAATTGCACCAGCCTGCATCTCAGTGGCCCTTTGCAAGCTGACAGGGAACCCTCCCAACAAGATTCCTCTAAACAAGGAAAAGTCTCACACAAGCATCACTCAAAGGGCAAAACAACAGTGGACTAAGTAACAGACCCTGAATTCAGCACCTCCAAAGCCACATCTGTCACATCCGGAAGATATGATAAAAGCCTAGAGGCAAAAAGAGCTTTCAAGAAAGAGGTGAGGGGAGGGGAGAAGAGGGGAAACCCACCATGCAGAGAAACCCACTTTTGCTGCCACATTTGGCCACACACAGTCCACTTTTGAACACTTAACACTTGTTTGGAGCCAGCTTGGCAAAAGTTAGGGCCAGTTATCAGCGAATACTGCCCTGTGGGGTCACAGGGTATTTCACGTGTCTGCTTGAGCCTGAAACTGCAGCTGTTTCCAGGTGGTCTCAAAGGCGGCTAAGCCGATCTGCTTAGTGCTACAGACCTTCCTCGGCACTCATGACCGTGACAGTCCATTTGCTTCCCAGGTTGCTTGGACATTGGCACCACACTCACTGTCAGGTACCAAAATGTGAATCCTGAAACACACCACTGGTCTACCAGTCCCTGTGGCTACATCTGTTTTAGTATGCTTGAGACTCCAAACTGCCAACAGCAGTTCAGAGCTACATAAACTCACAGATATATTTTTGGCTGAAATTATCAAGCACAAACCCCAAATTACCACCAAAATCTGGAAGAAGGGGAGACACTCACTCACTTTAATAGATAAAGACAAACACCTGAAGGTTCTCAAGTACTCAAGAACTGTCAAAAGTCCCTAGTCAAAATTTCAAAGTGAGAATGGCAAGAATATTCACTGCCATAAGGAAACTCCACACTATTTCCCTTTTGACACAAACACCAGGCAGCCCAGGGTCAGGTTGAAACTTAAATATTGGAACACTTCTCTGAATCTAGATTTTCTTGTGTAATTCTTTTTTTTTTTGTCTGATCTCCATCCTGCAGTGCTCAGGGCTTACTCCTGGCTCTGTGCTCAGGGATGACTTCTGGTGAACTAGAAGGACCGTATGGAGTGCTGGGGATACACCCTACACACTGTACTATCACTCTGTCCCATCTAGTGTAATCTTCTGTATGTGTGTTGTGTGTGTGTGTGTGTGTGTTTGTGTGTGTGTCTGTTTCTTTGTCTCTATCTCTCTCTTGGTGGAAAGTCAGGAAACAAACCCAGCACCTCACACATGTAAGGCAAGTACTGTCCACTGAGTGCCATACCAGCCACTGTCATTCTTTTCTTGTTCCAGCTGCCTTGACAGCCTGATCCTCGCTGTTAATCTGATTTGGGGTTTATTTTAGGAAGCTGTTAATTACCAACTCTCAGAACACCTTTGTGAGCACAGATGAGAGCACATAAACAGTGAACTATAAAGTGCAAAGGTGGATGGCTGAGAATGAAGCCTGACCCTCAGGTAAGCTCCAGCAGGCAGGCAACAGCTGGTCCTACCCACAAGCGTCCCTGGGCTCAAACTGCACAGGGTGCTGCTGACTGGGAACAGTCAGTCACCTGTGGGAAGCAGGACTCACCTGTGCACGTTCGCCAGAGTCACACGTCTGGGCTTCTTTGTCTATGACGCTAAGCAGATTCTGACTGTTCTGCCCAGGATCACACCTGCACACCAGCACAGACCTGATCCCAGGACAATCTCCCTAAACTTCCGAGGTTTTATCTTAATTTACACTTATGATTCTTTTCTGGCCAAATGAAGGGGAATATCCCTTCCAGTGAGGCAGCCTCCCTTCCTCTCTGCCGCCACATTCGCAGACAAAGACTCCCCTCATCCCCCAGAGTGGGAATGGAAAGAGGAAAGCCCTATTCCTCACTAGCCAGCCGGCATCTTTGCGCCTTTGCACCGTCTTCCTCAGCAGGGTTCTTTGGCCCTGTACGGGAAGGCGGAGAGAGCACGGATGGACAGCGGCACACTTCTGGGCCGGAGCAGACTCCAGAGGGCAGACAGGCCTCGGAGGTGCCTCCCCCGGGGGCTGGTTTTCTCTGCTCTGGGTGGGTCAGCGGGGCAGGGCTCAGAGTACTCACTTTCTGCCGGTGCCCAGGGCTTCCTGCGGCGCCCCCATCCCCCCCTTTCAAACGGCCTCTCGCATACCTTCCTTCCTTGCTGGCTTCCTCCTTCCGTCTTCTCCCCCACCCCCTGCTCCTTCGGTCTCAGTGAAAGGGCTCCCTGGACGGAGTGTCAGGTTTCAGTGTCTGAGCCCTGCCAAGGGACAAACTCCTTACCCCTTTCCCCTTTTGACCAGGGTTACACATTCAGAGGGAGTCAGCTCCTGGGTCTGGCTCGGATGCAGCCTGGTTGGGGGTTGCCAGGGGCTGCCCAGCCATGAGTGGACAGGTCAGGGAGTGGAGGGCCTCAGGTCTCCGGTGTGCTGTTTCTGTCAGGCACCCACTAGGCCTCCTTCCATCCTAAGGACACTGCAGCTGGAGGGAAGACGGGGAAACGCAGCTTAGCCCGGGTTTGCCGATTCTTCCACAGCATGAAGCCCAGCTGGTGCATGTAAACACAGTGTTGGACGGTTCGTAGCACATTTACATGCCTGAAACACATCTGGTGTCATATGCCAAGTGATATCTCAATAAACAGGAGGAGTAGCAGAAGCAGGAGGCCGAGAAAGCAAAGGCAAGAGAGGAGGAATCCCCAGCAATGCCCCACAGCCCAGCTCCAGACACTGGACCACAATGGAAGAAATTGGGTTCTGCGGACATGGCTCCAATGGGTCTTTTTTGGGGTGGGGAACTCCCAAAGCAGTGCTCAGGAGACCCCGGGGTCATTCCCAGCAATACTTGGCCCCGTCATGTGGGCCCGGCAGTGCTGGGGTTCACCAGGGCTGCACCAGCAGTGATGGGGGGGGGGCATGTAGTGCCAAGGATCTGTCACTAGACACATGCTCCAGCCCTCTGAGCTAGCTCCCCAAATGGTCTTTTTTTTTTTTGCTTTTTGGGTCACACCCAGTGACTCCTGGGTTACTCAGGGGTTACTCCTGGCTTTGCACTCAGGAATCTTTCCTAGCGGTGCTCGGGGGACCATATGGGATGCTGGGAATCGAACCCAGGTCGGCCACGTGCAAGGCAAACGCCCTCCCCGCTGTGCTATCACTCCAGCCCCAGTGACAAACATTTTTATGAGAAAATAAAAACAAGAGCGGAGTTTGGATCACCAGCACCCACTGCCTCAAGGGCATCCTATGGATACACAGAGGGGAGTTGGCGGACAGGGGGGCTCAGGTCTCGGGACCCCCCCCCAGTCCGAAGGGCGAATTCCAGCACAGTCAAAGCAGGAGTGACAGCCGATGCGCTAACTCAACCTCCTCTTCTGCCCAGAGGTCGGAAGCCGCAGAGAACTTAGACCAAAGAGGAAACGTGGGGTCTGGGCCCAGCCACCCATGCTGTCCCTGCCACCACCATGAGGGCCACACTGAGCTCTGCCCTGGGGCCCAGCTGCCCCTCTCCCAGCAGGCAGGACAAGCACAACTGGGAGTGGGCAGGGGAACGGTGCCGAGACCTTCTGTGCGGGCTGGATCCAGGCTCGACAGCCTGGGCACGGCTGGGTTGGGGAGGACGGGTCCCAGAGGCATTACCCCGAGGCCTGTCTCTCTCCCGTGCTCGTGCTAGCAGACCTCGCCCGGGGCCTCCAGGAGTTCCGGAGCCCAACCAACCAACACACAAATCTAGACGGTCACCTCCCGCCTGGCTTATGGGGGGGGGGGGGGAGGGTCGTGAACTCAGCTGGGTGTGACCCTGGCCTTGGGCTTTGGGAGCTCGGCCCTCATCCCTCACTAGGCCCCCCAGATTCAGAGAGACCAAGGAACCCAAGCGCCGTGTATCTGAGTCCCAAATCTCTCCCGGTCCCCTTTCTTCGTTGCTCTGCTCATCTCTGAGAGGGTCAGCCCTCCGCCTGGCCGCTCTGCAGCTGGACTCATCTCATTCAACCACACCTCTGGTCGTCTTGCTTAGTCTCCCGCGGAGAATACCCCCCAAACCTCCCTGGCACCCGAAGCATGGGACCCGAGCTCCCGGCCGAGTGAGCAGGCCCTTCAGCCCAGCCGGCAGTGTCTCTCCAGGCTATTTCCCCGACTAGTTCCCTGATCAAAGGTTCCACAGAGAATCCCAGGCTGCAGCCACGCCTCCCCGCCTCTGGCAGGACCTTCATCCCACACCCAAGGGGCGTCCAGGGCAGGCTACTGGGGCACGCCCTCACCCCTGAAATGATCCCCAGCATGCCGCAGGCCTCTCGTGCCGCCCCTTCCCCTGTCCCTCCAAGGCTGCTCTTCATTGTTGGGGGGAGGGGGCGCGAGGGGAGGGGGCGGGACCCCCCAGCAGTGCTCATGGGGCCTGGGAGCCAATCCTGGCCATACTCAGCCGACGAGGCTGGGCAGCTGGAGGCCAGCACTGGAGAATGTGGTGCTAGGGTTCTCCTAAGCCACATCCAGTGGTACCTGGGGGTGGGGGGTTGAGTTTGCATTTGGGTTTTGGTGCTGGGGGTCCATCTCCGAGCCATCCCCACCGGAGTCGTAATGCTACCACTGAGTCTCGTGCCTGGGGCCCCTGCTGGTGGGTGCTTCTGGTCCCACTGGGACACCATCCCAGAGGGTCAAGTTCCCGGTCACGGGGCTTTCTTTGCGGAGGACCTTTCACCCGACCCGGTGCCCCATGCCGGCATGCTGGCTCCGTGTCCTGGCTTGTCCAGGCTCTGCTCCTCCTCTGGAAAGGCTCAACCCTTCTGCCGAGGCTCCTCAGCCCAGTGGGATCGGCTCCATCCCTGCCTGCGGGTCTCTGGCAGCTCTCGGTGCCTGGCGGGGGATCAGCCAATCCACGAATGAGGCGTCATCGACGGTACCAGCCTATGGGCCCAACCACATGCCCAGGGCCAGGCTCCCGGTCTCACAGCCAAAACTGAGCACGGGAGGGTCAGGGAACTGACCCAGGCTCACAGTCCGAGCCGGAAATGAGAGGATCAGGTCATAACTATCAACCTTTAACCCGTCCATCTTCCCTGAAAGATTAAAACCCTTCAGAGCTGGAAGACTGACTTATACAACACACTTACACAGGAAAAAAGAGAGAGAGAAAAAAAAATCCTTGTGGTCAGCTCCCCAAAGGTCACTGGTAGAGGGGTGGCCGGCTAGAACAGATGTCACCATCAAAGACACCAAAGGTCACTTCTGCTATAACGTGGATAGAACCGGGTGTGGCTGGTGAAGCAAAGTTAGTTGGAAGGAGAATGGCCGCGCCAGGCCATCTCACTTCTGAAAGAAAGAAACGAAGTGACGGAGGAGAGGCTGGAGAGTGCAATGGGTAGGGAGCTTGCCCGGCTCGCAGCTGATGTGGGTTCGATCCCCGGCCCGCAAACTCTGGTTCTCTGAACACTGTCAGGTATAGGCCAGTCCCCCACAACACCCCAAGGGAAGGCACAAGATCACAACAAACCCTAAGGCTCTGGTCCCAGAACTGAGGCAGTGTGGGGGCCCGGACAGAGAGCACAACCTTGCACACAATAGGACCCAGGTTCGATCCCCAGCCTCCCATATGGCTCCCCGAGCACCACCAGGAAAGATTCCTGAATGCAGACTCGGGCTAGGATTAAGCCCTGAATGTAGCAGAGTGTGCCCCCCGCCCCAAACCAAGAACTGAGGTACCGTGTGGGGTACAGGGGAAGGACAAAGAGGAGAGGGCTGGGCCGACCTGAGGCGCTGGTGCGTGAGGCAGCCCTGTCTGCCTGAAACAGAGTAATGCTAGTGTGAACCACCCTACTGTAATCATTAAAAAACAAACAAAAAACAAAAACAAAACAAAACAAACAAAACAACAGGAACTGAGAATAAAGAGAGGCTACAGGTTAAAAAAAAAAATTCCTAAAATTCTGTTTGAGTTGCACCGAGGACTTGGCAAAGTTTCCCGGGACAGACCGGAGACAGGAAGGAGTGGCCGCAGGGTCTGAGAGCCCCGTGGAATCGAGGCACGGGCACTCTGGCCCTCAAGGGGCCCGTGGCAGCGTGGAATCTTTCAAGGTTTCGTTCCGTGACGCGCTGCCAGGGACAATGTGGCCTCCTCTCCCGTGACCAGCCAGGAACAGAACTGCCTGCAGCCTGACCCTCGGGGGCTCCGACTCATGAAGAGGGTGAGAGATCACCGCGTGCCCTCTCGGAGGGTTTCCCCGCTTCTTCCCAGAGAGCCAACGGCTCAGTGCCCCCACAGCCTCGGAGACCACAGTCAGAGACTGGGTCTGCGCCACGGACGGCAGAGACACACCAGTGTAACTGTCTCCCCCAGATCCCTTTGGAAGGGTCAGAGAGACCGTTGGGATGGGGGCACTTGCCTGTGCCAACCATGGTGTGACCCCCCCAACACCCCACGGTCCCGACCCCTCCAGTTTCTACCAGTGAATAAACTTGCACGGATTTATTTCATTTCTTTACTTTGGGTTTCGGGGCGGTGCTCAGGGGAGACTCCTGGCTCGGTGCTCAGGGATCCCTCCTAGTGGGCTCAGGAAACCAGATGGGATGCCGGGGATAGAACCTGGGTTGGTTGGCTGCATGCGAGGCCAACGCCCTCCCTGCTGTACTCTCAGTCTGACCCGCGAACCTGCCTGATTTCTGCTCCATGCTTCCTAGCTGCCAAATATAACTCCCCGCTGATCTATGGGTAAAGCAAGGAAACTTGTTTTCTTCAGTTACTTATTGCCGACATGCTGGCCAAAGGCTAATCACCACCTCCGGTCCTCGTTATAGAACGGCCGTTTTGCCACTAATTAGGGAAGAGCAGCGAAGTCGGAAGGACGAGGCTCAACAGGAGATGGGGGACAGAGGCGACAAGAGCTGCTGGGTGCATGCAGAGCATGCGGGACGCCGGGGTTCGGTCCCTGGCACCACATGGCTCCCTGAGCACTGTATCAGGAGTAGCCCCTAGGTTACTCTGCTGTCTGTGGTGCAAACATCTCTGCCCACTCCCCCCCCCAAAAAAAAACAGCAGACAAAAATGGAGGGAAGAGTGTGAGCACAGGGCAGGGGAGGGCGTGTGGGTGAAGGGAGCCCAGACAAGCAGGGCAGAGGGGAGCAGAGCTGAGGAATGCAGAGGTGAGGAGTGGAGGGGAAAGGAGGGAGAATGGGGGAGGCAGCGGAGGTCCTGCCACACCCGGGGCAGCCCCCTGTCTGGAAGTCACCCGCCTCGGCCAGCACTGTCACGCACACCCATTCCACACAGGAGCTGACCACAACAGTGGGCGGGTCGGCAGAAGACTTCCTGGAAATGCCCTTTTTTTTTCCCCCTGGAGATCTGGGGGCACACCGGTGGTACTCAGGGGTCAGTCCTGGAAGTGCTGGGGCATCACATGGGCAAGC
Source organism: Sorex palustris (assembly GCA_028565675.1). Taxonomy (NCBI): domain Eukaryota; kingdom Metazoa; phylum Chordata; class Mammalia; order Eulipotyphla; family Soricidae; genus Sorex; species Sorex palustris. The sequence continues at coordinate 9,159,729 of JAOXYA010000009.1, read as the reverse complement.
GCCTGTCCACTGCTCTCTCTCCGGTCCTGCCCTTCAAAGGGAGGAGCAGGATCCCGGCCGTCCCTCTCTTCTCCTCTATCCTACTTCCTGGGATGTGGATGTGAACGCCGGATCCATGCAGCCACTTTTGAACCACGAGGAGAGCCACACCTCAAGCCTGACAGCAGGTGAAAGGAAGCTCACGGGGCCTTTTATGACGGTTGCCTGAGAGAGGACAGCCCCGCTCTCCAGCGGCGGTGTCCCCACCCACAGGTCCACCATAACTGCTGCACTGGTCTCCGGTCCACGCCGGGGCCCTGCTCCCAGACACCCAGACTCATTCACTGCTTTGAGAACGCACGCTCTGGAAAACATATAAAACCAGAGCGAAAGAAGCAAAGAAATCATGCTCTGTGCGTGATCGGGGGCCAGGGGGGAGGCGTGTGGCCCCCAAAGCAGTAGTGGTGGGAAGCCTGGGAGAGTGCCAGGACCACATAATATGGAGCCAACCCCACACTGTTAAAAAATGAAGGGGGTGGTGGGCAAAGGCAAACGTGGGGCCTTTTAGGGGAAATGTGAAGTGGTGGTCTCAGAGCAGGGAGGAGCACTGCTCGGGGAGCACCTGCAGGGGACAATGTGCACGGGAGGGAGGAAGGGGGCTGACTCCCAAACAACTCATTTCCCTTTGAACAAAGGCCCGAGTAGCCGGGGTCCCTGTCTTGCACAAGACCTTCTGGCTGGTTCTGTATGCCAGGTGGTGATCCCTGAGCACTGCCAGGTGTGGCCCCAAATGAAACAAAAACCAAAGAATGTTCAAGGTCCTGCCTGGGGCAGGTCCATCGGGCTCAGCTCCCACCCTCCACCCCCTGCCTGCCCTCTGAGCCCCAGTACGCTAAGGTGACCGGAAGTCCCCCGTTCCCACCCCGTCAGACCGCACCCCTGGTCTGAGGGGAAAGGCCTACAACCTTCCTCTCTGGGTGTCCCTGGGAAGGACCCCCACTCGAAGGTGATCACAGAGGTGTCCACGCAGAGCCTGCAGCCAAGTCCGGGGTCTTGCAGTGACTGCCTAGCCCTCGGGAGCGCCCACTCCCCAGGCCCCAACTGGCGGCGGCTCCCTCAGAGATGAGGTGCCCTTGGGCACCACCCCTGGGAGTGAGTCCCGAGAGCTCCGAAGAAGCCGGGGAAGGCCTACGTGGGCCCTGGCAGACTTGCCTGGTCCTACCCAATCTGTTCTTCCGAGACACCAGGAAGCTGAGTGGTAAAAACCTGAATGGGTCTGCAGGGGAGAGGCAGAGAGGGCACGGGGCGTGTGCCGCTGCTCTCCCTCGGCCCGGCAAAATTCAGAGAAGGCGAATTTGGGGATGGAATGTGGGTCGCGCGGCAGCTGGCCAGGAAACCACGTTCATCCGCAGGGTTCCGTGGCCTTTTCTGGCTGCTTGGCTCTCGCTCTGAAGTCTGGCTCCCTCGCTTGGCTCAGAGCGGCCACCCGGAGTCCCAGACTCACCAACTTGGCCCAAACTCACCACGCTTCTCCGCTCCCTCCTGCCCTGCATTGTCCCGCCGACCACCCCAGCCTTGGCCCGGGCCAGCAGGACGCAGAGCAACGAGCCCCGATAGGTCACCATGGGCAGGTCGGGGGCCGGGAGCGTCACGCAGCTGGAGAACCCCGACCTTGCTGTCCCCAGACCCTGAGCGTGTTCCAGAAGGAGACGTGCGGACCCGCAGCGCACCCCAGGGTGGGGTGACCCCAGAAAGTTCCAGAAGAGCAAAGGCCATTCTGTCCAGCGGATCCTGGGAGGCAGCCCGTGGAGCGAGGCTCTTGCTGGGACGGAGGAGGGCGTGGGAGCACGGCTCAGCTGGAGAGCGACGCCAGAGAGGAGCACAGAGGCCCCCCTGGGGGGACACCCAGCCCCAAGGGAGCACCCCCCCCCCAAGGGAACATGCCGTCATTTTGCAGGTAAGAAAACAGAGGGACAAGGAGTGATTTGTCCCAACGTCTCACCAACCAGTTACAAAGGGATTGAGAGAGGGGGCTGGAGCGATAGCACAGCGGGTAGGGCGTTTGCCTTGCACGGGGCCGACCCGGGTTCGATTCCCAGTATCCCATATGGTCCCCTGAGCACTGCTAGCCCCTGTGCATCGCCGGGTGTGACCCAAAAAGCAAAAAACAAAACAAAACAAAACAAACAAAAAAAAACCCAACCCAAAGGGATGGAGAGAGGTGCCAAACCCCCCAAAGCTGGCTGGGGCCGAAGAGGGAGCGCAGTGCAGAGGGCGCTTGCCGTGCACCTGGTCCACCCGGGTTCGTTCCCCAGCACCCCGTATGGCTCCTGAGTCCCACCAGGAGTGTTCCCTGAGCACAGAGACAGGAGTAAGACACCAGCACTGACAGGTGTGCCCCCGCCCCCAAATAAAGCCTAAACAATTTGAAAACAAACAAACAAAAACAACAGCTGGACTCTAAAACCTGTTTCTTTTTCTTTTTCTTTTTGCTTCACACCTGGCGATGTACAGGGGTAATACTCCTGGCTCTGCACTCAGGAATTACTCCTGGCGATGCTCGGGGAACCATATGGGATGCTAGGAATCGAAGCTGGGTCAGCCGCGTACTAGGCACACGCCCTCCCCGCTGTGCTATCGCTCCAGCCCTTAAAACCTGATCTTTTATTTCTACTTACTATATGTATTCATTTGGGGGACTGACGGGGGGTCTTCCACCTGGTGGTGCTTGGGGGCTCACTCAGCTCTATGCTGGGGGTGGGAGGTGGAGTGCAGGACCATAGGTACCACCGGGGATCAAACCAAACCAGGGCTTGGCCCGCGCGAGGCAGGTGCTAACCCCCGTCCGATCTCTCTGTCCCCTAACTCCTGGGCGGAGAAACGAGATGCGCCACGGATGGACAAGGAGTCAAACTTGTGCAAGTGTAAGTTCAGGGGCTGAGTTTATGCAGGAGGCACAGACCCGGGCCGGAGCGTGACGGGCTTCTACGCAAAGGCTCTGGACGGAAACTCTCAGCAGCACAGTCCACTGAATCCGTGCCCAAGTGACAGAGCATACCTCGCCCACGTGCATCACTCAGAAACACGAGACAGAACGCAGGGTCTCCTGAGGCACACATCCAGCCGACAGGGTAAACTGACACGTGCAGATAAGTGACACCAAAACGGGGCCGGCACCAAAATGACCTGTGGCCTTTTGAACCCTCTGAAGAAGTGGCTTAAAGGCCTGCTGGGGACTCTTGTCAGGGGGGCCTGCAAGGAAAGGGCCACGGGCGGACTCTCCCGGGCTTGCTCACCCCTGAGAAATGAAAGAGGAACCAGACACATGTGGTCACGCTCTCGCCTTGCATGTGAGAGGCCTGGGTTCCATTCCTGCCTGGCGGAATAGAAAACGTACATGACTACAATTCTGTTTTACATGAGTCCTTCAGGCCAGAGAGATGGACAGTAGGCAGGGCGCATGCCTCACACACGGCCAACCTGGGTTTGATCCCCAGCACTATATATGGTCCCTGGAGCCCCACCCAAAGTGGTTCCTGGAGGCCGGAGTGATAGTACAGCGGGTAGGGCGTTGCCTTGCATGCAGCCGACCCAGGTTCGATCCCTGGCATCCCATATAGGTTCTCGAGCACTGCCAGGAGTAATTCCTGAGTGCGTGAGCCAGGAGTAACACCTGAGCATCACCGGGTGTGACTCAAAAAGCCAAAAAATAAATAAGTTAAATAAAAAACTACCCAAAGTGATTCCTGAACAAAGAGCCAAGAGCACCACCAGGTGTGCCCACCCACACCCATCAAATAAGTAAATTAGTAACCAGCTACTGTGCTGTGAGGCAGGAAGGGGGAGACACAGAGTGGCAACCAGGCAGGGTGGGCACCAACCAGGCGGGGTGGGCACTACGGGAAAAAGAGCTGATCCTGCCTGACGAGGGGTCCTGGCCAGGGCAGGTCCAGAGGCCCAGCGGGGGCTCTGCACGTGAGAGACCTCGGGTTTTATTCCCGAAGCACTGCAGGCACACACACACCCACAACACACACAGACCTAACAAACAACACCTACCCACAGCATCCACACACTACCCACCACATACCTACCCGCACAACACAACACGCCCACCCACCCGCGACACTCACACCCCTATACTCACACCATACACACAGCACTCACTCCCACACACCTATACACACAATATAGACACATCACAACATATACCGACACCCACAACACAAGCCCCCCGCAATATACATACACTAGTACACACACACACACACATTTCGGGGCTCAGTACTCATGGCTTGGTGCTCAGGGGTCTATGTGGTGCCAGAGCTCAAGATTGGGGTTCCCCCACGCAGAGCCTGGGCACGAGCCCTTATCTCCCTGATCCTGTGAAATCGTTTAATAAGAGCCTATGAAGAGCCAGGCGTGTGATGAATCTCTGACGAGCCTTTCTACATCTAATTCTCCCAGTAGTTCTATAAAGCACGTGCCACTCTCATCCCCATTTAATGGATGCGAGAACTGAGGTTCAGAGGGCGAAGAAACCTTCCCGAGGTCCCTGAGGCAGGACCACTGGGCTTAAAGGTGCTGGGCTGGGGGTAGGGGGGTGGGGCGTTCTCCCAACTGTCCTTCAGGCACGGGGATCGCTGTTAGTAACAGTTTCTGGTGAACCATGTCCACCTCCACACCCTCCACCGGAGCCAGCTGCCCTGGCCACCCCTACCCCAACCAGGCCTGAGTCTGAACCCCAGGGTCACGCCAGAAGGGAAGCCTTCTCAGTTCCCTCCCAGGCTGTGGCCAGCAGCATGGGTGGGGCACATGGTGGTGGGAGGGACAGAGGGTCTTGGCGCAGGACAGAGTGCCCCAGCCGGTCCTGGCGGCGGCTCCCAGGCTGAGCGCGGCCTCTGCAGTGATGCGGCACAGAGGCGGCCCCACAGCCTCCCGGCCAGCTGGTCTCCAGCGCCCCTCCTTACACGCACCGCCCGCAGAGCTTCGCAAATCCCCAACGACCTTTTCCTCCTCACTGGGCTGAGGGTCAGGGCCACGGGCTCTTGCTCCCGAGACAGATTCTAGGCGCCTGTGCCACGGGTTTTGGGAGCCTCGGGTCGTGAGCTTGACAAGCACCCAGGACCTGCTCCAGGCTGGAGGCTAATGACAGAGAGAACCAGCACCCTCCCACCACCATACCTCCAGGGACCTCCCTGGGGACTGGCCCGACCTTCACCCCAAAGGAGAGGAGGGGGGAATGAGGCTTGCAGTCTTGGACTTGGGGAGATCAGAGAATGTGGGGGAGGGGTTTGTTTGTCTGGGTGACCAGAAACCGCAGGTCCCCACCTGGGGCCAAGACTCCGGCAAGCACAGGTATACGCGAGGGGCCGCGGCTCGGGGAGGACCTGCAAAGGCGGCTTCCAAACAAGGTCACGGTCACAGGCTGCGCAGCAGCTCAGGCTGCGGCAGGCTCCCGCCTGGGGGCAGTCTCCGGTCACCAAGGCAGAAGCGCGGGGACAAACAGCCAAGAGGAGGGGAGGGAGGACACCCTGTGGCCAGCAAGGGCAGGGGTCCAAGCTGTTGCCAGCCCCCGACCCCGTGAAGACACGGAGACACCGGAGGGAGGTTAAGTCTGTGGATAAACTGGAGCGCACGGCGGGCAGAGTACAAGGGGGGGTGGGGGGCTGGCACGTGGCAGGTGCGGATCTGGGGCAAGAATCTCGGCGTGCGTGCCTCTGGCCCAGGAGGGGAGGCATCCGGGGATAGGGCCAGCAGCCCCGGATATTCGACCTGGGCAGAGCTGAGCGGTGGCGGGGGCGTGGGGGGGAAGCCAGGCATCGAGGAGCAGTTAGTAGCTGTGCAGCGGGCACCCTCGGGCAAGGCACCCTCTCCCATTTCCACCGACTCACAGAGCCCTGGGCACAGGGCCGCACGTGTGGAGGAAACAACCAAACCACGGGCAAGGGCAAGGGATGAGGGCGCCAGGCACCCAAGGGAGCCACGGTACAGCGGGGGAAGGGCGCTGGCTCTGAACACGTCCAACCCAGGTTCGATCCCCAGCACCCCGTTATGGTCCCCGAGCACGATCCCTGAGTGCCGAGGCAGGGTCAGCCCTGAGCATCGCTGGGTGTGGCCCCCCAACCAAAACCAGAAACAAAAAAGACAAGCAGTGGAGGCTTCTGAAACACATGACACGTTCGTTCTCAGGAGAGGGAAGTGGGGGTGGGGGAGGGGAGGTCTGGAGCAGATCCCGAGGGGGCTCAGAGGGGGGAACCGCGGGGCCGCGAACGAAAGCAGAAGTGGCCAGCTGTGGCTGAAGACGCATGTCCAGGTTGCATGTGACCTCACCCAGTGACGCAGGGGTGAGTGCCTGGCCCCCGTATGCCTGGGAGACCAAGGTGGTGGCCCGGGGGCCGCTCCACAGCCCTGGCCACCCCGTGGGGCAGCTCAGCCTCCTGAGGGCGGACGCCAGGCTGTCCCCGACAGACACCATGTGGCAAGGGGCAGGGCCAGGGCCAGCCTGTGCGTGTGGCACCTTTGCATGGGAGGCCGGCCGGGCCGGCTGAGCCCAGCTTCCTGGAAGCGTGTCTTCATTTCTGTTTTGGAAGTCACCTAACTTCCAGGGTGGCATTCCAGTCAAAGGGCATTCCAGTCAGCGGCCGGAATCCCCCCCCCCTTTTTTTTTTGGTTTGTTTTGGGGCCACACCAGGGCTCAGGGTTCAGAGCTCTGCACTCAGGAATCACTCCCGGCTGGCTTGGGGGAGCATACGGGGTGTGGAGATGACATCCGGCTTGGCAGCATGCGAGGCAAGCGTCCTACCCGCTGTCCTCTAGCCCCAGGCACACCCCCACCCACCCTTTCATTCGGTTGGTTGATTTGGGCCCCACGAGCATGTGCTCAGGCCTTAGAGATCATTCCTGGTGGGTTCAGAGGCCAAATGGGGGGGGAGTACGGCCCCTGACCACTGCACTATCTTTCTGGCCCCTGGCATCCCCCCACTTCTTACCCACCCTGGGCCAAGCCAGCTTCCCGTGTCCGCACGCAGGGGGTGCGGGCACGTGGGGGGAGTGGCCGGGGAGCCAGAGAGAGGACGAGGCCACGTGCGACCCAGACGTGAAGGCTCAGACTCAGCTGTTGTTCCACCCATGCAGGACCCTGGCGGCCCATTCGAAGGGGCAGGCGAGAACGGCCAAAGGGAAGGCGTGCTTCAGAGCCGAGTAAGTGAGCCAATTCCCGGGATCACTCGGGTGGGTGAAATCCGGCAGCAATTTCGCTTCCCTTGAAACTGGCTCAGGGCCCTAGTATGCAAGGGGGCGGGAACCTGCCTTGCACAGGGTGGACCCCAGCCAGGAGCTGCCCTTAAACAAAAAAACAGAGATTTGTGCAGATTCTACATGCACACACATTTTCCTCCTTCCTTTCCCTTCGCTGATAGTGTGTGTGTGGGGTCAGAGCTCACACACTCAACTGCGGTGCCTGCTGGGGTGGCACAGCTGCTGCCGTAGGGGAACTCGATGGTGCCAGGGCCTGGATGCAGAGGCGTGGGGCGCGGTGCCAGGGCTCTAGTATTCCCAAAGGAGCCCAAGCGGGTGCTACCTCCCTGGAGGGGGGGAAAGTGCAGGAAGGATGCATGGGGAGGGGATGCATGCGTGGCCTCAGACGTGTGTGTGTGTGTGTGTGTGTGTGTGTGTGTGTGTGTGTGTACACTTTTCGGTCGTTTGCTTAAAGAAGGCATATCTGGGGTGGGATGGTGATGTGAATCAACTTTTTTTTTTCCCCCTGAAAAGAGGGAAATAGGTCAAATAAGTTTGGAAACCTCTGCAGGGATTGAATTTGCCGCTTCACGCATACATGGAACCACATTTCATTGGGGATAGAGCGAGAGCACAGCGGGTAGGGCTTTTGCCTTGCATGCAGCCGACCCGGGTTCGATTCCCAGCATCCCATATGGTCCCCCGAGCACCGCCAGGAGTAATTAATTCCCGAGTACAGAACCAGGAGTAACCCCTGTGCACCGCCGGGTGTGACCCAAAAAGCAAAAAAAAAAAAAAAACCCCAAAAAACATGGTATCACATTTCCATGTCCCACATATCACTTCACAAATTAAAAAAAAAAAGTAAAAATAAAAATTCTACCCCTAGTGGCCTACTACCCTCCAGCAGTGTCTGCGTTCCTTCTGACACACGGCACAGGCCTGGTAGTTCCCTGAGGAGCCGAGGAGCTGAGTGCGGCGGGGGATCAGACTTGGGGCCTTGCGCATGTTCTGCTGCTCCCGGCCACCTGGGCTCTCTCCCTGGCCCCAACACGCTTTATAGCAGGGCACCTTTGCAGCGGGGAGAGCAGGATGGATGACAGCCTGCAAAGAGCTTCTGCTCTGGCCCGGAGTTGGAGAATTAAGGGCCAAAGTCACAGGACAGCGGGGAGGGTGTTTGCCTTGCATGGAGCCGACCCAGGTCTGACCCCGGCCTCCCGAGTCCCGCCAGGAGTGATCCCTGCCTGAGCGCAGGGCCAGGAGTAAGCCGGATGTGGTCTCCAAACAACCGCAGAAATAAGTTTTCCTGGGTTCCATCCCCTGCATCCCATATGATCCCCCGAGCACTGCCAGGAGTGATTCCTGAGTGCAGAGCCAGGGGTAACCTCTGAGCAGCACTTGGTGAGCCTAACAACCCAAACTGGATAAATAAATAAAATGCAGATCCAGGGCTGAGTAATAGTACAGTGGGTAGGGCACTTGCTTTGCATGTGGCTGACCTGGGCTTGATGCCCAGTACCCCAAATGGTCCCCCAAGCACCACCAGGAATAATTCCTGAGTGCAGAGCCGGTCTCTCTGTGTTCCCATGGCAGGTCAGCCCCCATCTGACGACCCCTGCCCCATCAAAACAACAACAAACTAAAACTCAGATTGCAGGCCTTCATTTCTGCCAGGAGACTGCAATTCAGGAGATCTTCAAACAAGGTCCAAGAATCAACATTTTACACACACACACACACACACACACACACACACACACCCAGAGCCCTGCCAGCTGACCGGTGTCAGGGAAGGATGTAGCAGCATCTGGAACGGCTCCTTCCAAGGCCAATCTGCGGCGCTGGGAGGATCCCAGGGGGCAGGGCTGCGGCGCAGCGCAGAAAGGATCACTCCACGGCTAATAAATCCCAGGCAGCCTGGCCGCTGCTGCTCAGGCCCAGGGCAACGAGCAAGTCGCTCGGACAAAGTCTATTTTGGAAGCTTCTCCCGGGCGCCAGGATCTCACCTGCGAACCGGAAAAGGGGGACGAGTACGGCTTCCCCTCCAAAGTCCCAAATGTACCGCAGGGCCCCCTCCCAGCTGAGGGAAAAGGAACTTGCCTTGTGGCTGACCGGGGTTTGATTCCCTGGCACCCCATACGGTCCCCCAAGCACGACCACAAGGAATCCCTGAGTGCAGAGCCAGGAGTAAACCCTGAGCGCATCCAGGGTGGCCTCAAAACCAAACCAAACAAAAAACGAAAGTAAAAGCAGCCAAGTGGGAAGGTGCGTGCAGAGAGGCCCAGGTTAGACCGGACAGACCCTTCTCGCCTCGGTTCCGAGAGAGGAATCCCCCCATCCGCGCCTCTGTCTGCACAGCGCTCTCCCGCTGGACCCCTCCTGGGGATGCTGGCACTGACTCAAGGTGACAATAACCCATTATTCTCCTGGGGGACTCCTGCAGTGCTCAGATCGATCCCAACCTCCCAGCCAAGCGTGCAGGATGACCCACGTGGACGGCTCCATCCTGCTGTCTCCCGTCCTCTGCGCCCCTCGCTCTGGAAAGCAGCCCAGGCAGATGATTCTCCAAAGAGCACCCACCCCCCTGCCCTCACCCCGCACAGAGTCCTCCTGACTCACGGACACAGCAAGACCTTAAGTGGTCCTTCCCGGCCACAGAGTTTGGGGGCTACGCTCTGAAGCAATACGTAACTGGGAGTGAACACCACTTGGCCTTGTGCCAGTTTCTGGGCACTTGGCCTTGACCCCATCTGACCCTTCCCACCCACCCAGCCCTGCCCACTGCGACTGCCCCCATAGCAACCTTTCTTGACCTCTGTTATCCTTGCTGTATTTGATAGCGGCATCTCTGGAGGTGCTCAGGTGTGCAGGTCACCCCTGGGAGCCCCCAGAGTCACTCCCTCATGTGTGGTGCCTGGGACTGACTGGACTTGGGACCGCGTGAGCTCACATGTGCTCACATGTGCTCCACCCTCACTCAGCCTTTCTCCATCCAGGCCACGTCAGCCTGCTCCTTTCTCCCCCAGCACCCCCCGCCGAGATCCCAGCGACATCCGTGGCCCCGATTTGTGTGAAATGACACGTGGGTTACTCATTGCAGCAGAAGACCGGAAAAGGTGTCAGTCACACCCACACATCCACAAACAGGGACCAGCACGTCCACACGAGGACCAGGAAAGAATGAGGAAGCACAGGGCGGGCTCTGCTCGGGGAAGCCAGGATGAGTCCCCCCCATCCTCCACCCCAGCCTCGGCCCCCAGAACAGAGGCGGAGGAGGGAGCCGTCAGCTGGGAAGTTGGACCGTGATCCCGGAAAAGGGCAGAGGGAGTGATGTGAATGACAGCGGCAGCGAGCCTGGCACAGGGGCCAGGAGGCAGGTACCTGCGGGGCCTTGCAGCCTGTCAGGAGTGATCTAGTCAACGAGCAGCTCTGGGAGGACCAGAGTTTGCTCCTGAAAGTTGGGACAAGACGCCAGGCTGTTCCTGCACCGTCTGCTCAGAGGTGTCACGGAAACTAGTCAGGGTAAGGAGGCAAGGAGGCAAAACAGAGGTACTTGATTGGCAAGGGAAAAAGCAAAGCTGTATTAGCAGGGAGGTAACTGGAGGCAGGGCGTTGGAGGGAACACACACACACACGCACACGCACACACATGTACACACACCCCATATTACAGAAGACAAGCTCCAATCTAGAGAAAACCCGAAGAAATACACTAACAGCACCTTTAGAAGTAGTAAGTCCAGCAAGGCTGCAGGATACCGAATCAACATAAAAAAAAAAATCAATTTTTTTTTTTTTTTTTTTTGCTTTTTGGATCACACCCAGTGATGCACAGGGATTATTCCTAGTTCATGTTCTCAGGAATTACTTCTGGCGGTGCTCGGGGAACCATGTGGGATGCTGGGAATTGAACCCGGGTTGGCCACATGCAAGGCATGTGATGTGAAAATATTCTTTCTCAGTTTGTGGGATATTGTGCCCTACCCACTGTGATATTACTCCAGGCCCCTTTATTGCTTTTTGAGTCACACCCGGTGATGCACAGGGGTTACTCCTGGCTCTGCACTCAGGAAATACTCCTGGCAGTGCTTGGGGGACCATATTGGATGCTGGGAATCTTTTAACCCGGGTTGGCCACATGCAATGCAAACGCTCTACCCGCTGTGCTATTGCTCCAGCCCCCTTCCGTCATTTCTTTATGCTGCACAGGAGAGTGATCATGCCCTCTCTGTGATCTGTCTGACTCCTTCTGACTGACTTCACTCAGTATGATACCCTCCTGTCCAGCATAGTGAAAAATCAAATGGCTTCACTTTTTCTTATGATCAAGCAGTATTTCACTGTGTATAGGTGCCACAGCTCCTTTCAATAGTCATCTGTTTTTGGAAAACAATGACTAGAATAAAAGAATATCCCACATACTGAGAAAGAATATTTTCACATCACTCATCTGAAAAAGATTTAAAATCCAGTATGTTCAAAGTACTTGTAAAAATTAACATGCAGAAAAAAAATTCATCAAAGAATGGGGAGAAGAGACCAACAGACACTTCCTCAAAGAAGATACGCAGATGGTTAGTAAGACAATAAAAATTGCTCTCCATCATTAATATTAGGCAAATGCGAACTGAAACAACAGTGAGGTATCACGTAATATAAGTGAGCCTGGCACATATAAGAAACAACCAGTGTTGGTGTGGATGTGGGGAAAAAAGGAATCCTTACCCACTGCTGGTGGTGTCGAATGGTTTGGCTTTTTTGGAAGACAACAAGGACATTTCTCAAAAAACTAAGAATTCATCTTCCATGTGAACAATTCCATTCGAACAATTACACTTCCTGGAATTTACTCCAAGCACCCATTCATGGTCCTGTGCTCACTGCAGCACTACTCACAATAGCCAAGACTTGCAAACAACCTGAATATGTACCCGGAACTTTCAAGCTTTGGATCTGAAGAATGCAATCGACTCTACTCACAGATCACTGACTAGTCGGCTGCTCAAGCCCTCTACCTTCAAGACAGGTGCACATAAAGCTCTTTCTCCTCTAGGAATCCCCACGGATAAACAGTATAAACCTTCTCACAATGACCCTGAGACCATTTCAATGACGTGTGTGTGTGTGTGTGTGTGTGTGTGTGTGTGTGTGTGGCTGTACCTGTCTCTGGGATCACTCCTGCAGATGCTGGGAATCAAACCCAGGGTGGCCACATGCAAGGAAAGCACCTTCACTGCTGTACTATCTTTCCGGCTCTCAATGACTCCTACACAGATGGGTTTCAACAAATTTATTCTCTTCTTTAAATCCCTGTTCTTTTTCCTTCTTGATCAAACAGTCATAAACATGAGTAACAGTCACTTTTAGTTAATAAAATGGAAAATAGTCACTTCATCACTGTCTTTCATTAAAGCTTAAAATACCTAATTTCCTTAATAACACACAGTTCTTTAACACTGTTCATCATTCTTTTCTGAATTTTCTATCTCCCTCTCCTTTCTGGGTCAACACATGTTTTTATTTTCTTTTGCATGCTATTAAAAGGGGACAAAATCACCTCGATGGAGGCAAAAATACAAGAAAATATATTAGAAGGATGATTCTTTAGCTGACACATGTTATATGTCTTTCAATATAGGCAAAGATTTTCTTCAAGCATCACCCTCAAGGGCTCTGCGTCCAGCTCATCATCCCTACTCACCCCCAACCTCATTTGTTTCTGATACCACCTGGGGGCATTTTAGACACTTAAACTGGATGAAAAGCCTCTCCTAAGGCGACGTGTGCTGAACACTTCAATTGCATTGTTTCAGCAAACTCCACACCACACCGAAGCACTAACATTTCTCAAAATGCCATTTGCAAAGTGTTCATCTGTTCAGTGAAAAATGACTGTGTAGGCTGTGGCTAATAGGGCCAGACGTCTAGTTCTCAAATAAGGCAAATAATATATTTTCATAATTTTATTTATAGCATAAGCTTCAAGATTTTTAAATTCACCACGACATATGACCTATTCATGATAATCATGAATATATTTGCCCTAGTTTAGAAACTCCGGTTAATGAAGATGTAATACAATTAAAAATATTGAATTTCCCTAAGGAAATAAAAGCAGACTGCTGAGTATGTAGGTAAGCAAGTAGAAACTTCAAATCAGTATGCCTTTAGGTGGTAGGAAATGAGCCAGTTTTTCTTCTGTAGAGATGACAATAAAATCAAGTTGAGTGGACGACAAAAAAGATCGCCAGAAGGAGGTTTTAACAGTAATAGTACTTATAATATACGGGTTGAACAAATTAGCTTTTAATTTATTTTGTAAAGTTACACTGAAGGCAGACACTTCAAAAACTTTTCAAGTAAATTTTTCTGGTACATAAAAAGCGATACTGTCTAGGAGGATTGGGAAAGAGACTAGATATTTTCCAGATTGAAAAAAAGCACCACTGAGGGCCTACCTCGAGTGAGGTTGTAAGCTAGATCCCCCAGAACCACCCTATCGGCTAAGATCCCAGTGGGGTACCACTTGTGGAGTGACCTCACACACCACACCCAAGTGCTTAAATGTGTGAAAGTACTGTGTGTGTGAGCACAGCAGCTGAGTGTGAGATGCTGGGGAGTACCACACGAGCACAGCCAGGTGTGCGAGCCCTGGTTGTAGCAAGAGCAAAGGAAAGGAGTGTGGGAAAATAGTAGCACTCTGGTCAAAATAAAAATGAAGTAAATTTTCTATTACTGATTTTAAATACCAGTCTAAAGGTCTAGATTTTTCTGTAATTAGGTTTTGTAGTAAGTTTCCTTTCATGAAACCTCTTTTACTTAAAAGGAATTAGGTCAGATTCTTACAAAGGCAGTGAAAGTATCTCTGACAGATTTATTCAAATTCACTGTTCCATTAAGAGGTGCCCTTTTGCCTTCCGAGAGCAAGTGCTGAATGAACAAACTGGGGCCACAGATGCTGACTACGACTGGCAGTAAGTCATGAACCAGAGGACGTTAACAGAGATAACGTCTACTTCGTTCATTCTCTCATCCACGCATTACTCAAAGGCTGGTGCTAGGCACCAGGATGGATCTGGGGTTAGACTTTATAAGTCATATGATAAATGATAAGAGTTTTGAATTCATGCTCTAGATTTTCGGAGTGGTAGAAGACACAAGACCTAAAATTATTAAGTGGCATCAGGAAAGAAGGAAAAACACACACTGTGGTCATTCAAAGAAGGGCGGTGCACAAATCCAGTCCTCAAGGCAACGTGTTCAAGACCACTACTGCTGCTGCCAGGCTCTGCCCGTGCTCCTGGAGCTGATCCCCAGCACCACCTGGTTTACCTGAGCCTGCAACCCAAACTCTTCCAGGTGTCATCCTCCCGCTGCCCCAAATTAAAAATTCACATCACAGGAGCTTCTAAGTGACCTCTGAAAACTGACTTGCAAAGGAAAACAACAGCAGGACTTAAAAATTCTGTGGTATAAGATGGTCATGTAAAAGCCAACCTTTCAATTCTGGTCTTGATTTAATTTAGAATTCGGCTTTCCTTTCTGTTCAATTGAGTTATTTTCACAGACTGGAAAGCATAGTACTGACCTGGGTCAATTACATCAATTTTCTTCTCAAGTTTAAAAGAGAAGTTTTCAAAATGCAAATACTTTCCTCCTCTGATTATAAAAGAAAGACATGCTCCGTATCCGGCTAGAAAGGAGGTAAAGTTAAATTTATTCCCAATGCCTCTGCCCAGAGATGAAACTGTTGATTTCATCACGTTAAACAGAAAATACATAAAATTTAATGAAGGCACTCTCTTATAATGAATATTTTACACTTTAATCAAGAGACAGAAATCTGTTCACTATGTGCTCACGGCTGTGTTCCTGTAAAATCTAACAGATGCATACTTGACACACAGTAGCACAAAAAAATCTGAGTGTAATGCCATGAATAAGAAGAGTTGTAAACTAGAACTGCTCCACCAGAGTGCCGCACAGTTGCTGAATTATGAAATCATATCAGAATTAAGTAAAATAGAAAATCTGGCCCTGAATACTCACTGAAATTGCTCAAAATCCCCAAACAGGGCTGTTTGTTGTACTGAAGTGTACACATTATACAAACATAATTATTCTGAACAAGTGGGCTTTGCAGGCAAAGCGACGAACATTTAAGAGAGGGTCGCAGGTAGGTGGGTAAGAGCAGAGGTTTCTTAGCACGCTTACACATCCCTGTAACTTTTTCATGGTATCTCAAGGACAAAAACAGCTAACAATTCTGCTAACTACATCAGTAGGTCCAAAAAATTTATAAATATACAAGTCCTAATAATTCAGAAAATACCCATGTATTCAAAGAAGCGTTTTAATGAGATTCTAAAACAATCACCACTACGTATGCATCTGATATAAGTAAAACTCTTGTATCTTCATATCTTGGAATCTGGTTGAGACCACCACCCTCATTTCTGTTCCACATTGATTATTTGCTTTTAATTTAAGTATCAAACGATAGAAAAGTTCACTTAGTTGGGGCCAGAGCAATACAGTACAGAGGGCAGGTGCTTGCCTGGCATGTGGTTGACCTGGTTTCAATCCCCCAGCATCCCACACAGTCTCCAGAGCCGTGCCAGGACTGATCCCCGAGAGCAGAGCCAGGAGCAAGGCTGGGCACTGCCAGGTGTGGCCCCAAACAAAAACAAAACAAAAGGAAACCTAACTTGGCAAGATATGGCAGCATCAAAATCCCAGATGGAAGGAAGCCGTAACCTCCCTTGAGCTAGAGGCATGCACAGTCTGACAGATGTTAACTACCCCATGTTTCCTGAGGAAATTTAAAATAAACCATGCTGGGGCTGGCAGGATAGTTCAGAGGTTAAGGTGAATTCTGTGCAAGCAGCAGACCCTGGTTCAATCCTCAGCACCACATATGGTCACCTCTAGGGTTGGTCCTGGAGTGGTCCCAAAGCACAGATGGGTGTAGTCCAAGCTCCCCACCCCCACTAAACATAAAATAAGGCATCTCCTTGCCTTGGTGAGTTTGCTGTGTTGGTCCAGGCTGGCTGAGTCATCACAGCAAACTTTGGTAAAGTCTGGAAATCATGGTGTATGGCAACCTATTTCTATGCTCTAAATTATACTGTCAAACATTATCTTCAAATAAATGGTGTCCTTGAAAGATTTGATGCCTCTGGTGTTTAAAGTGCTGGTGCTTTTATGATGCATCCCATACATTCAGAGAGGGGCATGCGTGTACCTCAATTACAGGCAGGAGAAGGAGTAGGGTCCTGTCCTGGAGAATACTTGGTAACAGACTCCCCAAGGCCCTCTCAGATGGTTGACTCAGACCCATGGAAATGCTTCCTTCTCATAACCAAAAACACCTTACGGTTTACCTCTAGGGCTAATACTCTTACCATTAAACACACCATTTAAAAAGTGGTTATAACTGGAAAATGGAATATAAAAATAAGTGTCTGAAATAACCTCTTGCTAAATGAAAAGCAGCAGCAATATCAGGCCCCTGTTGGTTGATAAAGCCTGCGATGGTCTAGGCGTGGGGACTGTTCAGTGGCAAATATGCTTGTCCTGCAAACCTGAGGTCAGTGAACCAAGTTCCATCCCTCGCACTGCCCTGTGTGCTCAGCTGGGCCCTCAGCAGCTGCCATCTCCCCGATAACATCAAGTATGGGATCTCCAGAGCACCACAACCAAGTGTGTGCAAATACCACAATACAGAGTGGGACCCCTGGCGAGCAAATGTGCAAACTGTCAACCCAGCCCAGGAGCACTGCATCACGTGCGTATGCTGGCCATGACTGTAGGCAGCAACAAAAGAGACAGGAAAGGGAATACGAAAACCCAAAACAAAACAAATCAGTCACAGTCTTTTTTTTTTTCTTTTTGGGTCACACTTGGTGATGCACAGGGGTTACTCCTGGCTCATGCACTCAGGAATTTACTCCTGGCGGTGCTCAGGGGACCATATGGAATGCTGGGAATAGAAGCCAGGTTGGCCGCGTGCAAGGCAAATGCCCTACCCACTGTGCTATCGCTCTAGCCCCAACCATAGTCATTCATAAAAAGAGTCTGTGGGTAGGCAGAAGACTATCCGAACCCTTCCCTGGAAATTCTTACATGACAAAAAAAGGAATAAGGCTGCTAATCAGGTGAGTTAAAATTGGCCCCTTAGGGTCTTAAAGCTTAAAGGTTTGGAGTACATGCCTGGCATGTATATAGCTTCAGCTCCCACCGCTGCCAGGCACTGTCCTGGTGCCCCCACACTGAGCAGTACTGCGTGGGCACTGAACCCTCAAGCCTGCAGAGACAGACCAGATGCAGCTGTGAGTGGCCTGGGTTCCCGGAACTATAGTTAGGGAGGACCAGCCTCCCAGTGTATTTTATTCTAAGGTTATCCTGGATTAGCTGGGTGGGTTCAATGAAATCACAAGCATCCTTAATAGTGATCCAAAATTGGAGAGGAGGAGAGTCAAAAGGAGGTGTAACAAGGAACACACAGACTAAAAAGCAAAGTGATGAGGACCTGACCACGGAGGTGCTGCTAGCAAGAGAGGAAAGAAGCTCTAGGCCCAGTGATGCTCTCGGCCTCCACAGGTGAGAACACATAAGGAACCAGGCTCCTTCTGAGAGTCTGCTCACATTCAGATTTTCAGGTTTTTGGTCTAATAAAACTTCAGGAGCTTGTGGATAGAGAGATAGTACAATAGCAGGGCACTTGCCTTGCACACGGTCAGCTTGGGTTCGATCCCCAGCAATCTATGTGATCTCCCAAGCACCATCAGAAGTGATTCCTAAGTGCAGAGCCAGGAATAACCCCTGAACATCACCAGGTGTGGCCCTAAAACAACAACCTCCCCACCCCACCAAAACAAAACAAAACAAAACAAAAACCCTGAGCTGCACTTTTAACTTACAAAAAAGTAACATAATAAATTTATGGTACTGTTAGTCACTAAGTTTACGGTCACCTGTTAATATCAGGCATAGGAAACTAAATAAATCCCCAGATTATAATTAGCAATAAAACCGAATTTTAAACATTTCAGATTAATTAGATGAGCGAGGTAAATTATCGATAACATGGGTAATTTCTATGGCATTTCCAAAGCTACAGGTCCTGGTTCAAGTAATTAGCTGAGGGTAATTCAAGCATTGCTGCTTTGTTGTTATTTTTATTTTGGGGCCACACCCAGCTGTGTTTGGGACTTAATCCTGGTTCTGAGCTCTGGGGTCACTTGTGTATGGGCAACAGAAAAGCTATACATGGTACTAAGGACTGAACCCAGGTCAGCTGGGCACAAGGAAAACACCTTACTTGCTATATCTTATCTCTAGCCTTGTATCAATAAAATTTACCTTTGTTTTCCTTACTGTTTTAACAATGATGTTAAGATTATAAAGAAGGTAAAAATCTCAATTATACTGTTAAGAATTTTGAAAGGATATAAAAAAACATTTAAAAAAAACATTTTTTATACTACTCTTCAAGCTTAAATTAGAGATTATGCTTCTTTTCCATATGTAAAATACAAATGAAAATAAAGGTAAAGGCCTTCCCGTTGATCATCGATTTGCTCGAGCGGGCCCAGTAACGTCTCCATTGGAGACTTTGTTGT
>JAOXYA010000009.1:9123354-9135892 GCA_028565675.1 Sorex palustris | reverse complement strand
CCGATCTAATCAAAATGCACTGAAATATTTCTAGGCCCTGAACTGTTCTGGAAGAGGTAAAGTTCAATATTCAATAGATGTTGACATGCCAAATGTGCCTTTGTACTGTAGATTAACCGCTACATAGTATAAGACTCTATAAATACCATGCTGAGAGGAAAAATAGACTAATAAAAATATACTTAATTCAGAAAAAGGCAAGAAAGAAGAGAAAAAGAATAGAGACAGGCTGGCCAAAATGAAAACAAATGATGAGATAGTATAGCTAAATCCAAATTTATCAACGGTTATATTACATGTAAATGGACTAAGTACTCCAATGAAAATACAAAAATCTTCAAGCTAGAATAAGAAAAAAAGTGACAGGAGTATATACGTAGAGAAGCCAAAGTATCTATGACTAAATTAATACAGTGACTTAAATTAGATTGCTGGATACAAGATCAGCTGTATTTCAATTACTTGCAAAAATTAACCACATTTGTATCCTATGTATTTGTATGTTATGCATGTATTTCATCCATTAACATTAAAATTTTATGTTACAAATTACAATAGCTTCAAAAATTCTGGGGCCAGAGAGACAGTTCTGAAGCTAAAGTGCTTGCTTTGCAAGCTGCCACTAAATTCAGGATCCGATCTCCAGCCAATGTGTTCCCCAAGCACTACCACGAGTGACTCCCTAAGCAAAGTGCCAGGAAAAGCCCCAAAGCTCCTCTGGGTATGGTCCCCCGAGTCCCTCAAAATATGTCAAATATCTGAGAATAAATCTAAAATATATATAGAAGACATATTTATAGAAAACTATAAATCACCATTCAGAAACATTAAAACCTAAGTAAATAAAGACAACTATATTCATAGTTTGGAAGACTCAATACAATAAAGAAGGTAATTTTCAAAGAGATATATAAATTAAAATTCAAATAAAAATCCTAATGAAGAGACTATTCTAGCAGATATCTGAACTGATTGTATTGCTAGGTTACTTTAAGACAATTTGGCACTGGCACAAAGATAAATTGACCAGAGGAAAAAGTAGTTTGTAAAGCACATCCATGCCTAATAGAGCACTGAATAAAGGGTGCTTTGTTAGGATGAATATGGTACTAGAAAGCCATGCAGAAAGACAGTATTTTCAAAAATTGATTTTCGGTTCATGGATATCTGTATGGGAAAAAAGGGGAAATTTAGCTCTTAGAAATCCTCCTTAAAAGTAGATTTCTCCCAGGGCTTGGTTTTAGGTTTTGTTTATAGAAAATCTAATTAGTGTAAATCTCAACTCTACCAGGTTGTGGTCCTTGATTCTAAAGTTGGGACTTTCCGAGAGCTCAGCATGAAGCCCAAGCTCCCGGGCCTGGCTAGAACTGAGCACTGCTTGCCTTCCAATCCTGTAACACACTCTTTAAGTCTGTGGTAGCTACACTGGTGCAGTCCACTTCTCAGCCAAGCCTTAGGGACATCCACACAGTCTTCCAGAGCCCTCTTTGTACAGCCTTCTTAAAAAATCAGTAAAAGGTGGGGCTGGAGAGATAGTACAGCAGGTACAGCATGTGTCTGACCCAGATTCAGTCCCAGCATCCCAATGGTCCCCCAAACCCCACCGGGAATGATCCTTCAGTTGTAGAACCAGGAGTATGCCCTGAGCACTACCGGCTGTGGCCCCCAAAGAGAACAAAACCCAAACAAACAAAATCAGTAAAAGACAACCAATACAGGGAAAGGCATGTGAAGCTTTGTGTGTCACAAAAAAAGGATATTTAAATATCTGATATTTAAAAAGATGTCAAGGAAGTTATTACAACAACATACAGCTACACAGTCATGAATATGTCTAAATTTAAAAACATAAACACTGCTAACTATTGGTAAAGATGGGTAATAATAAGAAATTTCATGTACTATAGGTATGACTATAAACTGACATAACCACTTTGGGAGACTTTTAGCATAAATCAAAGCAGGCATGTACTCTACACACAATTTCATTCCTAGATATTCCTAGATATATGTCGGTATGTATTTATCATGCACTGTTCATAAGTGTAGTCAAAAACTGTAAGAAATCCAAACATTCATCAAAAGTTTGTGTGTTTATCATACAATAAACAACATACACTAATGTGCTGGATTTCTTCCATTTACTACTCCAAATCTCTCTTTACAACTTTCTATCATGCTACCTGAAAGCAAGCAGGAAAAGCTGTTATCTGGCATCAGGCAATATTTTATGTTTTACTTATGTACTCATTTAAAATAAACTGGGAGGGGCTGGAGCAATAGCACAGCAGGTAGGGCTGTTGCCTTGTTCACGGCCGACCCGGGTTCGGTTCCCAGCATCCCTTATGGTCCCCTGAGCACCGCCATGGGTAATTCCTGAGGGCAGAGCCAGGAGTAACCCCTGTGTATCGCTGGGTGTGACCCAAAAGAGCAATAACTAACTAACTAAATAAATAAAATAAAAATAAACTGGGAGGGGATGTGTGTGCTGGGGACTGTCCCTGATGCTATGCTGGCAGTGGGGGCGTTGCTCCCAGGAGTGCTCTGAGGGTCACCAGGTGCCTGAGATGAAATCTCTTAACCCCTGCACTATCTCTCTGGTCTCAAAATTGTTTATTTTAAAAGAATAAGATATCCTCATTCTGAAACTGGAGAGAAAGTGAGAAATCGGTGATGTAGGAATAGCCATTTATTTGATATGATTTCTTGGATGATGTGATCATCATCTTTTTTATAGTATGACACAATAGTAAGGGACAGAGTAAAACTATAACTTGTCTTTCATTTTTCTGTTTACTTGCATCACTAGTAACATTCAAATAAATGTGAAGTTCATGATTGTAAGCAAAATCCAAGAAAAAAATCAAATATTTTTACAACTATCTTATAAGGTTCTTGCTTTTGCAACAACAGCACAGGATGCTTTCCTTAACCTTGAAGCTAAAACCAAAAGATATAAACAATACATATAATTTAAATGGCCTAACTATACATAGAACATATAAAGAAATACAACGCTTACTTGGCTGACATGCACTGGTGTTAAGATCAAATCCAGAACTCCAGACCAGCCGGCAAATACACCAAGGGGTATGGCATATGCTAAAGCAATCATCAGAAACCTCAAATTGCTACAGGAGAAATAAAATATAAATTATTGCAAATTCAAAATCTAGATTAAACTCTTACTCATGAAAAATACATTTGGAAATTGGAACACCAGAATGAGATATATAAAAGATGTGTCAGCTTATTAAATTCAAAATTCTTTAAACTTTTGTAAGAATATATTTGTTCATATCATTTTAAATGATTAATATTTAATATAAATTACCAACATTAATTGATGGAATGATAGGTTCAATTTAAAATCTCTTATTTGAAAACATAAATTACCGATTTTCCCTATGAACAAGGTAGAGAAAAAAAACAAAGGTTAAAAATATACATAATTTTCTGCAGAGACGCTTCCAAACCCTGCACCAGGCTGAATCTCATATCCGGGGCACCCTGGAGGGAAGGTGAGCCCACCACCCACCCAAACAGAGCCCTGGCAGCTGAAAACTCCATTCTCCAATCCCCACCTTGGTCACCACCAGACTCCACAGCCTTGGGACAAGACTCATTCAGGAACGACTCTATTGAAAAACTCAATATGCGGCTTGTGTGACTGAAATCACCAGGCTCTCAAGAAGTCAGGGATAGGCTGCCTCTCCCCATCTCCCTGCTCTACCAGGAGCCTGGCACTCACCCCCATTAACTGCCTCTTGTATCATATAAGTTCATTAACCGGCCATGATCCAAAGACTACAAAATATCTCAGAAGAGATCAACAAGCTGCAGAGATGCTTCCAGACCCTCAAATCACCATCGAGTTAAAAATTAACTCCTGCTGTACCACCCCATTAAAAATTCTGAACTTCCTGGAGCACACAGTGTGAATACATCTCAAACTCTACACCACTGATATACCAGGAGTAGCACACCACACTGGATGGAATATAAAGTAGAAGGCAACCAATCTCGATTAAGAAAATATTAACACACAAGGTTCAACCTGTAACAACAAGTTAGTGATCTCTTATACAAGGGCTTAATGGCTCCAGGGTGAGATACAACACTCTTCACAAAAACATTCTTCTAAGGAAATCTTTTTTGATTGTTTTTAGCGAATTATTCATAATGAGCAATATAAAATAACTTAGGGCCTGCTATTGGGGTGGGCTTTGGTGGTGGCTGGGAAAACTGGAAATAATAGTGGTGGGATTCAGGTTGGAATATTGAATGTAATAAACCATCATGAACAAATTTATAAAAATAACATTAAAGATATATATATATGTGTGTGTGTGTGTGTGTGTGTGTGTGTGTGTGTATGCATGTGAAAAGCTCTTTTCTTCATTTTGTTTTTGGGCCATACCCAGCAATGCTCAGGTCTTCCTACTGGAACTGTGCTCAGGGATCACTCCTGGCAGGACAGAGGGACTGTATGATGTGCCAAGGATTGAACTCAGGTCAGCAGTGTGCCAGGCAAGTGCACTACCAACCACACTATCTCTCTGTCCCCTAGTTTTCTAGTTTTGATATTTTAAGATAACAGGTTTAATTTTTGTTTTTTAATATTAAACTGTATTAATAAAAATGCAATTCAAGTGGCTTAAAACCCAAAAGGTACAAGAATATGAGGAAATACC
The DNA here is from genome assembly GCA_028565675.1 of Sorex palustris. NCBI lineage: Eukaryota > Metazoa > Chordata > Mammalia > Eulipotyphla > Soricidae > Sorex > Sorex palustris. Next base: position 9,131,198 of record JAOXYA010000009.1, on the reverse strand, counting down.
TCCCCTTTTACTTCTTACCTCTTTCATGTTCACCCATGGCATATTTCTCAGAAATATTTAAAAATAAATACAAACATATATATGTGTGTATATATATGTATATGTATATATATATGTATGACACTCTCCCCAAGTATTCCATTACATTGATGTGTCATAACTTAGTGATTCACCCCTGCTGATACATACATGCAGATGCATATATAATTCTAATTTATTCTTTTGTTTTTACAGTTATTTTACATGTAAGTCAGTACATTGGAGTGTACTTCAAGTTTTAGAAGCAGAATTCCTACGTCAAAAAGTGCGTGTATCTTAATTTCTTAATATTAACTGCACTTTACAGAAATTAAATATTGCTGTATTTATGAAAATGGTTAATATAAAAATGCAATGGTAATACTACACGATTCAGAGAAACTGGATGCCTCAAATATTGCTCACAGTAATGAAAACTGGTATAGCCTCTTTGGAAAATGACTTGATGTTTAAAATACAAACAAAACCTGCAAGGACCACACAGCCCAGCAGTTGCATACCTGGGCACTGATCCCATAGAAATGAAAACTAATGTAAGTCAGCTGTAAAAACCTGTATTCAAATGTTTACAGCAATTTTATTTTGTAAAATTTCCCAGATGTCCTTCAACAGGTGAATATTTAACAAAAGATGTACATCCATATCATAAACTATTACTACTCAGTAACAAAAAGCAACAGCTATTAAGAAATAAAACAACCTAGATGACTTCCTAGAGAATTAAGCTGAGTGAAAACAGCAATATATTTGAGATATGCTGGGTTAAATGAAATGTGCCACTGAAGTTAATTTTACTTCATTATTTTACTTCAAATAATGAGACTACCTAGAAAAATTTAAATTACAGAAATGGTACACTTTATACTCCTTTTAAAGAACACAAAGCCACAGTTCTTGACCACAACAGGAACTTATCATCTTTTAGAAGAGGAAGACTTGAAAGGAAAGAACCAACTTGGGAGAGCAGCTGATGAATCAATTAAAAACTCATCACAATTAAATGGGAATATTTTTTCAAATGCTAAGTTTATGGCTCAACTGTAAATCAATCATCAATGATATACTATATATCCAAAGACTCAAATTCAATACTGGGGCATTTTGGACTTCAGTGGTAGGACTAAATGCAATTGCATTATTACACAAATAAAATTAAATATAAGTGTGATCCTACAGAGCAAAGAGATAATATGTAAACAAACATTTTTCATCTTTTTCATCTTGTATTAACCAACACTTTCCCATTTTAATGTGTACTACAAAATACATAATGAATAAAATATATTGCATATTAGAAAAAGATACAATAAACATGTAAGATTCTGATCTTATAGGCACTCAATGATTTGTTTTCTTCTAAAACTATTTGAATTAAAAATACGAAAAATCAAAATTTATAGTAGTATTTTGGTGACCCCCTAAGATATGAATATTTTCTAAATTATTTACAACCTGATTAACATGTTGCTGAAAGATTATCTTGAATAAATGTGCACTTATCTTGAAGGTGCTGGTTAAAACATCTCAATGACAGGAAGTACACTTACCTTAATAATCTGCAAAAGCTCCGCCGATAACTCAGCCTCTGACTAGCTGCTGCAACGCTGGGAGGAAGAGGAGGCCGGGATGGGAAATAAGTTAGTGTCGCAGAAAATAGCAAGCAGACAACTCCAAATTCTGGGGGGAAAAAAGTACAATGTTGACCAGAGAGTAAAAAGGTTCAATATTTCAAGTTTGTATTAACAAGTATTTATTAAACAGTAACTAAGCTCTAGCCATATAAATATATTTAAGACAAAATATAGTACCTAGCTAAAGTGAATTTTGTGAAATTGAAGTTATCAATTTCAGCAGATTTTGGGGTGAGGAGTACAGCAGGTAGAGTGTTTGCTTGCACTCAGCCAACAAGGATTCAATCCCAGCACCCCATATGGTCTCCTAAGCACCACCAGGTGTAATTACTGAGTACAAAGCCAGGAGTAACCACTGAGCATTGCTGGGTGTGACCCAAAACAAAAGCAACAACAAAAAATTTCAGCAAGTTCTAAATAAGGAGTCATAGAAAATGCAAAGGAAATGGTGGACCATGGCACACTACACAGATAAAACTACCTCAAATGATCTTAAATGAATGTGAACTTATCTTGAAGGTGCTAGTTAAAACCATTCAGTCACAGAAACCGTAAATGTTACTCCATGGAGAAAACATCGAAATAGATCTAGGATGACTAAGTGTGGTCCTCAGAAAAAGAGGACAGAGGAAGTTAAGAACAAGAGGGGATGGCCAATAACATGCTAATCTGCTATACAGTGCAGATCAGCATATTTATGTGTACGTGTGTTTGAGGGGGGGAGGGGAAGGATATGCTGCTTGGGTTCTGTGGTGCTGGGGCTTAAGTGTGGTGCTGGGAGCTGGCAGGGCCGCACCCAGAGATGCTCCCTGGTGCCCAAGACTGAACTGGGATAGGCACATGCTGCTAACCCTCTCCAGCTTCTGAAACTGCGCTCTGACAGCATGAAGGGTCTTGTTACTAACTATGGGAAGTTTTAAAATAAAGCTACTTTATAGTTATTGTCAGTAAATGTGTGTTTTTCATGCCTATTTTATATATGAAGATACTTGGGGTTGCATAAATGACTCAAGGGGCCTAGAGAGACAGTATGGGGTTAAGGCAGTCGCCTTGCACATGGCCAGGGTTCAAACCCGAGCACTGCACAGGGTCTCCGGAGCACCACCAAGAGTGAGCCCTAAGCAGAGCCACAGGCAGCCACAAGTACAGCGGGATGTGGCCCAAACCACTGCCACCCACTACCCCAATTCTTTTCTTAAATGAAAAGAGGTTGTGAATGGAAAACGTTTCATTTTTTTATAAATTTTTTTTCATGGTCACAAAATTTTTTAACTTTTAATGTTTATATTATAGGGCAAATAGATCCCGGATCCTATTTCCATTCCATACATTGAATGGAAAACATCTTAAGTAATCCTGTTTATAGCACAGATTTAGTATATGATCGGTATGACAAACTTGAACAAAAACAGGAAAATATCCCCAAGCCAGGAAACCAAGAAACAGAGAGCAAAATTTAAGAAACTCAAGTCTAGTTATGTGGAGCATTATTCAGAAGTACAATAAACACCCAAATGATGGTTAGTTTGGCACCAGTGCAGAAAGCAAGGTTCTCAGCAGTGATCCTTCCCTCTGGGCCTGGCAGGGCAGCCCAGCTTCTGCTGACTTCCCTGTTCACTGGAGAAGCAGGACTCTGGTGGGAAAGTCATGAGACTAGGAGTACAGACGGGCCCATGCTGTTAACTGTCATTTCAATAATGAATGCTTTATTTTTGCAGGGTGAACAAGTAAAGGAATGGCCTTACCTTCACGGGCTAAAGTGATTATTACTGAGAGGTTCTTTTAGTTGGATAATTCTATTTCTAGATTTGTATACCTAGCAAAAGGTACTACAGTTCTGAGAGTCAGGGGATGGTTCAAAGACGAGAGTACAGGTTCAGCACTGCAGAGTGTGTCTTCCACAACAACGAGTGTGACCCTGAATTAAAGGGAGACCCTCCAAAACAAATCAAACTCACCAAAATCCTTTTAAGACTCTGCCCTAGGGCTGGTGTGATAGTACAGCAGCTAGGGCATTTGCCTTGCACGCAGCCAACCTGGGTTTAATTCCCAGCATCCCATATGGTCCCCTGAGCACCACCAGGAATAATTGTGAAGTGCAGAGCCAGGAATAACCCCTGTGCATCACCAGGTGTGACCCAAAAAGCAAAATTGAAAAAAAAGACTGTTCTTCTAGGTGCCTCTGGGAATGGGGAAGGATCTTTAAAGGTTCTGTGAAGGCACCAGAACTTTGGTGGTAGAGTGGTGAGAACTGCATATATACAGAGATGTGAAAAGAAGCCCCTAAAGCTATAATATTGTAAACCAATGATATATCAGCTTCTTAAATAAAGGAAAAAAAGAATAGGCATCTTCATATCAGTAACTTACGGTTGGGGAGAATCTGGGAGTCCTCTGTATTAGATGGGAAGGAAAGCACATATACACACATGTATCTATTATCTGGCTGAAGCATTAACGTGAACTGACTGGCCTACAGAAAGCAGTTTACAATGACAATGATAACACAAAGACAACACATTTCAAAGTACCTGCGTATAATACAGTCTCTATGAGATCTTTAATGTGTGCCCTGCTACTCTCTGAAGCAAGAAGTGGTGACGTCCCATTTGGAGCTGGGACAACAAGTGGCCCAACCAAAAATGCACACGCCCCACCAAGATAGCTGAGCATGGAGGCAATGGCTGTGGCCGTGGCACGTTCGTCTGCAGAAAACCATGTCGTGGAGAGGAAGGGAGCTGCATTCATGACAGTGGGCCCTGCCAACCCGTTTAACAGCTGTCCTCCGTGGATCAGTCTGCAATAAAAAAATGAGAAGGCTGTGAGGCAGCAAAAAACGGGCATTTCCTGGACAAAAAGTAGCCCAATAGCTGGATGAGTATGGCAACGAGTATCCAAATATGTCAAGAACATGACCCATCTCGAAGGTAAGGTAATGCTGATGCCCCCAGAGGGAACCCAAGTGAGGCCATCATTTCTCCTTTGTCACTACTCAAGTACTTTCTGAAGACTCTGATTTATGCATATGCCAGATTAAATTCTTCCAATAACTTTAATTCGTTGTAGTACTAAGTGGCAGATGTGAAAGCCTTGGGATAGGAAACTGAAGAAACTTGCCCAAAAGTACACAAGTGAAGTGAAGCTCCAGACCCAGGTCTGACGGCCAAGCCCACCCTTTCTTTTAAGCTGCTACCCATAAGCAGACTAAAAAGAGCCCTGTGGACGGTACAGCCTATTACAACATACAAGGTATGTTCAGGACAACATATTGTGCCTGGGTCAGGTGGTAAAAGGGACTGTAGCTGTGGAGTAGTGGGGACTGATGGCCGGGAGCCAGTGAGCCAGTACCCCATTTATTGCCATGCTACATCCCCAGTCACATTATAGTCAGTGTCTTATAATAATAATAATAATAATAATAATAATAATAATAAAAGAAACTGGATATGAAAGGAAACTGGAAAACCCAGTGTAACAAAGTAGCAACAAATCTTGCTGGGATTCCATTTCTTCTCCCATACAATGAGGGTAATAGTCAAATTCAAGAAGTATTTATTAAGTATCTGCTAAGGAACAGTAACTGGAGAATCACTAGATTCCATGCACTTTTAGGAACTTGATGATGGAGGCAGAGAGCATATGCTCTGTATGTGGGATACCCAGGTTGTATTCCCAGCACCACCGTCCCTGAGCACCACTGGGTGTGCCACACCCACCCACCGTGCTCCAAAACAAAACAAAACAAAACAAAACTTGCTTGTGACTTGGCTTTTAAATTTGTGTAGTTTCTTGCTTCCATTTCATTTGTTATCTTTCTCAATATTCTACGTAGTGATCTATCCTGTTGCTCCTGACCAAATCTATCCCCCCCGTTTTTCCCAATTTACAGTCACAGTCCAGAGTAACACTGAATATGAAAAAAGGCAGAAGTCCAGAAAGCCAAGGCAGAAAAGGGAGGTGAGTCAAACCTTTCTGGGAGTCAGAGCAAAGGGAGGGGCAGATTATGTGATAATGCTTTGAAACTCTTTTTTTGCCCCCTGCTAGTTTTGGTTTTCAAGCATCATAATGGAGATCAGATCTGCTTTAAACAATTGCCACACTAAGTCACTTAAAAAAGTTGTTTGAACGCAGAAAAAATAATGATAAACATGCACGTGGGAGAGAATTAGGCCCTTAATGCAGAAGCCTAACTATAAGTGGGAAGTGAAAAATGTGAATTAGGTTTGCTCAGATCCTTGTAAATTGTGGGAAATTTGAAGGAAAAATAGTTCCAAGAACCATTAATATACTAAATTAAGGAAAAATATTGAAGATAAGGTTTTTGCAAGAATAACTATTTTTCTAGAAGACACAAAGAATTTATGTAGGCAAATCCCTCCCCTACAAACCAGTGGACATCAGGCTGACACACAGCAATTTCAACATAAAAATATTCTTGAAACAGGGTCATTAGAAGTTTCTAATCATGACTTGTGATGCCACGCAATCAGTGTGATGGCTTCAAAGGTAAGTGCTTTGGTTTTCGACTTTAATGAGGGATTCCCAAGAGACCCATCTCACTCAGAAGGAGAATAGTTGGAATGAGTAGATTTTACTATGTCTAAAAATCGTGAGAGAAAAAAACCCGGAGGAAACAAATCATTAATAAAATAGGCAACAGAATCATAAAGTACCAAGATTCCCGAAGGTATAAAATTCAAACTATCGTGACAAAACGTTGTTACCACTCAGTGGAATCACATTTCCAACAGCAAACCTACGAGTCCTAAGGTGAACTCACAATAACACAAGGGTCACCTATGCTTAGCTCATTTAATTCTCAACTAATATTCCTCACAACAACACTGCCCATGTGCTAATGTAGCAGCCAGTGGAGCATCAGGGCATTTCAGAAAGGCTCTCAGGCCTGCAAGGTAACTGAGTAGGGGTGCTGGGAGAACGCACGTGAATTATCACAGTGAATGTCTTAGGAATTATCCACTTTGGGGCATCAACCCCCAGACAAAAACACACCCTCAAAAGGCCATGTGCACGCCATCATTCATTTCTTCACTCAGTACAGTAGCTAAGATGTGGGATCAACCTAGGTGTCTAACGACAGATGAATGAGTTACGAAGATGTGGGATGTATGGAATGCTACGCAGCTCCAAGGAATGATGAAATCATGCAATTTGCTTCAACGTGGTTGGAACTGGAAGATGATACGCTGAGTCAAGTAAGCCAGAAGAAGAAAGACAAACACAAAAGTGAGGATGACCTCACTTATCTGTGGTATGCAGAAGACGGAACGAGGAAATGTATTATAGCAGAAGGAGGATGCCTAGATCACCCTTGGCCCCTGTGGTTAGAAGGAAGAAGGACAGAGAAGGAAAGAAAGCAAGAAGGGGAAGAAGAGAATGGGAAGTAAGGGGAGAGCACACATCAGGGCTTCAGCTGCACGGTGATTATGGGTGAGTGGTGTAGCCATATACCCAAACACTGACTCAAAAACAAACGAACAAACAAACTGAAAACATGAGATCTAAGCTGCAACTACTGGAACTCAGTAATCTGTTATGAGGTGGGGATAGGGTGGGTAGGGAGAACGGGGCACTGTGAGGGAAGCTGACACTGGTCGTGGCATCAGTGTTGAAATATTAATGCCTAAAGTGAAGAGGAAAAAAAGAAGTCTGAGGAATTAAAATGACCATTGGTATCTTCAGTGATGACCCACAGATGCCCTGAGCACTGCTGGGAGGCTCCCCCCGCCCACTCCATAAAAAGTCCTCATGGACAGTGTCCTTAGAAATGAGCTCCCGGGGTAGGGCTGGCTGGGGCTGATCCACCAGATCCACTCACCCCTTTCTTCCCAGTGTGGGTCCACGGTCCAAAACTCAAGTTCTGTTTTCTTCTCACACTTGTAGTCTGGCATCCCTTAGCGCTCAGCAGTTACTGATGAGTCTATTATAAGCATGGATGAACTATAACCATGACAAAATGATGCTCATCTGCTTGAGACTTTTATATTTGTTTGAGATCATCACTTTCTGCCACCTACTGGTAGGTTACAGAGTTTTACAGTTATTTCATATATATGATAAATTTAAAATTCAGTTATGTTGCCGGCTGCGATAGCACAGCGGTAGGGCGTTTGCCTTGCACGCAGCCAACATGGCCGACCCGAGTTCGATTCC
>JAOXYA010000009.1:9100438-9112193 GCA_028565675.1 Sorex palustris | reverse complement strand
CATTATTATATTATTTTTCTTATTTTGAACAATATTAGGTTTCTTTTTAAAGTTAGAGGTAAGTTCCAAGATTAGCCATGATAGAATCCAAATACTGTTTCAAACGTGCTGTCTGTGAGTGCCCGGGAGTTTCAGCCCAGATCTCGGATACTCTGCTACAAGGCACTGTGGAGGCCATGTGTGGCATTGGGTCTGAGGGCCATGCTTTGGAAGGCCTGTGACAAAGTGAGTGTAGTTAAGAGGAGAACAATTGCCAAAAATATTAAGTGATGCTGAGTCTAGGTATAAAAAATAATTAACAGATATGACAGTTTTTCAGGGTAATATTTGGCAGAAGAGGAACATATGATTTTCTGTAGAAAGAAAATCTCCGACCTTATGAAGAAAGCAGGAATAGATTTTGCCGTGGGTGGGCAGGCAGATGCTGAGTTGTCCTTTCGAGGATGGTGTTGAATAGAAATTTCTGGATAGAGATGGTTTCTAAAGACTCTTCCAGTGCCTGGAATGGATATGAAACTAGATTCCAGGATGGATCACCCCTCCGGTCACCCGAGTGGCTTCAGTGATGCAGCAGCCACAGGGCGCTGACCTCTAGCAGGACTCGGTGCAGGATTCTCCTGGGAACCCCACCCCTGAGTTCAAATCTGAGACTTAGTAAGAACCTGAGCTAAACTGGCAAGAAAATCTCAACTCTCAAGACTGGGCTGGTGGAAGGGCGGTGAGAAGCACGGGGTCACTAAATGCTGTTTATTTTCTGACGAATTTCTCTGACTCTGCTTCTGCTCCCCAGATCATTCAGCTTTTAACTTTCCCAGCCAATTTGAGATCGAATTTTAGTAATCTAACCATCCTAAACTAATTTTCCTTTTTCAGTGATTTCTATGTGTGGTGAGAAATCAAACACAGAAGGCTCTTGTTATTGCTTATGTAGTCAAATCTTCCTTCTGTGGTTCTTTGTGACACTGCTGTAAAATCGGTTCATTATTGTTCATCAGCATCCTCTGAATATATGTAAAATGTAGCAAATGATTATATGTGGTGAAGGGGGTTGGCATTTGTTAGCACCTCAGGTCAGCCTGTGATGTAGTAGTTTTGTATTCAAACACCTGGCATCATACTAGGTGCATGGTAGATGCTCAGAACTGTTCTTGAACCATTTATCCCTGATAAGGCAAGACATCCTTTTATCCCTGCTCCCATGCAGTCAGTGTTTTTGGCCCTAACCAAGCCAGGGCTTTTGCTATTGGGATTGCGGTGAAAGCTCCCTGCGTGGAGTTGATGGTCACAGGGTTTTTGCCGGTCCTTGGAGCTGCTGTGATGAGCCATATGCATCTACCACGGCGCTTGCCTCACCCCTGCCAGGCATCGGTTATGTGCACGTACTACACTATCTCATCATTCACCTTCCTCAAAACCACTAAATGACTTTTCAGAACCCTTTTTATTTGATTGAATAAAGCTGTTTTGCTCTAAACAGGGAATAATGCTTAAAGATAATTATAAAAGAAGAATTAGCATGGAGGGTCATGCTCTACACATATAATATTACTCATTTACTTTGGGGGGCTTCCTAAGCACTGGTTCAGGGGGTGTGGGGGTTTCACTCACAGTGATACTGGCAACCAGGTTGCCTGGGCTGTGGTACTGCTCAGATCCAGAGGTGCTGGACGGTCAGGGCCACCCCTATCCTGGAATACCTCAGGGGCTATGCCCGGTAGGGCTTGGGGGCCATGTGGTGCCAGGTGCTGCACTTAGATCCTGTGCGTGCAAGTGTGTTTCCCTGAGCCCTCAGCGATCTCCTAGGCCCCCATTTCGTTTTGTTTTTAAACTTGCAGGAAAAATTCATACTAATAAACGAAGAGAAACCTAGTTTTGTCTGGTTCACTAGTATCTGTTTTTTCCTCGCCTATACATCCTTTTAATTCCATAAATTTGGGTTTATGTCAGACAACTTTACAGTTGTTGAGATTTTCGTTTAAAGCTGGAGCCCTCTGAAGGGAAGCAAGCAGAGCGTTTTATTATTGACTGAGGAACTTTGCTGCCACTCTCAGGCTCTAAGGGGATAGCAGGTTGCCAGGGACCCAGTGGTTCTGCTAGTCGGTGGTTGATGACTTACCTGGGCTTGCTCCATCCAAATGACAGGGCAGAGGAGAGGCAAGGCCAGAGCATCGTACTGTCTGTTTTAAAGTTCACTGTCCTTATTAATTCATAATAAGAATTATGCTCAGAACTGTTATTATTAACTGTTATTAATTATTAATTCCTGGACTATAGCAAAAATAGGTAAGTTTTCCAAAACATATACTGTAAATAGTCTGTTCATTACCAATCTGAGAACTGATTGGTAGGCATGAGCTAAAAGTTCCAGCATCTGTGGTTACATAGTTATATATAGAAAGTTATATATGTCTATAGTTACATATCTGTCTATATTATTATATAGCTGTATGTAGCTATATATACTTATATATGCATCTGTAGTTACAAACAATGATAATTCTAATATCCTAGGGGAAGACTTCATTTTTGTGGTGGTTGAAAAGCAGAAAACTTGGAATATACTTGGGCCTCAAAATATCTATATTTCTCTTCAAGGAGTTTGACTTTCTGGCTTCCTAAATTGTACCTTAAAGATAGTTGAAATACTTCTACTTCCACTGTAGTCACTGTAGTCACTGTTTCTGAAACAGTTTCCCCCAAGATATCTGCATCACTGTGTCTGGTCTGTTTGTCTATCTCAAATCTCTATTATAAAAGCGTTAGCTGGGCAGGTATTTTTCTCTGCTTTCTTCATTGGGTTATCACACACTTCTGAACAATGCCTCTTGTGTTGTAAACATTGAACAAATATTTGTTGAATAACTAATGAAGCAATTTAGATATATTATTGGTTAAAGAATCTCTTAGACTGCCCTAGAATCCTAATCTTCTGTCTAGTCCATAGCAATAGAGTAATAATACTCTGTTTTCCATGAGTATTGTTAAGTGCCAAAATGTTCACATGTAAATGTGCAAACATATAGAGGAATTGGTTGGTTCTTGATGAACTGCAACTCTGTTTTCAAAACAGGATGTAATGTGGTCTGATTTTGGATTTCCTGGAAGAAATGGACGAGAAAGTACATTGTGGATCAGCTCCCTCGGGGCCCATACACCCTGTCACCTGGACTCCTATGGTTGCAACTTGGTGTTCCAGGTACAAGGAAGGTAATACACATGAGCGTGCATGAGATATGTGTACATATGTGGATCTGTGTATATGTCTGTGTGTGTATGAGTATGTGTATTGTAAGAACTAGTAAAAGGAAGGTAGTAAAACCCTAAGGTCTTGTCCAAGCTCCATCCTGTCCTCATGATTTAACCTGGGTTTCAGTTTTCTCCTTTGTGAAATGAGGAGAATGATTTTTAATTGAGAGGCTTGGAAAATAACTTAAAGGACTCACGTGCATAGAGCCTGAGTTTCTTATCACCTCCTGCCTTGCCCCCAAGGATGTCAGGGTGTTCCTCTGGTGGCCCTGAGCACTGGAGCACTGAACCATCAGGCCAAGTATTAGTGGGAAAGTTCTGGGCCCCCTGAGCATTGCTTGGGAGGCGCCCCACCCCAGTATTTTTTATTGAAGTAACAATGATGTATAACATCATGTAATTTTATTATACAGCACTAAGAACAGAGCAGTTTATTGATGGAGGTAACATTGGTTCATAAGACTAAAGGTTATTATTTGAGGGGTACAATGAAACTTCACCTGGTATACTATTAGAAAACAGTCATTTTTCCACCAAAGTCCATTGACACCTCCCCTACTCCCCATTTCGATCCTCTGCCCACCTTGGTCACTTTAGTTCTGTGATCAGGAGTGTAAGGGTTTATGGGGCCAGAGAGATAATACAGAGAGAGATAATACAGAGGTAAGATACTTGCAGTGCACACAGCCGAGCCCAGTTTGATCTGTAGTACCGTTTATGTCCCCAAGGAACAACAGGAGTACCCATGAGCAGTGTCAGGAGTAAACTCTGAACACTGCTGTATGTGGCCTGAACACTCTAACTCCCCCACCAAAGGAAAAGTGTAAGTTATTTGGGGATGGGCACAGTCTATTTCCTTCCATTGATTTTTTAATTACTGATAATGTGAGATCACCAATATTAATCTTTTTCCCTCTAACTTCTCTCAGCATGAATCTCTCAAGTTCCCACCATGTTGAAGCAAAATGCAAGATGTAATTTTTTTTATAACTGAATAGGATTCCATTGTGCTTATATACCACCTTATCTGCTCATCTCTTTTGATTTGGGTTGTTTTGCCTCACCTTGGAAAGGTGAAGATATACATATATATCCTTTGGTGGGGGAGTTAGAGTGTTCAGGCCACATACAGCAGTGTTCAGAGTTTACTCCTGACTCTGCTCCTGGGTACTCCTGTTGTTGCTTGGGGACATAAACTTGAATTAGTTTTTCTATGTCCTTAGAATAGATACCTAGAAGAGGAATTGTTGGAACATGTTCTTCTTTTAATTCTTTGGAAATCTTTATACTGATTCCATTGAGGCGGGACCAGTTTGCATTCCACATGCCACTAACACTTACAGAGGTTTTCTTCTTTCCTTCACTCCTCTGCCACCCCTTGTTTCTGGCCTTTTTGATACAGGCCACTGCCAGTGATTTGAGGTAATATTTTATTGTTCTGATTTGCATTCCAGAAGGGAGAACTTCTAATGGTGGTTTCCTGGTGTGTCCCTGGGTCAGTCAAGATCAGCATTGCCGCAGAAAGGTGACACTAGGGGCCACAAGATAGTACAACAGGTAAAGCTCTTGCATCTGGCTGACCTTGATTCAGTGCCCAGAACTGCATAAGGTTCCCTGAGCACAGAGACAGGAGTAATCCCTGAGACAGCTGAGTGTGCCTCAAGAGGGCTGGGGGGGGAGATGGGAGGGTGGGGGGCCTGGGAGGGTAGGGAAGAGTGATACTAGAATTCCTTGGAGTCCTGTCCAAGTTCAGTGAGACCACTCTGCATTTTGCCCTTTTACAAAGAATCTATTTTGTAGTTTTTGTATATGTATTAAAAAATTAGGACTACCCCTTCATTCTGCCTAAATAAATATAAGCAGAGCAGTTTGTTCAAATAAGGAGATTTAATACGATCCTCAAGCCATTGAGGCTAAGGCGGAGAGAATTACTAGACCAGATGGTATTTCTGACCCCTGCCAACTTGTGCATTTTAATTTGTACCTTTCAGACACACAGTGCAGTAAGTAGTGCTCAGGACTTCCTCCTCGGATCACTCCTGGTGGGACTGAGGAAACCATGTGTATGGTGGTTCCAGGGAATCTACCCTGGTTTGGCTAGTGCCAGAAAATGCCCTTCCTGCTATACTGTCATTTCTGCCCTTAGTTTTTATCTCCATCTGTATCTGAATCCTCAAACTTGACCACACCCAGCGAACTCAAGACTTACCCTTGGCTCTGTGTAAGGTATCACTCTGGGCAAGTCTCCTGGAACCAGTGTGATGTGGGGGTTTAACCCGATTAGCGGCATGGAAGCAGGCGTGCTGCCCACAGTACTCTCTCTCCACTCAGAATCCTTCAGTAGCTAATGCTTTTTACATTGTCAGGTTCTAGGAATTTAATGTTAGTGCTTAATTCATCATTTGCTTTTTTCTGGTCTTTGGGGACACTTGCAGGGACATTGGGCCCGGATGGGGGGAAAGACACTTTGCCCAATCTCTTAGATCCTTTAGCCACAAATATCCAAGAAAAGTCATGATTTCACACACAAAAGTGCCCACTCGGAAAACTATTAAAAGGTTATAAGGTAGTCTATTTCTAATTTATTCATTAGGTCCTTGTTCAAGGGCCTAAAACTTCTCAGAAGCATGACTGCAATTGCTCCCTGCACTGGTAAAGTGAATTGTTCCAACCCTAAATTTGTTAAGAGTGGGCATCATTTGAAGCAGCTGGTTTCCATTTGTTCAGAATTAGGAGATAAGTCTCCCAAATCCAATTTAGAAAAACACAAAATTAGCAATAGTTTTAGTTTACCTTTCTAATGGAACTTTTTTTTAAACCTCAGCTCTGGAGTAATAAAACTAATATCCGGCTTTGCAGTTTCCACATATGACATGACTACGTTTGTACTGCGTTGACTCTGGATTCTGATTCACAGGAAAAGGAATGTGGCCTAAGTGGTAGGAAACCGCCCATGCAGAGTGAGGCCTGGGTCTGTCCCTGACACGCACTGCCTGGTGCTCTGGAGGAGGAAATGCTGCTCAGTTTGGCTGATCCTTTGGGAAACAGCCGTGGTTCGGGGAGGGCCAGGCCTAGGGCTGAAGGGGTTCTGCACCCTCACTCCGACCTCCCATAGCCATTGGCCCAAAGGCCCACACTGAGAAGCTCCGGGTCCCTCTTCACAGGATGTCTCTTGAGATTCTTTTCAGCTCCAACATCCTACATATGCCAAGTGCCAAAAATTCTCCTACTTTACTCCTAGGTTTGGTGAAATGGTGGCGGCGCTTTACCATCTCTAAAGCAAACAAGACCTTTGTGTGGAAATGCAGCCGACGGCAGCCGGTTCTGAGGAGTTCTGAGGTCCCTTCTGATGCTGTAGGGTCACGAGAGAGTGTCCAGCTTCTTGCCTCAGAGCTGGGCTTCTGTTCCCTCTTGCCCTTTGCTTCCCCACGTATCCTGCTGCTTGTGTGTCTTGGCTTCCCTCTTTCACACTTCCCTCTCCTTTGCCTGCGATGTCTTCTCTCAACTTTCTGGAAGTTTGCATGAGTCTGGTGTTGAAGTGATTGAATATTTACCACATTTATTTAAAAAAAATTTTGAAGCGTTGAAGCATTTTATAGGGTTTTGTTTGTCTTGTTTTGTCTTTAAATGAGATTTAAAAAACTCATTAAGCTGAGACTGAAGGTGGGAGAAATGGGCTGGGCAACCGAGGGAAAAGACCACTGCTCTGTTGGTAATGCAGCTCCATGTTTATTCCATCCTGGGTTTAATAGTTTCTCAGAGAAAAGGGGATTTAGAGAAACTCTCTCCCACTGTTGGTGGGCATGAAATCTGGTTCAATCTCTATGGAAAGCAAATGGTTACCTTTCAAAAAATAGGAACTTAATACGACCAAGAGCATCTACCCCTAGACACAAAAACGTTAATTTGAAAGGATAAATGCACACCTCTGTTCAATGAAACGCTTAGTACAATAGCCAGGATGTGGAATCAACCCAAATGCCCAACTATAGTTAATGAGTCAAGAAGTTGTGGTATATAAAAGC
Organism: Sorex palustris; assembly: GCA_028565675.1. Taxonomy (NCBI): domain Eukaryota; kingdom Metazoa; phylum Chordata; class Mammalia; order Eulipotyphla; family Soricidae; genus Sorex; species Sorex palustris. The sequence continues at coordinate 9,104,922 of JAOXYA010000009.1, read as the reverse complement.
AGTGCAATACTATGTAGCTCTAAGAAAGAATGAAAAGCACGCCATTTGCTACAACGTTGATGGAACTAGAGGGTATCATGTTGAGTGAAGTTACTCAAAAGAAATGGGACAGATGCAGAATCTCCCTTATACATTGGACTTAAAGATACCTGGCAACATAGCATCAAAGGGCCAAAGGCAACACAGCAGGAGAACTGATTCACAGAACTGAGTTCGAGGGCTCAGGGGTTTGAGAGGAAAGGGTTTGAGGGAGAGAGGTGGATATACTGGTGATTGGTATGGTTTGGATTATGTACATTGTGAAATCATCATTAACAGTATTATAAATCATAGTATCACAAATTTTTTAAAAAAGAAAGAAAACTGGACCTTGAAAACTGAGTATTGCTTTTTAGTATAGTCTTATTCCAGAGGCTGCCAGTCTGGGCTTGTTTCACAGGGGGTGTGTGTGTGTGTGTGTGTGTGTGTGTGTGTGTATATGTGTGTGTGTTTGTGTGTGTGTGTGTGTGTGTGTGAATTTGCTACAGTGTAGAAATGTGGCATTATTTCTTTTCATTTTTCAGGTACAGTGCATTAATAGGTATTTAACTTAAGGTATTTACAACCTAAGCAAGAAGTAATCTAGAAATTATTTGATGGGTTGCATTATGGTCTACTGACTTGCGAAGGGTGGAGTTTCCTCTGAGGAGCTTTAGAATCAGAGATGGAAACAGTTTAGGAGACTTGATTTGTTATTCAGTAGATCATATGAACTAGATTGTATTCATACCCTCGCAACAAAGGACTGTCCCAGGGTGTCATGAGACCTATAGTTGCTCTCCTCCCTCTGCCAGGTATCTGCGGGGAAGATTCTAGCAGCAGTGAGAGGGGCCAGGGGAGCACAGGGGCTTCTCCTGCAGCCCCTGAAGCCTGAATGACGTGAGTGAAGGAACATAGCTGTTACTGTCTTCTTACCTACTTTGTCTCACCTTCAAACTCTAACTGGTACCTTCTCTCTCTGTGTTAATTAGGAAAAGGCGGCATCTCTTTCCTCCTGAGGACACTCCTTTCCTTTGTCCAACTAGAATCCCTTATGAAGAATCCAGTGTGTTCAGTAAAGTCAGTGTTGTCAATCCTGATTTAAAGCGTTTTCCTCAGTTCCAGAAAGCTTGAAGGCATATGGTCATTCTGTGCCCAGGACAGGTCATGGAGGCGGAAACACTCGTGAGGTCCATGGACCTCTAGTCTCAGCTTCTACCAAGCTTCTGTGCCCTGTACAAAAGAGCATGGTCTCCTTCCCTGCTGCTTTCCTTGTTGGGATTATTCTGGTGAAAAAGCACAGTGTCAGGCATGCGGACCTGAGGATGTATGGGACATTAGTTCACAATATCTGCTCAGCACAGACACATAAAGCGCTTGGACATCACCTGCGACACATAAAGCGCTTGGACATCACCTGCGAGTGAGTGAACCGAACACTGGGCACTGCTTTTCCTGACTGTTTCTAAAATGTCCTCAGGTATTGCAGTCAGAGCTGCTCCCCAGGGGGAGAGTCCCTGCATCAGGGCTGTGTCTGCTGCTATGTGACACAGGAAGAGTACTTCGTCTCTTTAGGAGGTTTTATGCCCTTCACGCTCCTTCTCCCTGCCTGCGTCCTTGCGGCCTCCTTCTCACTGGCTCACTTCCTGCTTCTTTCATCCCCCGCACTTGGTTGCCTGTTGGAGTCTCTCCCCACTCAGCACTTCCTCCGACCCTGGACAGCCACCACCTATTTTATATGTAGATTTGCTTTTTCTGGATGTTTCATGTGGACGCATTGGGGTGGCAAGTGGGCTTTTGTGTCTGGCATCTTGCACAGAGTAGTGTTCCCAGGGTTCTCATGTTGTAAATGTCATGAGTGTTTCATTCCTTTCCAGAACAGAATACATTCTGTTGCTGTCGTAGCACTGTAGCACTGTCCTGTAGCACTGTCCTCCCATTGCACATAGATTTGCTCGAGCAGGCAGCAGTAATGTCTCACAACAAATTGTGAGACTTGTTATTACTGTTTTTGGCAAATCAATTACATCACAGATAGCTTGCCAGGCTTTGCCATGCGGGAGAGATACTCTCAGTAGCTTGCCGGGCTCTCAGAGGGCTGGAGGAATCGAACCTGGGTCAGCTGCGTGTAAGGAAAACGCCCTACCCACTGTGCTCTCGCTCCAACTGTTGCTGTCATATTCCTTATAAATGGATATATATCTTATTAATGTTTACAAATAGTTTTATTTATAAATACATAAACACAAATAAATATGTGAAGAAAATAAATTTTATTCAGTTGATGGGCATTTGGATTGTTTCTGCTTCTTAGCTGTCACAAATCTTGATAATAAGAATATCTGTGTACAGGTTTGTGTATGAATCCATGTTTTTTGCCTGAGAATGGAACTGCTGGTCATATGATATCTCAGTGTTTAACATTTTGAGAACTGCCAAATTGTTTTACACAGCACCTGTACCATTTTATTGTCCTGGTACCAATGTGTGAGGGTTTACATCTCATTAATAATGCTATTTTTCAGTATTCTTATTACTATTGATAATGATTATTGCCTTGTGAGGTATTGTTTGGTATTTTTATGGGGAGGAGGGGCTAAGCTCAGGGCTTACTACCGGCTGTGATCAGTGATCGGATCACCCCTGGCCATGCTCAGGACCATATATGGGGTTGGGCAAGGCCGTATCCCCAATACTGTCTCTCTGGCCATGGAAATTCATTTTTTTGTCTTCAATTTTAAGAGACATATTTGAGTGAGTGGTGCTGTCTATTGTGCCATTTTTCTTAAGTTCTGCTGATGCCTAATACATAGTAAAATGATTCTCTTACCACTTTATTGGAAGTATAATTTGTGATAAGACATTCACAATGAATAAATGAAATTCAGTGATGACTCCGATAAGAAATGATAATCGGTGACTAAATTCAGTGCTGAGTTCTCCTAAAATAATCCCTCCTCACTCCCAGCTTCACCTCACTCGGAGCAAGTGCCCTCAGTTTCCTAACTCTGAAGCCCTAAGGCTTCGAATCCCCTCATCTGCTCTGCTGAATCTTTCTTCAGAAACCTTCCCCAAGCATGGACTGCTCACTGCCAGTGTGCACTGCCCCTTCCTGTTTCATGATTCAGTTGAATTACTGGGTAATGCAGAAATCTCCTGTTCTTCCGACTCTCTCATAATGTCACTGTTTTATCCCCCAGCCCCAGCTCAGTTTTGTCAACCTGTGATGCCGGTGGGACACAATTCAGATTCTCCATGGAAGCCGGGGCCTTCCATGGCCCTGAGCCTGTTCTCCAACCTTCTTTCCTGTTTCTCTCTCAGTCTGGAAACACAGTCCTGTGCAGTCCTCCTTCCTCGCCTGTGCTTCCGCTCCCTCCTGGCACGTTCTCCTTCTCTAAGTTCTCTTCTGCCCTGTTCGAACAACACTTACAGTTTGTCCCTGAATTTTTCCTCCCGCTGACATTTCTAGGCACCGTTGTCTGGTCCTCAGACTCGCCATCACTGTAGAGTCACTGTCTACATGACCTCAGGTCGGTTAGATTTCAGAAGACTATGACAGGAAAGGACTGAAGCTGGCTCCTCTATTTTTCTCCACCCCATTCTCAGAATGCATAATCTATATTGTCATGGAAAGGAGGAAAGGCTGAAAATTCAGACCATTTCCCAAGATTTACATATGTGCATGTGGAGGAGGTTAGGAATTTAGGTGAATCTGGGGCTGGAGCTATAGCACAGCGTGTAGGGCGTTTGCCTTGCCCACGGCAGACATGGGTTTGATTCCCAGCACCCCATATGGTCCCCCAAGAAATGCCAGGAGTAATTCCTGGTGCCGAGCCAGAAGTAACCCCTGTGCATCGCCAGATGCGATCCCCCCCCCCAAAAAAAAAAAGAATTTAGGTGAATGGATATTGGAGAAACTCGCAGTATTCTTTATTGAACATATGTGAATTTATGAATAAAAAAAGGATTGTCAGAATGTTCTCATTTCCCTTTTCTGCAACAGTATTTCCACAAACTTATTTTTCCCTACTGCTTCAGTTAGAATCTGATTTTAACAACAAAAACAAAATTTCCCTGTTATTGTGGTCATCTTTTTTTTGTTTGGTTTTCAGGTTCTGCTTGTTCCCAGACACTGGTGGCATTATGTTGAATCCATTGATCCTGTCACTGTCAGTATCAATTCATGGATTGAACTGGTATGATTTTGGTTTTGTTTTTAAATAAATGTAATACCTGCCTTTAGGATTTCCAAAGCCTGTCTGTGAAAACTATGTGGGTTTGATATGCTGCCATTTCTGGTTTTTACTCTCAGCTGAGGGATACTTCGATGGAAATAGGATTATTAATGACATGCCCCTCCCACTCTTTTCTTTTTTTTTTAATTGAATTACTGTGAGATACACTTACAAAGCTTTCATGTTTGAGTTTCGGTCATACAATGATCAAACACCCAACCCTCCACCAGT
>JAOXYA010000009.1:8997888-9012532 GCA_028565675.1 Sorex palustris | reverse complement strand
ATTTTGGTCATACCATGATCAAATACCCGTCCCTCCACCAGTGCCCATCTTCCACCACCATGGATAATATCCCTCCCACGGCTTTAATTCTTAACTATCAGAGTGAGTCATGAGATACTTCACCTCTGACAGAACTCCGATCTGAATATATATCACCTGACATGATATATATAATATGTAATTTCTTTATATATATTTATTTTTGTAGAATATATAATATATAAAGAAATTACATATGTGTATAATTAAAAAAACCTTTAAACCACCGGGCACCTTAGAGTGGCAATCTGGGCTTAACCCGCACGGAAAGTCGAAACTCGGTGCTTTCTAGCGGGAAGCCTCCACCGGGAACTGTTGCGGCGCAGTCGCCGCTCCCTGCGCTCCTCGGCGGAGCGGTCCCCTGCAATCCCTTCTTCAGGCGGGCGTCGAGAGACCCGGAAGTCCCGGGACCGCGGATCGCGCAAGCGCAGGCGAAGTGCTCCCATTGGTCACTCCGACCCGGAAGTTACGCCGTTTCCCCTTCGCGGGTTTGTGACTGGCGCCGTGCGAACCCGTCGGCAGGACCGCCCGGTTCGGGCTGCGCTTGCGCGCCTGTGTCTTCGCGTCCGGGATCCGCTCAGGGGGTCAGTGCGGTTGTGTTTGGGTGTGGAGATTCTCTCGCTAGGCGAGAGCCCAGTGCGCGCCGGTGCGCTAGGCACCCCCGAGTGGGCGGGCAGGGACGGCGAAACACAGTGTGTCTGGAGAGCCGCCCCACCCCGCTTTGGAAGGCTTTGAACGTGCGTAAAATAACCATTAAAAAAACATTTAATACTATGGTATATATGTATTTTTACCACTTTTTAAAAAATTCCTGCCGATAACGCTTTAAGACTTTTTAAGAAGTATTTCTCGTACTTGGGTTATAAAGGAAGGAAAGGAGGCATTGGCGTGGGGGAGCCGTGCCCCGAGTCAGAGTATTGCTAAGGACCGTCGGAATTAAAAGCCTCGGCCGCCAGCTGACCTTGGGGTCGGTGTTTTCGTCTTCGTTCCGCCGGGAGACGGCTGAGACGCCGACGCCTGACCAAGCGGGGCGCCACGGCCATGGAGGAGCCTGGAGACGCCGCGGCAGCCAGTCGGGGCCCGCCAGCGCCCGGAAGACCCGACTATGCGCTCAGACTTACTCTCGTGGGACACACGAAAGCTGTCTCTTCGGTGAAGTTCAGCCCTGACGGGGCGTGGCTGGCAAGTGCGTCTGCAGATGCACTTATTATCATCTGGGGAGCCTATGATGGAAAACACGAGAAAACGCTTCACGGCCACCACCTGGAAATATCAGATGTCGCCTGGTCGTCGGATTCTAGCCGGCTTGTTTCTGCCTCCGATGACACCACTCTGAAGATCTGGGACGTGAAGTCTGGAAAGTGCTTGAAAACACTGAAGGGGCACCGTAATTATGTGTTTTGTTGTAACTTCAATCCACCATCCAACCTCATCGTTTCAGGATCTTTTGATGAGAGTGTGAAAATATGGGAGGTAAAAACAGGGACCTGCCTCAAGACGTTGTCTGTTCACTCTGACCCCGTTTCGGCTGTTCATTTTAATTGTAGTGGGTCCCTGATAGTGTCAGGAAGTTATGACGGTGTCTGTAGAATCTGGGATGCAGCATCAGGTCAGTGTTTGAAAACACTTGCTGATGATGACAACCCTCCTATCTCCTTTGTAAAATTTTCTCCAAATGGTAAATATATCCTCATTGCTCCTCTGGATAATACTCTTAAACTATGGGATTATAGCAGAGGCAGATGCCTCAAGACATACAGTGATCATAAGAATGAGAAATACTGCATATTTTCCAGTTTTTCAGTTGCTGGTGGAAAGTGGATTGTGTCTGGCTCAGAAGATAATCTAGTTTACATTTGGAACCTTCAGACTAAAGAGATTGCACAGAAATTTCAAGGTCATACAGATGTTGTGATCTCGGTAGCTTGTCATCCCACAGAAAATATCATTGCATCAGCAGCATTAGAAAGTGACAAAACTGTTAAACGCTGGATGAGTAGCTACTAAACTCTTATTCCAAAATCAAGTAGTAAAGTCAAGTTGGCACCAAAGGAAATGAAGTATTTCAAATGATGGTTTCACGTAATTTGGGAACATTTTTTTTATTTTGTAACTGCCTTGGATTATAAAATTTTAAGATGTATAACCTAATTTTAAAACTAATCAGTTGGAAAAGAAAGTCTAGGGTTTCAACCTTATTCTGTTCTTATGTTTGAGCTATACCCAGAGGGTGGACCATAGGGGGTTCCAGGGATCTACCCCAGGTCTGCAGCGTGCAAGACAAGGGCCTTACCACTATACTTCTCTACCACCCAAGTTCTGCTGAACTTACCTTTTCTTAGGGAGTAGGGTAGAAATGTGTGTGTGTGTGTGTGTGTGTGTGTGTGTTTTGGTGAAGGGGGTACAGGAGGATTTAAGACTACGAGGCAGTGTTAAGGTCTTACTTCTAGCTCTGGGCTCAGGAATCACTGTTGGTTGGTTCTGGGGGTTGTATATGGTGCTTGGATCAAACCCAGGTCCTGCCCACTATATTAAGGCTCCAGCCCCTTAATCTTGAGGTCTGTTTGATCTCATGTCTTTCCCTGAACATATTCCCATTCTTCTAAATGACTGCTGGAGGATTGACATATTAGGGAAATATTTTTGAAGGTCTACAAGAGCAATAGCACAGCAGGTAGGGCATTTGCCTTGCACATGGCCAAACCGGGTTCAATTCCTCTGTCCCTCTTGGAGAGCCCGGCAAGCGACTGAGAGTATCCCGCCCCTCAGCAGAGCCTGGCAAGCTAGCATGGCCTATTCAATATGCCAAAAACAGTAACAAGTCTCACAATGGAGACGATACTGGTGCCTGCTCGAGCAAATCAAGGAACAACAGGACGACAGTGCTACAGTGATACCTGAGGATCTGTCTCGGAGCTCTCAATTCTTTTTCACTGATGTGAGAATCTGTCTTTATTCTAGTATCACGCTATCTTTATTAGTATAGTATAATTGAAAGTTGGGCGGGGGGGAGTCTCACATGTTCTATTTCCTAGGAAATCTTTTGGATATTTGGAAGGTTCTATTACTCTATATAAAATTCAACAGCATTTTGGTCTATATCTTTAAAAGTGTCATGTGTATTTTTACAGGGACTGCATTGAGTCTGTATAAGACTTTGATAGGATTTTCATTTTGAGCAATATTGATCTTTCCAATCCATGAACATATGTGTTTTAATTTTCTTGTGGCTTCTTTTATTTCCTTTAGTAATAATTTTTATTTTATTCCTATACTTCTTTTTGTAAGACTGATTTCCTCAGGGACTCAATTTTTTGAGGTGTAATTGTGAAAGGGATGTTTTAAAATTTTTCTCCTTCCTCTATTTCATTATTTGCATACAATGCTGTGGAATTCTATGTTTATTTTGTAGCATACTACCTTACTGTACAGGTTTATAGCTTCTAAAAGTTTGTTGTTGTTGTTGTTGTTGTCTTTAGTGTTTCCTAAGTATAGTGTTATGTCATTATCAAATAGTATAGGACTTCCTTTCCTATCTTGATATCTTAATATCTCTTTTTTGCATAATTGACACGGACCTCCAATACTATATTTAATGAATGATGAGAATAGAAACCTTTTCTTGTGTCTGATCTTAGAAGGAAGCCTTTCATTTTTTCACTGTTGAGTATGCTATTAGCTGTGGGTTCATGGTAAACGGCTTTACCTGTATTGAGGAAAGTTACTTTTGCTTTTGTTTTGGGGACACACCGTTGATACTCAGGGCTTACTCCTAGCTCTTAGCTCAGGGATCACTCCTGGCAGTGCTCAGGGGAACTGTTTGGGTTGCCAGGGATTGGATGCTTACAATAGTGGCAATGCTTATGATTTTGATGTACAGTATCTCACCATCAAATGCCCAAATTCCTTGACAATATTTTTATGTTATTTCAAGCCTACCTCATCATTTCCCCACCCACTTCCCTCTATTACTTCACATTCTCAGGTCTATAATTCAGGGCCAAGGGTACACCTTTGATAATGTCTATTCCCTTATCTTGTTTTTCTACCTGGCACAAATGAGATTATCCAGAATTTTTCTTTGCTTCTGTGATATATTTTGTTTATTGTGAAATTCACCAGTTCCATCCATATTACAACAAACCACATAATTTCATTTTTTCTTACCGTGTATGTGTGTGTATATACCATGGCTTCTTTTTTTAATCTCTTTTGGATTTTGAGGTCACACCCGGAGATGCACAGGGGTTACTCCTGGCTCTGCACTCAGGAATTACTCCTGGTGGTGCTCAGAGGACCATATTGGATGCTAGAAATTGAAACCGGGTTGGCCACATGCAAGGCAAACGCTCTACCTGCTATGCTATTGCTCCAGCCCAATATACCATGACTTCTTGATCCATTCATTTGTCATTCGATATTTGGGTTGTTTCTGCAATAACCACTGCAATCACCATAGGCATGCACAGGCATTGTGAATTACAAAGTAATTCATAGCTGAGTTTCAGGCATACAATGTCCAACACTCATTCCACCTTTTATTCTCTTTTTCTTGCTTAATTGCTTCAGTGAGGACTTCCAAGACTCTATTAAATAAAAGTGGAAAGGGTGATCATACGTGCCGTGGGCCTTGATATCAGGGGGCAGACTTTTCAGTGTTTCACCATTGCATATGATGCTGTCCTAGGGTTTGTTGTAAACAGACATTAGTATTTTGAGGAATGTTTTTCTATCTCTGTTTTGTGGCAGTTTTTGATCATGAATGGATTTGAATTTTGTCAGGATATATCTCTGCATCATTTGGTCTGGTAATAATGACTTTATCTTCCTTTTGTTCATATTATGTATTTCATTAATTGATTCATATACATTGAACAATCTTCACATTCCATGCAATAAATCCCACTTTATCATGATATAAGACAGTTCACTAAGATCTTGTCAAGGTTTTGTGTAGAAGTTTGTTAGGAATACTGATCTGTATTCTTGTTTAGTACCATCTCTGCCTACTTTAAATGCTAGGGTCATGTTGTATTTATAGAAGCAATTAAAAAGGATTCTTAGTTTTTGTTTTCTTGTTATATTTTGGAATAGTTTGGGAATATAGACTGTAATTCTTTTCTGGAAATTTAATAGATCTCACTAATGAACCTTTCTGGACCTCTATTTTTTGTACTTCTAGAGATTTTTAATTACCGTTTCAATATTTTATTGCCATATATCTTTTAGGGTTTTCTAATTCTAATTTAACCTTGTGTGTTTATATTGATTCTAAGAATTTGTTTCTTCTAGGTTCAACAGCTTAGTGGCACCCACTTATTTGTAGCTACCTCTTCTGATCTTTTTTTTTTCTGAGATAGAAATGTTTTAATTTCTCCCCTTTCAGTACTCATCTTATTTACTTGGGTGTTTTTCTCTCTTATTTTATTTATTCTTTGAGAATAACCATTGACTTGATTTCAATAATTTTTTATTGTTTTCTTGATGCCTGTACTATTGATTTCTACTCAAATTTTCACTATTCCCTTTATTCTGCTTACTTGTCATCCCTTTGCTCTTTTTCATTATTCCTGATTCTTTGTGTCTGCTAAGCGTGGAGCTCTGAGTTTCAGGTTTTCTGAGCAGTGACCCAGGGCTCCCATTTACAAGATCCAGCCACTGCTATTGTCACTATTGATTTCTGGCCACCACCACTGCCTCTGAGGCTTTCTCTGAGTGACCAGCAGGCACATATCTGGGTTCAAACTCTAACTGTTGGGGATGAGGGAAGGTCAAGTCTTCAGAAAATCCCACATGCACACAGCAGTGGGTGGGAGCATGAGAGGAGGTGGGAGCAAAGCTGACTCTGGGGAAGCAGAAACCTAGACTCAGGGTGAGGTGTGGTTCAAGGTGGGACTGGTGTCGGAGACAGGAGGTGGGTCTCACCTTCAGACACATGGGTCTGAAGGCAAGCTTGGTGGTAGAGACCTGGGAGCAGAATCAGGAGGTGAGCTCTCCCCTGGGACTGCTCTCTCCTGTGACACTCAGAGCCAAGGGGGAGCTCAGTTCTTACATTCACAACCAATATGTCAAGTGACAAAGAATATCTCAAAATGATTTTTTATATTTCTCTGATTCTGAGTGACTCTAGGGAAAAAGGAAATGTGTTTGGATTCTCCCTAAATTAGTATGGGTGTCCTTCAGACTGAAGAGGCAACAAGCCTCATAGTTAATCTGGGATGTCTGTTTACAGGTTGCTTCTGAAGGGAAACTCTTTAAAAGTCTAGGGTGGGCTAGATTCCTTCTTACGGGCTCAAAATTGACTGTGGTAGACCAAATGTCCCACACTGATAAAGTGACCACAATCCAGAGACTGCATTAATATAGACTAAATGATTAATGATCAAGGGACAGTTTTGCCTTTATCTTTTTGCATTCTTTCAGTCTTTTCATGAGGAGGGAGATTTTGGTATTTTTAAGTTCATTATATATTTGGACATTAATCTTTAGACATATGATGAACATTATTTTCCCAATTGTTTTTTTTTTCTTTATTTTGCTATTTTTTGAAAACCCAGGATTAAAACTATGGTCTTACATATGTGGGGCAGGTTACTACTGAGTCATATCCCTGACCTCTTGATTGCATTTGTAGTTGATTGTAGTGCTTTGTGCCACGCACAGTTTTTAAAAATTGTATCCAGTCTATCAGTATTTTCCTTTTATAGCCTTTGGGTTCTAAATGCTACTTAAATGAAATATTTTTCACCGAAAACAATTCATGTTTTAGAAACTTTGTTGTTTTGCTTTTAGTTTATTTACTTAGGACCACACCAGAGGTGCTCAAGGCTTCCTCCTGGCTTTGTGCTCAGGGATCTCTCGTTGTGGGGTTCAAAGGACTACATGCAGTGACAGAGATTGAACTCAGGTTCATCAAGTACAAGGAAGCTTTGTTGTCATTCTAGAAACATGGTTTATCTGACTGTGATTTTCTCTCTAAGAAGTGTTATTATTTTACTTGTTTATTTTTATATCCTTTAATTTTTTGTATGAACATTGAAATCACTTTGTGTATCTTCATTAAAATTTGTTAGAATTTTTATTTGGATAGTATTGCATTATATACACATTAATTTAGTAGAGAGCTGACTTCTTGATAACCTTGAGAATTCTTAGAGAAGACTGAGGATCTTTCTTAAAAAATATTGATAGAATTCAGTCTCTCTTGTCATGAAACTGAAGACCTTGGCTGCAAGAAACTATCCCACTTTATTGAAAGTTTATAAGATGATTGCTTCATTCTTCAGATCATCAGGAAAATAACTGTTTTTAGCTTCTTGTTTTTTCAGAACTCAATTGATCAGTTCTGATGCATGTCAGGCAATTGCTCTTTTGATGAAGTCACCACTGGGGACCTTAGTTGCTCTGCAATTGTTTTGTCATTGACATGACTCAGTTATGAGAGTGACAATGCTTATGCTTGCAGGCCAGGCCGCTCAGGAGGGGAATGTAAAGGATGCATGGGAGAAGCTGGAGATCAGGGGGCACCATACAATTCTGCCACAGATATAGAAAAAAACCCAAAATATTCTAATTTTTTTGTGACACAGTGAAATGGAAAAAGAAGTGTTACAAGTTACAGAAATGAGGAACCTGAACCAGGTTAACAACTCCGTCAAGATCTCTTTTCCAAGGTGGGGTAGTTACTCACTCCAGCAATCAAAAAAAAACCTCTATTGTCAGATGTTTATCTCTTCTCCCCGTTTTTTGATGGGGCTGGATGTCTTTTGTTCTTTTTTTGTAAAATGCTATGCGTGCTTTTATGTATCTTGGATATCAAACATTTAGCAGATGAATGATGAACAATTTCTCCCAAGCTGTGGGCTGTCTTTGTATTCTGATCATTGTTTCCTTTGAGGTGCAAAAGCTTCTCAGTTTAATGTAGTACCATTTGTTTATCTTTGCTCCAATTGCTTGTCAGTGTTGTTTCATCCTTAAAGATGACTTTAGCTTCAATGTCATAGAGAGACCTGCTGTGTTTTCTTCTAAGTATCTTATGGATTCAGATCTTTATTAATAATAAATACCTTAATAAGGTCTTTAATTCATTTTTATTTAACCTTAAATGTCATTGGAAGGATGACTGAGGAAACTTTCTAAAAGAAGAAATACAAATGGCCAAGAGGCATACAAAACATTCTCTATATCACTCATTGTCAAGGAAATGCAAATCAAAACAACCATGAGATATCATCCCACACCACAGAAACTGGCACTCATATAGAACAACACCAATGTTGGCATGGGTGGGGGAGTGGCAGGGGAAGGGAACCTCACTCATTTATAGTGGAAATGTTGACTGGTTCAGCCTGTTTTGGAAAACAATATGGAAATTTCTTCAAGAATTAGGAATTGAGCTTCCAAACAACCCAGCAACCCCACTCCTAGAAATATAACCAAGGGTACAAAAACACAATGTAGAACAGATGATTAGATAAAGAAGCTATGGTACATATTCACAATGGAATACTACTCTGTCATCAGAAAAGATAAAGTTATGAAATTTGCTGATATATAGATGAATTTGGAGACTATCTTGCTGACTGGAATGACTCAGAGGGAGGGGGACATATCCAGAATAATTTCAGTCATATGAAGGATATAAAAAGGAACAACTCATGCCCGAAGGCAATGGAAATGAAGAGTAGGAGAACTCCTAAGTAGGAGGCTTGCACTGTGGGGGGATGTGGGGAGGAGGGATGGATCTGGAAAGGGTCACAACGACAATGATAGAGGTAAGCAGTCACTTAGGAGGATGTATGGGTGCTGAAAATTGAAAAGTGACTTATGATACCCTATCAGTAACAGTATGGTAAATCAATGTGTCTAACAGAAGAAAGGAAATAATACCTACCATAGAAGCAGGTTGGAGGCAGAGGAAACAGGACATGGATGGAGGGTACCAGACACTAGTGAAATGATTGGTATCAGGACACTGTATACGTAAAACTGAATCAGCAATATCCTTCTAACTTTGAAATTCATAGTGCTTCAGTTTAAGAAAAAAATGACTTGATATACATATATACGTATATTTATACATATATAATCAACCACATTTTGAAATGTTAGAAACTAGAATTAAAAAGGGTTTTTAATTAATCAGTCTAGATATAGTATGAGAGATAAGGACATGCCTTGCATGTAGGTGACCCTGGTTTGATTGACCCCCAGTACTGTATAACCCCAGCCACTGCCAGGTATGGTCCTGAAGGTCTCCACTCACTGCTGGGATAGTCCAGGTATTATTCCATCCTGGGTCCCTTGCCTGGAAAGGCTGTAAGTTTTTCTGAGCACTGATTGGAAGGTCCCCCCACCACAAAATCTATTGTTAACCCTATGGTACACACAGCCTGGCTATGTGTATATCCAGGAATGACTTCTAGGTTCACTGAGTTCTGTGTGGGAGATGCTTTCCATATTTCGTCAAATAATGAAGGTTTGTACAGCATTCAGAGTTTTAAAAACTGACATAATTTTTTAAAACTCACCTACTATGTCTCCACGGTTCTATGAGTATAATGATGGAGGCTATAATACCTGCTCACACATCACAAATATACTTAATGTTAAGATTTAGATTAGCACTCAATTCTTGTGATTTCTAGAACTCTGTTTATATAACATAATCATCAGACTTGTTCCATAATTATTTAGTACCAAAACCCACTTGAAATTAAAAGTGCTTTAAATAATTTAGTCATTTCTCCAGACATTTGTATTTCCAACTAAAAGAAATTGCATTATTTTCCCTTCTTTTTATTTAGAAATCAAATGTCATAGGGCAGATTTTATTCATGATTCCTCTACCAAGACAAGGTATAATTTATCAAGTTTTAAAAACATTTTGATGTATTGCTTTTGAAAGAAAAATATCTGACAAGAGATGAATAATAAGATACCTAGATAAGCAGTTTTCTGCAAGTTGGAAAGCAATGACTCTTCCCAATTAACTTTTACCACATTAAGCTTTTATGTCAAGTAGTTGCTTCATAGAGTTTGACACCAGGAAAAATATTATAATACTAAATCTATCTTTCAGGTATATTACAAAGTAAAATTAATTACTATCGGAAGAATGCTTTGTATGTGGAAATTGTTTTACAAACTCCAAGAACGATTTCTCATTAATAACCTTGAATGCATTTGACAGTCAAATGTGAGTTAATTTGACATGAACCAAAATTGCTCATGACCCATATGTGATATAATTATAAGACTCAACAATTCTAACCAAGGAAGCAATGAATGGCTGAAAGAGATATAAGTGTTTAAGTAAAAGTCAAAAACTAATTCAAAACAATTCTTTTTAACTGAGGACTGGTCGGGGCTGAGGCTTTGCCTGTGTGAGTACAGGTCTATGCCCCAGCATCTGCATGTTCCCCTGAGCACAGTCAGACACAAGCCCTCCACACGCTGTACTGGGAGCAGCCCCGAGAACTCTGGGTGTGCCCCCAAAGGAAAATACACAAGTGAAAAATATTATTACTGCATAAGGAAATAGTATCATTGTAAGAGAAAACAAGAAGATACGTAAGATTCTTTTCTTTAGAATTGATCTTTCGACCTCAGGGGAGGATCCCAAAGGAATAAAGTAAAGGAACAAATTATTTTGCATAAATTTCTGAAGATTTTAAAGCTCTTTAAAATAGTATAGGGATTGTAGACAGTTATACTTTCATTATTGGGATGAAGACTTCCTTTTCAAGCATTGCCAGTAGCTTAGAATTAGAACTATTGCTGGTAGAACTCTAAACATTTCATAATCAAAAAGACAAATTGGGCAATTAAAAATGGGCAATGGATCTGGATAGATATTTTTCTAAAGAGCTGCCTAATAAATTTATGAAAAGAGGCTCAACACCACTAGTTATTAAGGAAATGCAAACTTAAATATCAAGAGATGCTACTTTTTACCCTCTCGGAAAGCTAGATTCAAAAAGCCAGACAATAATAATAAGCAATGCATTGTAGAGATAATATTGGAGTAAGGCATTTACCACACACGTAGCCTATCTGGTTTGATCCCTGGTACTACATGGTCACCAAGCACCACCAGATGAGATTCCTGAGCACAGAGCCAGGAGTAAACCCTGAGTACAATAAGGTATGACACTAAGAGTTCCCTCCCGCATGGTAATAATAAATGCTAGTTCTCACTGTCACTGTCCTCCCATTGTTCATCGATTTGCTAGAGCGAGCCCAGTAACGTCTCCATTGTGAGACTTCTTGTTACTTCTTGTTTGGCATATTGAATACTCTCGGTAGCTTGCCAGGCTCTGCAAGAGGGGCGGATGAATCAAACCTGGCTCAGCCAGGCTGGCTGCGTGCAAGGCAAACACCCTACCACTGGGCTATCACTCTAGCAAATGCTAGTTAGGACATGGATAAACTGGAAACTTCATACACTACTGCAGGAACGTCAAATGGTATATTCATTTTTTTTAAAAAATGAATAATTTACTCAAAAGTTAGAAATGGGAGGCTGGGGAGATATTACAGCAGGTAGGGTACTTGCCTTGCATGCAGTCAACCCAGGTTTAATCTTCCCGCATTTCATATGGTCTCCTGAGAACCTCTAGGAATTATTCCTGTGTACAAAGCCAGGAGTTACCCTTGAGCATTGCCATGTTCAGCTTCAAAATAAAAAACAAACAAAAGTTAGAAATAGGATATAATTTTCATATCTACAGAGAGAATATCTTTTAATGATAATAACAAGTATTATCAAAGATGGGGAGAAATTGAATTCTTCATATTATATGGACAATACTATAAAATAATTCAGTCAGTAAGGAAAACTTTTGTGGTTTCTCAAAACTTAAACATAAAATTACTATATGATCCAGCAAGTTCATTATTACATGTAAACTTCAAAGAACTTAAAGCAGAAAATCAAACAGATACTTCTATACTAATGTTTATTGCACCATTATTTAAAATAACCAAGACGTAGAAATGACTCTAGAATGGATCAGATGAAATGATAGAAATATGGGGTGTATACAAATACAATAAAATATTATTCAGCTATACAACTGGAATCCTGACACATGATTGAACATTAATGGACACATGTTTTCAATAAAATTAGTCAAACATACAAATAAAATATACTTTCATGTACATGAGATAGCTAGGACAAGTAATTCACAGAGACAAAAAGGAGAAAATAGGTTACTAGAAATTGGGTGAAGGAAAATTGGGATTTTTAGCTTAACAGTTTCAGTATGGACTAATTAAAAGGTTTTATAAAAAAACTGTGATGGTAAAACAAATTTTAAATATAATTAATGGCACTGAATTTTGCATTTAAAAATAATTAAAGGGTAAATTTTGAATGTAAGTATATATTACCGCAATTTCTGACAATGAATGATAATACTGAATTAAGCCTTTGGAATTAAATAGGTAAATTGTTTGTTATGTGAATAATACTTCAATTAAGCTAATTTTTTAAGGCCTGCTGTGGATATCCCATATAATTCTTGAAATTCAGAAGTACATTTACACAAATACACAGTTAGCCCTGGAACAGCACAGATTAAAGTTTGCGGGGGACCACTTACTGCAGGAGAGAGTTTCTTATTCAAGCATTCAACCAAGAAAGGCAGTTGTTTGAATCCTTTGGTGAGAAACCCACACAGAGAACAGATCATAATTTAAATGCAACTGTTGGGGCCAGCACTCCTAATTTCCCTCAAATATCAAGGGTCAACCAAATGTCTATGTTGTATTTCTGCTCTCAGGCAAGCTTTCCAGGCAAGCTTACCTCTTGCTCCAATGGTAACCCAGACTTTCCTTCATAGACCTTACCAGATGAAAAAAATTTCCCCTACTTAATTTTTAGCTTCATGGGAGCAGAGGCCAAGTTTGAGGTTGGTTTGTTAGTTTCTGGCCACTCTTGGTGCTCAGGGGTGACAGCTGGCAACTCAGAAGAAGTTGCTCTGGTGCTCTGGGGACCATGCAGCACTGGGATCTAACCTGGGCTTCTGAAACAAAGCACACATACAGCCCTTTCAGCTACTTCCCAACCCCACAATTTGCTTTTAATTTGCTTTGCCTTTAAACTCCTTAAATAGAATTTGACACAATTAATGTTGAATGATTGAATGAATGACAAGGCTCAGAGACTGGATGCACATGATTCTAAAAACTGACTGTCATCCCCCCTCATAAAAGTATATTTTATATAGTGTTGTACATTTGTTAAATTTCATCTGATTTTGATTTGAGAGCTGATGTAAGATTAGGGTGCTATCTTTTTCTTTTAATTGAACCACCATGAGATACACAGGTACAAAGCTGTTCATGGTCACGTTTCAGTCATATAATATTACAACACCCATCCCTCTGCCAGTGCACATTTCCAACCACCAATGTCCCCAGTTTCCCTCTCATCTACCTCTGCCTGCCTCTGTAGCAGGTGCTTCTCTCTCTCTCGCTCTCTCTCTCTCTCTCTCTCCCCCCCATTTTGGAGGTTTACAATATAGATACTGGGAGATTATCATAAACATGATAATGTTCCTTTACCTTCTTTCAGCATGCAGTTCTTACCCAGAGTGATCTTCTTCCCCAGCACTTGAGGCAGGCTTCTAATTGTGAACCAATCTTCCTCAGCTTCTACTGTCTTTTGGTAGTAGTCTAATGTTGTGGCTTTTTTATATCTCACAGATGAGTGTAATCATTCTTCATCCATCTCTCTCCTTCTGACTCATTTCACTCAGCATGATACTCTCTATGTCTATCCATTTATAAGCAAATTTCATAACTTCATTTTTCTTAACAACTGAGTTGTGTTCCATTATGTAAATGTACCATAGTTTCTTTAACTAGTCATCTGTTCTCGGGCACTTGGATTGCTTCCAGATTCTGAGTATTGTGAATAGAGCTGCAATGAACATAAAAGTGCAGATGGTATTTCTGCTGTGTGTCTTTTTGTGACCCCCAGGACATAGTCCAGGAAGTGGTACTGCTTTGTCATGTAGAAGCTCAATTTCCATTTTCTATTTGTATAAAAATTTACCACACATTTATGTGAAAATTAAATTTAGATGATTTAATATTAAGGTAAACCTTAAATTCTATGACTAAATTCCCAAAAGCTGCTAATATGACTGAAAACTAAACCACCCAAACCAGGTCGTGATATGATTTATTTAGATTAAAGAAATAATGTTTCATGTTAGTCAGGGGATGCAGTTCGAAGATAGAGCACTTGCCTTACACATGTGATATTCTGGATTGGATCTCCTGCATTGCAAATAATAATAAGGTAAAAACAAATGAACTGGACCATGTGCTTTTGTTTGCTGGCAACCCACATTCAGTTCCCAGCACCTCATGGTCCCCAGCCTATAGCAGGAAGCCAGAGCCGGCAAGGAGTAGACCCAGTGCGTTACCAGGCATTACTCCAAAGCAACCCAAAATTAATACACATAAATTGTACTTCAGATCACACCAAAAGAGCACTGACTATAGAGGGAAGCAAAGTAGAATGGAAAAGCTTAAAGGACCATTACCGCTTGGACATTTGGGGACTTCCAGATTTCTCCAGCATTCTTCC
>JAOXYA010000009.1:8958105-8971027 GCA_028565675.1 Sorex palustris | reverse complement strand
CCTCACTCACTGATTCTGCTTCCAAAATATGTCAGGGTAAAATATGGAATTTTCCATTAATTTGAGAACAATAGCATTGTTCACCAGCATACTAAGTGTTTTTCCCCAAGAAACAAAACCTAGTCCTTTTCAACAAATTAAAATGCTTTGCAGAAACCCAAACTTCTTCTCAAGTTCTCCCAGATCTACTTAAGGCTTACAAAATTCTGTAATTTTCCATGTGAGAAAACACTGGACAACAGCAAAGTAGTGATGCTCTCACCAGAGTGTGACTTTTTATTCACAGTTTCTTTTGTGTTGTATTGTGGTTTTTTTGGAAAATATGACTTCACCATCTACTTAATAAATGCATTCCATTTTCAGTTTTAGAGTTGCAACTATTCTTATAAATGACGGCTTCTCTAAGACTGTTTCAGTCTCTAACAGAGCACTAGAATCAAAATACAGAATTTGGCACCAACATGACTAGAGAAATCACCAAGCTCAGCAACCTAGCATCCTTGCCTGGGACTCCAGCATTGTACTCTGCCTTACCCCCTTCTCTCTTTTCTCTTTACTTTCTTTAAGCCTGTTCAGCTGGTCCCTTCCTTTGACCTCCAGCCTTGTGAGGAGTCTGAGGCAACTCTGGAACCAGAAATTCTCTTTGATTCTTCACTTCCAAACCTAAGGCTTTCAAGCACAATCCTGAACCATAACAGCAAAGCAAATTCTGCATATGGACATGACCTCTCCATTTTTGCAAACAATCTCTTTTCATCGGCTGGAGTTTTCTTTCATTGTCAGGAAGAAAGAATGATTGAAGGCAATGATAGCATGACTGTTTTAAAATCACCATTCCCGATGTGTAGAAATATTCATACATGTTCAAGGAGCATTGACAGGTAACCTGGTAGATTTAACCTCACTGAGCCGGCTTCAAAGGATGATTTCTGGGATTTGGGAAACTCAACTTGATCTGTCACTATGAGGGCCTCCTCATTTTTGGTGACTTCACATAAATCTTACTGGCTGTGTCACTCTCACCATACATCTTAATTTTGCATTTAGAATTTCTATTTATAGAATATTAAGTCATATAGATTCTACCTAAAAAAATCATTTACCCTCTTCTCTTCTTCAAATATAATTTAAACATTTTGCTTTCAAAACTAATTCTATTTAGTGTTGGGAACTCTGATGACAATGAGGTGTGGTAACTGTACATCGAAATCATTTAAATACTATTATAGTAAACATGTTACCTAAACAGTTAGAGATAGTACTAACTGTTGTACTATCTCTCCAGCACCTATATTGTTTTAAATCATGAATCATGAAAGAAAAATAATGCTATATAAATGTTCCAGGTTAAGGTAAATTAAAGAAACATGATAACTATGTGGTCAGAAGATAGCACAGTGGCGAGGCACTTGCCTTGCATACTGCCAGCCTGGTTCAATCCCCAGCACTGCATAAGGTCCCCCAAGCAAAGCCAATGATCCCTTAGTAAAGAATGAGGAGTAATCCCTGAGGAGGAGTAATCCCTGAAAATCCTCAAAAGCTAAAAAAAGGAAAAGTATAACTAAACGTGTTATCTGACACTAGATATATAACACTGCTAGACAGAAATGAGGAGAATGCTAGAAAAGTAGTCGGGAAAATAACGCTTTGATAAAGGACATTTGGGAACTACTGAAGAATAGACTAAAATTAAAATTCAAAGTTTTTTATAAATATGAATGCATTCACATTAATTACCATATCTTTGTTTGCTAACAGAATGGACAGCCAAGTTAAGACTTTCCTAACAAGTGTTATTTCTTGGACATTTAACCAAAAAGACAAGTAGTGATGAAATGATTCTATCACTATATAAACTGTTCCTCAATAGCCATTATCCACTTCTTTTAGGGAAAATGGGTTTCCTGTTTCAGCTGAGCACAGGGGAAAAATTGTGTGACCACAGAGAATCTCACTAAGAGAAGATATATTGGGGGCACAGGAAATCTCAAGAAAATGCTCTGTGAGAGGGTGCAGTGCTATCAACAAATTAACTTGTACCTTCGAAGCAAGTGCATCAGCAGCCTAATGGTTCCTTCAGGTTTCCTGATACTCCAAAATTGCCACTGTGCCTCTGGCCAGACCCCAACAACTTGGCACCAATTTTCCCAATAAATTAAATAGCCAAGGGGCTGGAGCAATAGCACAGCAGGTAGGGCGTTTACCTTACATGCAGCCGACCTAGGTTCGACTCCCACATCCCATATGGTCCCCCGAGCACTGCCAGGAGTAATTCCTGAGTGCATGAACCAGGAGTAACTCCTGTGCATCACTGGGTGTGACCCCAAAAAAAAAGAATCACACAAAAGGATTCAGGAAACAGTACTCAGAGCTTACCGAGACAATAGTGCTCTTTCTTGCCAGTTATACTTAAACAAAATCTATTAATTCATGGTAGAATTTCACAAAGGGTCTTATCTTGGTAGTGATTAACAAACAGCTCTAGAATAAATGATGATGTGACCCTGCCTAACAAATCTTAAAAGAAAGACCCAAAAGGATCTAACTATGCAAGTTAATTAAATCTTTTTAAAAAAAATTAATAGGAATATAAAAATGGACAACATGCAATAAATTAAAATATTAATATTCCTAGCATCTAGTAAAATGACTGGACATGCAAAGAAGCAGGGAAAAATGTATTTTGGGGGGTTGGGGAGTATAAAATATATCAAAAGCAACACAGAATGTACACAAAATTACATATTAGCTGACAATTACCTGAAAATATCACAAAGTTATTCCATGCATTCAAAAAGTCAGGTGAGACAATGTTAAAGAAAGACATGGATTTTTTTCTAACTTTAGAAAATCAAAATCTAGAGATGAACTGTCTGAGATAGAAAACACACTATATGTAACCAAAGGCTGATTAGACATGGCAGAAGAAAGTGTTAAAACCATGAAGACATGGGTCTGAAGTGATAGTACAACAGGTAGGGCATTTGCCTTTCACGCGGCCGACCCAGGTTCGATTCCCACCATCCCATATGGTCCCCCAAGCACCGCCAGGCGTAATTCCTGAGTGCACGAGCTAGGAGCAATGCCAGGTGTGACCCAAAAAGCAAAAAATAAATAAATAAGTAAACATGAAGGCATGATCCAAAACGCAAATTCTGTCCACCAATACAAAACTCAAGCTTGAGGAAGAAAGCCACATTGACATGGCATAATAAAATTACCCAAGACACTCCAGAGTCGCATAGCACAATACATGTCATACCATGACACCAAACCCTATCAAGTTGTTTCATTCCGAGCGCCCCAGAGTGGGGCAGGTGACACCCCTCCTCACCCCAAGGGACCCAGCCCCAGCAGTCAAAAACTTCCAGAACTCAACTGCTGCCATGCTCACGGCTACTCTCCACACACTAGGGCCGAGCCTCAGCCTTAAGTGAACTTACTCTGGGACCGCAACAACTCATACCTTACACCACCCATATTCCATGAGTACCACACCACATCTGATGAGGTTCAAAGTTGAAGACAACCAATCTTAGAAGGAAATATTTTTCTACAGATATAACACAGCAAATAGGGCATTTGCCTTGCACGTGGCCGACCCAGATTCAATTCCTCCGCCCCTCTCGGAGAGCCTGGTGAGCTACTAAGAGTATCTCACCCCCACGGCAAAGCCCGGCAAGCTACCCATGACGTATTCGATATGCCAAAAACAGTAACAACAAGTCTCACAATGGAGACGTTATTGAACCCACTCGAGCAAATCAATGAACAACGGGAGGACAGTGACAGTTACAGTGATAGGTAGGTAGATAGATAGATAGATAGATAGATAGATAGATAGATCTACAGATAGATCTATATATAATATATATATATATACAAGGCTCAACCTTTAACAACATGTTAGTGATCTCTTATAGAAGGGCTTAATGGCCCCTGGGTGAAATACAACAATCTTAACACTCTTTTCTCTATGGAAACTTTTTTGGAGCATTTTCAGCAATTTTTCATAACAAACTATACACAATAAATTATTTCTGTTCTGCCTTGGGGCAAGAGTTGGGGTTTGGTATGGAAACATATAAAATATGGTGATGGGAAGGTATAATGGTGGCGGGATTGGTGTTCAAATATTAAATGTAATCTAATATTGTGAAAAATAAAATTAAATTAAAAAAATTCTTCCCAAACTATTTCCTAACATTTTTGTCAAGAATCAAATTCTGTTTTGGTTACAAAGTTTTTATTAGTCTTTGATCTCATCATTTTACTGTTACCACAGTATTTGCAATCCTGTGACCGAGGAGGAATACAGTCTTAGCTTAGCTGCTTTTATTGGTTTTCATCTAACTTCATGTATTTTTCCATGATTTGGTATAGGAAATTCATGGTCTCTAGCAGATTGATGAGCTCTCTATAATTTCAGTACACTCACTTATATTCCATGCACTTTTTGGAGAGGCCTTTTTCCTCAAATGAATTCCTAAAGAAATCAGTTAGGTGAATACCCCAAAGCAATCTGCTTCCTCCAATGATACACTTGCATTTCCTATTGATGTTCTGCTGCTTTCTGACACTGAGGAGTTCACATGCAGGTGGTGGGTGACAGGGGGAAACTGGTGCTATGCAAAGAGCTAACTCACACTGAGAGGACTTTATCCAGAAGAAAGCATTGGCCTGAAATACAACTATGGAGTCAGAGATAAGGTCACCCAATTCCCCCAAATATGAAACCATGCAGTCAGGCAACTTTTAATAATCATAGAACTCTCTTGGTTATCATATTACCTCCTGATTATTTATCTTGAAATTTGGGGCACCTCCAGTTGTGCTCAGGGCTTACTCCTGGCAGTGCTCAGGGGACCATATGTGATGCTGGACATTGAACTGAAATTGTTATGTGCAAGGCAAGCACCTCAGCCTCTATACTATCACTCCAGACCTTAATGTTAATACTTAATTAAAATACTTAAAATACTTTAGGAAACACTTTAATTTCAAATACTTTATCATTGTAGAATTAATTTTTATTTAAAAAAGAAAAAGATGAAAATTTCCCCATTGCCACCTGCCAAATGTTCCTAAAACTCCTGACTGATTTTATGCGAAAGAGAAGCAAGGCCTAGTTTGTTGAAGCTGCTCTTTTCCCATGTTTTCACTGACAAAAAATAAACTAAGAGAATATAGCTTTTAATGATCTTAAACCAATGTCCAGAAAAATTTAGAGTATAGTGTTCAAACTTCCCTGTATCCATCTGGAAAAATACAATATTGCTTAGAACTTTTTGGTTGGGGGAGGGAGAGTGATTTTTCTGAGAGAGTTGATTTTTGTGCCTTTTCCAATTTCTAGAAACTACCTGTATTCCTCTGTTTATGGCTCTCTTCCATATTCAAGGAGAACAATGGCTGGTGGAAAATTTCTCCCATGGTGTCCTTCAACTTCCTCCTTCCACGTGTAAGGAATCATGTGATTACCTTCGCCCTACCTGCATAATTGAGAATTATTTTATCTCTTAATCAGGTGATTAACAATATCAATTCACCTATCAAGTGACATAATAGAATGAAAGGTTCTGGAGATGAAGATGTGGTTATTTTGGGGGGAATCTTTATTCAGTCTTCCAAAATGTCTATACAGGTTTGGAAATATGTTCCCTGTTTCTCCTCGTGTGCAATGGAAATGTATTACTCTCATGAATTCTCTTTACTGTCATGGGGTCACAGAGACAGGAAAGTGCTTAATGTAGTTAAGTAGACAGGTTGTGCCAGGTGATTGGAGAAAGGCCCTAACCACTGCTCCAGGGGTCTGAGCTCCTGTATTTTCTCTCCCAAGAGACCTGGAAGGTATGAGAGGGGTCTGGCACAAAGGAAAAAGTGATGAACTAGTGAAAATCACTGTGGAGTCTATGGATGGGAACCCTATACAGATGAGAAGACCCAGAGGGAGAGACCTGAGTAATTAATTTTTGAGCGTTGGTGTAGAAAGTTCTCAGAGATTCATAGGAAATGTTGATGCTTGAGGAACATCCTCTGTACACCACAAAACCGTCCTCCAAGAAAGAAGAAATTTCTAAACCAACTCCCCAATTTCAAATTCGTTCAGAAAACTCTGAAGTTACTTAGAAAACCCTAATTTTCTGACACGATGTTACTGTGGAATTTGAGACAGAAACTAGACTGTTATAAAAGAACAACAAAAGATGCTTTTAAACCCTAGATTTTGTACAGAAACTTTCTCTATGATGTTGAATCTATCTTCCTGACAAAAATTAGCAGGAGAGATTCTTTGCAAACACAATGAAATGAAGCTCAGTGTACATATATTTTAATAGATGGTCTCCTCCAGATGAGCTATAGGGTGAATCTTTTTTTCACAGTAATTACACTGTTGACTATTCCACACCATTACTTTGACATAGGGAAATAAAGCTATCAAACTTGTGTTTGTCTCTCTTTGTGTGTTTTAAGATCAAGTGAAATGTTAACTATTAAACATAAGTCTTCCCTCATCTCTGTCATTTGCTCAGACGTATGAGAGGGGTGGGAAGAATAGGCTGGTTTTGGTGGGTGCCGCCCTTTCCCCCTTCTGGCTGGGGGAACACATACTCCACCAGGATTTTTCTGAGTGAGTTGTTCTCTTAGTTATACTCTCACATGGCATCTTCCAATGTCTTTAGTTGATGGTGGTTGTGGGGTATGGTGATCAAACTGAAGGCCTTATGTATACATGAAACTTATTTTCCACTACAATCTATATCCGCAGGCCTTCCTCCAATGCTTTTTCACACAAATGAATAGTCTTCATTATCAACAGGTTTCTGTAAACACTGTGGAAAGGAAGCCCTCCGGAAGAAAGTGGTCATAGGAAGACATTATCAAGAGTTTGATGCCTCGCCCAGACCTACCAGCACAAAGAGCAGCATTTAGAGTGCTCTGAGAAACTTCTACCAGGTGGGCAAATCTTCTTTGGTGTTGGAAATCTGGGTGCCAGAACTAGAGGTGGAGCAATGAGCAATGTTACTATGACAGATTTCTTGAACTGGACCCTAGAAATCTTGAGCTTCTTATGAGAAATTTGTTGTGATTAGTAGGTTTGTCATTAGAATCTTCATGGTAAACTAAAAAGTTTTTCTACATGAAACAAGTGAAGAAAGTAATTACAACGTCAGTCATCATGTTAGCTAATATTTATTTAGTGCTTACTATGTGATAGGCACTATGCTAAAGTACTTTACATACATTATCCTATTTAATCCATGTAAGAGTTTTGAGGGTAAAGAATGATAATTATTCCCAATTTAAAGACAAAGAAGCTGAGGCTTTAGCGAGGTTAAGTTTTCCGCCTGTGGGTCACCCAACCTGTGAGTGATCAATTCAAGGCTTGAATCCAGGGGTCTCCCTGCCTTTCCAGTCCTGGAGTGATCCCCACAAAGACTCCCAGTGCTGGAGAGAATGTAGAATGGCATCTGGAGAAGCCAGAGTATGGTGGTGTGCCAGCCTAGTATCCCATGAGCTTTTTTGGAACCAAATACAGTGTCCCACAACTGATATGAGACAAGGACAGGGAGGTTATTTCTCCATAGAGGCAAGTAGATGTCTAGCTTCAGGAAGCCTTGGGTACAGGGACAGGGGAGTTTCTGGTCTTCTCGGGCCCACATGAAGCTTACTTCAAGGGGTTAAGGGCAGTGAGTGGGCAAGAAAAATGGAACTCCATAATACTGCCTTATATAAACTAGACTGTGAGATTTTTTTTTTTGCTTATGTTGTCCATGGGCTGCTACAAAAGAATCATTTTCTTAAGGATAAAGCAACGTAGAGCAAAGTTAATTACAGATACAGCTCATTGGCATGATGCAGTCCTGTTCCAACAATTTGAGGCAGTTCCTGTAATCGCACAACCTAAATGCAGCATCAAGATCACATCCTGGGAAACATCAGAAAGAAGGGTACAGAAGGGATGCCAACTTTCTAGATGTCACACGACAGTAGCAGCAGCAGCAGCATCAGCAAGAGAACAATATTTTATGTTTTTCATAAATAGGAGGGGACACAGTCACCTTATGATTTAGAACATTTAAAGTTCTTCCCACTGTTGAGGTGCTGGGGAACGTTCTCTTTCAGACTCTGTAGTGGTATCAGACCTGACGTCCTGTCTTTCTGTGCACTCTTGCTTCTGGCCCAGGCTATCCACAAAGTTCTGGGAAGATACTTGTGTGTCTGTATACATGTGTACACCTGTATTGCCTATATATGAAAGGAAAGCCTTGGTTTCATCTTTGGGCTCTTGGGTGTGATAGAACAGAGGAAGAGACTAGAACAATACATCTGACTAGGGCTCTCAGTGTGACAGACACAACCACAGAAGCATGTGACTCTTTTTTTTCTTTCATTTTTAAAGGGAGCAGGAGCTAATTCACTGTCATTGGAGACAACTTAGCCAGAGACACTTGGTTTATCTATTATATTCTTCCCCTGGAGGAAGGAGACTGGGGTTCTCCCTCTCCCTCTCTGAGAGCAGCATCCCGGGACCCCTCCCTGCATTCTCCCCTAACTGGCCTCCTTCTGCTTTACGAATGCAGTATGTTTTCTGTGACAGTGCTGCCTGCCCCGCTGATGACAAAGCTCCGGGAACTGGACACTACCAAGGCTGGGGACATCTCTTGGCGACTCTCCGTCTCCGGCGGGTGCTCCCCCCCGCTCACGGGTCCCGGCAGTCCTGCTTCCTGCGGGCTCAGCTCCGAGTCCGCCTCCTCGGCCTGCAGCGGGGGCAACGCCTGGTGCCTGGTCAGGGCATCGCTGCTTTTCTGCGTCTCCAGGGAGTTGTGGTGCGTGGAATTCCTGGGAGCCAGGGCGCTCTTCTGAGGCTCATCGAAGCTCAGTGAGAAGGTGACCGTGCCGCTGCCGAAGATGACTTTCTGCTTGCATCGGGGTGGCTGCTGGGACTGCGGTGCTGGCGGCTGCTGCGTCTGCGGCGGCGGCGGCTCCTGCGGGGCCAGGGCCAGCGGCGGCGGCTGCTGCTTCTGCCTCTCGGGCGGCCGGAAGGGGTCTTCGCCGTTGCTCTTGCTACTGATGGAGGAGGACGGGGTGGAGCCCGTGGAGCCCCCCAGGCTGCGGGAGCGCTTGCGGGAGACGTTGCTGCGGCGGAGCGTGGCCCGCGCGGCGACCTTGAAGGCGTGAGCCGCGGTGCTGCAGCGCACCTCCTCGATGGTGTTGCGCGAGGGCTTGACCAGGATGATGTAGACCTTGTTGAAGAAGATGCAGGCCAGCAGGCCGAAGCTGGCGGCGAGGATGGCGATGACCTCCACGGCGGAGACAAACTTGCCGTAGGTGCTGGCGTAGGCGGGGATGAAGGAGATCCAGACGATGAAGAAGATGAGCATGCTGAAGGTGATGAACTTGGCCTCGTTGAAGTTCTCGGGCAGCTTTCGGGACCTGAAGGCGAAGAAGAAGCAGACGGCAGCCAGCAGGCAGGTGTAGCCGATCAGGAAGCCCAGCGCCATGAGCGAGCCCTCGTGGCACGTGATGAAGATGACCTCGTCCTCCAGCTCGTGGTTGCGGTACCTGGAGGGGGGCGCGGTGTACAGCCAGATCACGCAGATGACGATCTGCACGAAGGTGCAGAGGAACACGAGCAGGAACTGCAGGTTGAGCCCCCACCACTTGCGGTGGAAGCTGGTGGGGATCTTGGCCTCGAACACCAGGAGGACGCGGTTGGTTTTCACCAGGATGCAGGAGATGCACAGCACGAAGCTGATGCCGAAGGCTGGCTGTCGGAGGCGGCAGGTCCAGTCCTGGGGCTCCCCGATGAAGAACAGGGAGCTGGAGAAACAGCAGAGGAGGGAGAAGAGGAGTAGGTAGGACAGTTCTCGGTTGGTGGCCTTGACGATGGGGGTGTTGCGGAACTTGATGAAGACGCCCAGGACAAAGGCGGTCAGGAAAATGCCCAGCACCGCAAACAAGGTGAGGGCTATGCCAAAGGGTTCTGTCCAGGACAGGAACTCAATCTCCTTGGCAATGCAGGAAGTGTGGTTCTCATTGGACCAGAAGTCATCCGGGCACTTGTCACAGGCACTTGCATCTGTAAAAGGGCCCAGGGAAGATTGAGTTACTGTAGAGCCTAGGTGAAATGTGTGAATTTCATACCTGTCATAGGGAGGGCACAAAGATTACCCAATGCAATCAACTAAAATTTTCCTCATTGTTGAATTAATTGGAACTTTTTACATCATCAAATAATATATTGAATCCTGACCTATGTTTACTACTATACTTAATTTCATACATCTGGTATTTTTCTCTGCACATGTTCTGTGGTATGCGATGTGTGTGTGTGTGTGTGTGTGTGTGTGTGTGTATTAAAAGAAGATGGGCTACATCTTCTTTTAGCAGCTACTGCTGATGACTTATAGCAGTAGAATAATCATATTTTTTCTACATAGGAGGCCTGTCTACACAACACAGAGCTGACATAGCCCATCAACCCATCAAACACTGACAGAGTCAATCTCAGACTTATTTTAGATATATTCAGGACCTTTGTGGGCTTGTCATAGATTGCCTCTATGTCAGTGGTCTGCCATCCCTGGTCCACAGACTGGTGCTGGTCTACAGGTGTAGAAAGATTGAAAAGAACTGGTCTACTCTTCAGTCCTAATTGCCTGTTTGTGGTCTAGTGTGCAGGACTGGTGCTAGTCTGAAGTTGTAAAAAGGTTAAAGAAAACTGCTGTAGATCAATGGAAAGGATTGGTATGTCTGACCTATGCCTTCTTCACACGGCATATATGGTTTTTCAATAAGAATCTGTAGACTCTTATTATAGTTCTGCAACTGAGAGTCAAGTGATGGACATTTGTTGTCTCTGCTTTATCCTAGGCAGAGTAAAACTTGGTGAGTCAAAGGAGCCTGGGCTTTGATAGGAATTCTGGCTCTGCCATTGCTATTTCTATGACTGTGTTAGTTTCCTCAATTTACATCCTCCCTGCACCTAAATTTCCTCATATGCAAAATGGAAGCAAAAATGACGTTATTATTATGGTGATAAAATGGCAATTATCATTAACATTTATAGAGTACTTCCAATATTCCCAGTAAAGGTTTTATTTTACAAGCATTTATCTAGGTGTAACAGGTGTGCTAATGGTGTTACAAAGACACATACTATTGATTTTTTGATCCCCTCTCCCCTTCCCATGTAATATTTAAACATACTCTGTTAGATGAGAAACTGTGCTAAGTTCCTTCTCAAGGATTCCAGGCCCCAAAGTGAACTAAACTCTAAACTGTGTCCCTCAGGGATGTTCTTTTACCTGTCTCATCGCTGTACTCTCCATCAGGACACTCCACGCATTCAAAGCAGCAAGTAGGCTCCCCCTCAATGATGCCTTTCCTGGTCCCTGCCAGGCAGTCTCTACTGCAGTTGGAGAAAGGTACCTACAGGATGGAAATCACAAAAGTGAGTCAGTGGTCTAGCTCCGGTGACATTTGCAGGAATGGGACCAATGATCAGAGCCAAAGATCCAGCCTCATTTCAGGCAAAGGGAAATGAGGAAATGAGAGGTCTTTGTTCTTCTTATGTTCAAAAGAGAAAGATGATTAAGGAAAAGAGAAAGATAAGATGCATGTGTGTGTGCATGCATGCTCACACACACACACACACACACACACACCCTGGAACAAACAAACCACCAGTGCCAAGGGTGAGATTTTGGTTATGGATTTACCAGTGTCCGTTCACTGGTGTGCCCTTTGACAGGGAGCTATGCTGTGCAGACTGTCTTTCAGAACAGGAAACTGCTAGAGTGGGAAAAGTTTCTCAGTCCTTTGTGGTTTGTTCCTTTATAAAGGCTGGTTTCTTATCTGTCCCTGCCTATCCACCCACTGCTCCTGCTTTCGTTCTGATGGAATCACACACACTCACAGATATACACACTCATATACACAATCACCACACATACACACACACACACAGGAACACAAGGAAGATTAATTACTGACATTCCACACATTAACTGAAAATCCTTCTTAAATAATCCCTTTTTTCATCTCTTTCAGTCAGAGAATGAGATATTTATTTATTCTTCCTGAGTGTGAAAATTACAGAAAAAAAACTTATAGACACAGAGGACAGTCATAAGCGGAGATGCATGGATGAGGGGTCATTTGTATGAAAGGGAAACTGAATTTTACAGTGAATTGCAATTCTACAGTTTTTATTTATTTATTTATTTATTTGCTTTTTGGGGTTACTCCTGGCTCTGCACTTAGGAATTACTCCTGGTGGTGCTCAGGGGACCATATAGGCTACTGGGAATCAAATCCGGTCTGCGTGTGTAAGGCAAACACTGTACCTGCTGTGCTATCACTTTAGCCCCCCATTTTGTAGTTTTATTTTAGACTCTGAGAATGATTTTGGATGTTCTTCCAACAACTCAGAGAGTCAGACAAGATAGGCACAAAAAGGTCAAAAGGACTCTCAGAGCCCACATGAGTGTAATGTGAGTAACACTGGGAATGGCTGGGATTCTGTGAGCACTGCTTGAGAGAATCCCCTCCCCTAAGAAAGAGCCCAAACAAAATGAATCAAAAATCTATATCTGTTAATTACTCACAAAAAGAAAGCTGCAATAGTTACATAAATTTCAGATAAATAGGTTTTAATTAATTTATTTCCTTAATGGGCTTAAAGTGAATTTGATTAGTTCTAATCTTTTTTCCTAATCATTAGATGTTCATATTTGAATCAATTTTGGTTATTTTTAATAAATACTGTCCAAAGCAAAATCTGGAACAATATTCTCACATCTAATTAAATGTTTCCTTCTGCCAACTACTTCTTCCTTTACTGCAAAGACCTATCCTAGATAACTATTATCCTATGCCCATCAGAAGCAAAGTATATAAACTTTCTTGAGAATCCATA
>JAOXYA010000009.1:8909591-8920588 GCA_028565675.1 Sorex palustris | reverse complement strand
TGCCGGGCTCTCCGAGAGGGGCAGAGGAATCAAACTCGGGTCGGCCATGTTGGCTGCATGCAAGGCAAACGCCCTACAGCTGTGCTATCGCTCCAGCCGTAATTTTTGTTTTTTGGCCAACTTGGAAGTGGAAGTGCTCAGGACTTACTCCTTGCCCTGTGCCCTGGAATCACTTATGGTGGTGTTCAGGGTACCATATGTGGTACCAGGGATCAAACTAGACAAGTGCCTTAACCTTGTACCATCTCACTGGACACAAGAAAACGATTTATTTTTCCCACCCAGCAGCGAATAACAGGAGGACCTGTCACGTAAACAAGAATTTATTTTCAGGATTATATTTTTACTTATAGACTAAATTTAATATAATTTAAATCACATATAAAGACAATCTGGAGGCTGTGGCTGTGGCGAGGGCCGCTGGAGGGAGTGTGGTCTTGGCACACTCAGGCCTGGGCAGACACCAGCTTGCTCATGCCTGAGAAGAAGGACTTCTCTCTCTCGCTCATCACTTCGAAATGCAGTGGTCTCCGGCAGAAGTTGCACTCGGCTGAGGAATGTGGCTTGAGCTCCAGCCCCACTCGCTGCCAGGTGGCCAGCAGATTGTCTGTGGGGAGAAAGTGTTTGAATGAGGGGGGCAGGGGTAACACACCCAAGAGAAATGAAAAAACCACATCTGCAAGAATATCTCAAACACAAACATTTATAGCAGTGTACTTTCGTAACAGTAAAAATGTAAAAACTTAAGTGTTCACCAACTGATGAATAAACAAAATGTGGTATATCTGACATGAGAAAATGATCTGGTAGTGACAATAATGGGCTGGAGCGACAGCATAGCGGGTAGGGAGTTTGCCTTGCATGCGGCCGACCCGGGTTCGATTCCTCCATCCCTCTTGGAGAGCCTGGCAAGCAACAGAGAGTATCTCGCCCTCACAGCAGTGCCTGGCAAGCTCCTCAGGGCGTATTCAATATGCCAAAAACAGCAACAAGTCTTACAACGGAGACGTTACTGGTGACCGCTCGAGCAAATCGATGAACAATGGGAGGACAGTGTGACAGTGCTATAGTGACAATAAAGGGCAAGAGAGAGCACAGGGGGTAAGGTGCTTGCCTTGCACACAGTTGACCCCAGTTCAATTCCAAGACCTGAATATGGTACCTCAGCACCACCAGGAGTGATCCCTGAGCACAAAGCAAGGAATAAACTGAAGAGTGCCCGAAAAAAAAACAAACAAAAAGAGCCACAGACAAATAAAAACAAAAAACCCCGAAAACAAAACAATAAAAAAACCCAAACCCAAATAAATAAAACAAAAAAGCATACCCCAAACCCCAAATCCCAAGAGAAATGAAATTCTGAGACCAGCTTCACTATGGTGAGCCTTAAAAACATGCTCAAGGGCTGGAGCAACAGCAGGGAAGGCATTTGCCTTGCAAGTGGCCAACCTGGGTTTGAAACCCACCTCCCCGCCCCCTCCCCCACCAATAGTCTCCCAAGCACCACGAATCCCAGTATCCCTCCCACCCCCATGCCCCCAGATGTTTTTTAAGAAGCTGAATGTATGCAACACCATGCTGGGCACCAAGAGGGATGCAAAGTTAAGCAAAGCATAGTTTTCCCTTTAAGATAGTGCATAAGAAAACATAAGATAGTGTATAAAAGCAAAAGAAAGATAATTATTAGCTTAGAGAAAGAAAACTAGGTAGGAATTTAACATGGCCCGTGAACCTCTTGTACAAAAATCAACTCTGATGTTTTATATGTGTTCATGTGTCTATGGTGAGGAGATGAAGTATCCATGAGATTCCCAAAGCAGTAGTGATATTTTCTTTCATAACTGCTTTACGATTAAACCTACTGTTTCAGAAATTAAAAGAATAAAAGAACTGCATTTGACTGGAAAGGGAAGTAGACGTATGGCACTTTGAAGATGTATAAGAATCAGACCTTCTGGTGGAGGGATGGGTATTTTATCATTGTATAATCGAACCCCAAGCACAAAAAATTGTAAATCTACAACTGTACCTCATGGTGTTTCACTAATAAAATTTTTTTTTAAAAAAGAGCCTACATTAGGCCCAAGTGATAATACAGTGGTTAGAGAATTTGCCTTGCACAAGGCTAACCCAGGTTTGAACCCAATGTCCCATTTCATCCCCCGAGCACTGACAGGAGTCACTCCTGGGTGCTGAGCCATGAGTAAGTCTTGAGAACTGCCAGGTGTGGCTTACCCCTAACCACTATTCCCCCAACCCCACAAATTACGTACATTAAAGCTCATATACCTGAGATGAATAGGCTGATCTAGCAACGGGACAATGGACATTAAAAGGAAAAAATGAATAAAAACGAGGCCTTGACCAGAATATGAACTGTTTCAAATATCTGGTAGAGAAGGAGATGCTTGGCTATGGATTTGAGTTACCCATCCTGAAGTCTTCTACTAGATGCAGAATCAGCCACCTTTTTTCCTTAGGCTGATCCTACGACTAACTTGATTTCCAGCGTTTTTCTTGAAGTAAATCCCCTGAGGTTCCCATCTGGTCAGAATTCTCTTGCCTAACACTTACTTTTCTTTTATTAACTGTCCTCCCACACCCACTGGAAGCACAGTGTTTCCACATAGATACAAGGAGAGCTGCATCAAAGATGCCTGGATACAAAAGACAAATGTCTGCATAAATTCATTCACAGGAACAGAGGAAGTTATGAGGCTCCAATGTTATGTGTAACTGAAGTCTTAACATTTGAGTCCATTCCTCTCATTTGCCTAACAGGAGCATAGCACCTGACCTTGTTTTTTAGTGACCAATAGCAGGTTTGTTTATAAGAGAAAAACTCAATTCTAGTCATATTTGGAACTGGATTGGTCAAGAAAAACTTTTTCATATTAAAATGATAATTTTACAAACCATGTTTCCCCCAAAAGAGCCTAATGGTAAGCAATAGGCAACATTTTTTCAAAAAAATTTTTTTTAGATTTTTATTAGTGAAACATCATGAGGCACAGCTGTAGACTCACAAATCTTAGTGCCCGGGTTTCAGTCACACAATGATCGAATACCCATCCCTCCACCAGTGCCCACTCTCCACCACCACCGATCTCAGCATCCTTCCCACCCCCCAACCCCCCTCCCACTCTGCCTCTGCGGCAGGGCACTCCCCCCTGTTCTCTCTTTCTCCTCCTGGGTGCAATAGGCAACATTTTTGCGGGTCATTATCTCTATATCAGCATACACCCCATCAAGGATTCTGCTTATCACACACGTCTCCCACAATAGGCAGCCATGCCAACCCTGGCACCTCAGGGAGTCATTTCCTGTGTCTCAGAATTAGAATCATGGTGTCAGGAAGAAAGCCAATGTTTCAAGGTCATATTTTGAGGGAGGTCCCCTTTTCCCCATCCGTAAAACTCCGCTGCTTGGAATTCCCAAATTACTCATTCTTTGGGTTATGGCAGTTTTGAAATCCCCTGTTCAATGTGAATGTTAATAAAAAATGATGAATTTTTTAAATTTAGAATTAAGTTACATAAATAAGGAGTGTAACTTGAAAAGAATTACATTTCTGGAAGAAGTGAGAAGCATAGAAAAACAAGACCTCTTCCATTTCTATGGGAAGACTCAAAATACCATGGACCCCCTTTTCCTCTCTCTAACACATATTCAAATGGAGTAAATTTCCCAAATCCCAGGCTGACTAAACTCCAATGTACAAAACCAAATGTCTTCATTAAATTAGAGATGATTACTATAAGGGTCTAGTGGTTGTATGCCTAGTCTGTGACCCTATTCTTCCTGCATCCAATAATCTTAAATTTAACTGCCACTGAAAGGTGGATCCTCCACTCTAGCGTGAACTCTGATAACTACCTAAGAACTTCCCACCACCCTTCTTGCTTGTTTCAGTATTTTATGCTCTAGTTCTAACTATTTACAGCTTCAATCTCCTGACCCTGACACCGCCAAATTCAACTCTGTTTGGGGAGGGTGGGGTGGAAACTCCTGAGCAATGCTCATGGGGTACCGGGCACCACCTCTAGTGTTAATCAGCCACTCTTCCTGATAGACCTGTGCTTGGCTCAGTGGTGCATCTCCGTTCAGGCCCAGAGGGGCTAGATAAAGAGGATGATACAGTGATGGGGATTGAATTGGGGCTCATGCATGAAAATATGTGTTTCAGCCTTTTGCATCTTCCCAGTTTTCTGTTTTTTTTTTAAATCTGGGATTTGAAACTTTATTTTCTGCTTAAAGAAGTTGCAATTGGCTGACCTTTCCACCTTACATATTTGTTCCCCTCTCACCCTAGTTTTCCCTCTACATCCATCATCACTTCCATAAAGAAGGGGCATTTGCTATCCAGAGATAGCAGAGGTAAAAAGTTAGGCTTAGCAACACAGCTATTAAAGAGTATATATATTGCATAAAACTATCACCTTCCTTTCAAAGCACAATTTCTATAGTCACTTTCACTGTGATTAATTAATGTGGCTTTAATTGATTAGATCAAAATCTTTCAGCGCAAAGGAACCATGTTTCATAAACTCCCTGTTAAAACTTCAGTAGGATATAGTAAACACTCAAAGTAAGTAAGACACCTGAATGGTACATAAATGTTACCATTAAAAAAGTTAGCACTATACACTTGTGTAAAAGCCTAAACAGTATCTGCCTCAAAGTAAATAGAACTGAAAACTTGTGCATGTAGTAAACTTATTATACTACAAAGCCTTAATCCCCCAAGGTTCTGTTTCCCAAGGGCCTCTCCTTAATTGTTACAATTTGAGAAGAGGGGAACGTTCCCTTGGCCAAAAATCATATTCACTTGTCTTTCCAGAACTTTAAATACTTATCGGTGGAGGCACTATTTTTAGCCTACTTGAAAATGCAAATACGTTCATGTCATATAGAACACTGTAAACCACCCTGCCATCTTTTTAACATAAGATTATTTCTTTCAAATATACTATTGGTCTCTAGCGCCCCAAAGGCACTAATATTGGGACAGAATCCTTGAATGGGAAGAAGAAAAGGGCAGAGGTTTTTGGATGGAAAGGCAATGCCAAAGACAAAAGAAGAGACCCTTGCAGAGAGACTCTGGGTTTGGTCCCCACCTTCCGAGCTTCCCACCGACACAGGCGCTCATGCAGAGCTGCCTCCCGAGACTTTCCCAGGACAGAACTGTCTGAGGAACGCAGAGCACCAAGACAAGAGCAGCTGCCGGTTGTTCAGTAAGTGGCGCTTTCCATTTGCTGCTCAGTTTCCATTTGTTGCTCAGTTATTTGAGATAACTGAAGCAGATAAAGGGGTGGACTGGAAGAAAAGTTCGTTATGTCCCACAACTGGGGAGTTCATCTAAAAATCAGGCCTTACTCTCCCAGGCTTAAGGCGTGGAGTCGACCCTGGCTCTGACCCACTCCTTAGCTGGCCCTCAGTCCCTTCTCAGAACCACTCCCTGGGGTGCAACTTTCTTCCACATCAGCCTTACAAGGATTCTAAGGACATACCTGTCACAAATGTCTCTCCACAGCAGCTCCCAGAGACCAGAGGAGTGGAGCTATTTTCATTCCCGAGATGCACAGAAGCCAGGACTTAAGAACCGATTGGCAGGAGGTTTTGTGAGCAGCCTGAACTTCTGAAGACGCCTTGCAGAACAGTGTCTGCACCGACGCAGAACTCACACACGAAAAGGGGAACTAAGCCGAGAGCAATACCACCGCAGACAGAAGCAGCTTGCTGGTTCCAGATAACTTCTGCAGTCAGGTGGGCATTTCCACTGAAGAGAATACCTAACCTTGGAGAGTAAGTGAGTGTAAAGCCCTGAGGAAACTCCCCAAAGACAGCCCCAGCCACAGGCATGAATAAAGATTCCTTCCCCGAGAGATCCACCGGGGAGGATCCAGAGAAAAAGACACAGCTCAGTCCAGTGACTGTTTTATGGGGCAGCCATGTGGCTGGTCAGCAAGACTACAGGCGAGCTCAAACAGAGAGTGCAGTGACCGTGTGTTTTAGTCTCCCCTCACACCATCCCTGGGGCCTGTTGGAAGGCAAAAGTCACAAGCAGAAGTGTGAAAGTTGTATGAATGTCCAGTGGATTTTTCCCAGCAGAGCACTTCAGCAGGGATGGGCTATGTATTACCCTGCCCCCAGTGCTGTGGGAGTAGGCTGGGGGAGCAACGTACACGCCTAATCTGCAGCTAGCTGTACCCTGCAGGGCTGGAGAAAGGTAGCATGACAAAGTGAAAGTTTTTGTTTTTGACCCACCGAGGCAGAAACGCGTGGTGCAGGGAAAGGAGCAGGGGTTCAAACTGAACACGTGTGGTTAAATTTTCACTTATCTTGAGACTGTTGAGCACCACCAAGTCTCAGGCTTTTTTACCTAGGAATATGACTACTGAGTTTCCTTATTGCATTGCTAGGAGAAATAACCTCAGAGCATGCCTCTCAGCTATTCTAGCTTTATTATTACTTTCTTCTTTTAAGACTTCCCAGTGCTCACTTTGACCTTTCCACAAATTTCTTCTATTACTGAGAGGTGATGATACTTTTCCCAAACAGCTCTTAACCAAACTGCTCTTAACCTCCCATCCAGGTCCCTCAGACACACAAGGCTCCATGGGCCCTGAGTCACTCAGTCCATCCATTTTCATACCCTGGAAAATTTGTCTTTTATTTAGAGACACCTCAAGTGGGGGTTTACTCTGGATTTTGCAATCAAATCTCTCTCTTTTTTATTTGAAAGGTTCTATTTTATTTTCTTATTGTATGCCATGAGATTAATCAAATATTGAGCACGTATTTAAAATAGGATGTCCCTAATTTCAGTCAGTCTAGTTGTGCATATACTATCTTTGTATGTAAAATCTGTACTTTTTAATAAATAAAATTTTTGTCTGAATTTAAGTATATAATTTAAAAAGGAATATTAATAACAATAAAATTAAATTTTTATAAAATAATATAATTTACTTTAAATAAAGAATTAGTAGAATAACATATCACACTGGACTTTAGAATCATAGAGACCTGGGTTCAAACCCTGATTCCACTAGTTAATGCATGTTTTTGTGGAGTAGATAACAGATTTTTTTCTCAGAAATAATATTGAACACCTCATAGAATTAAATTAAATAAAATAGCACTCAAGGTAGGGTGTTGCTTTGCATGCAGTTGACCCAGGTTTGATCCCTAGCACCACATATGATGCCCTGAGCCTGCCAGGAGGGATCCCCGAGTACAGACCCAGGACTAAGCCCTGAGCACTCCTGGGTGTGGCCCCAAAACAAATATAAATAAAAAGCTGTTTTTTTTATTTTTCTTTTTCCTTTCTCATCTACCTAACAGAAAGTTAAAATTCTGAGTTTTAGCATTTTTTTCTCAGAAATAATGCTAAATATCTCATAACTTGTTGTTGGATTTAAATAGGGTGATATATTTGTGTATGTGTAGATGTATATGTTTGTATTTATACAGAGAAGGGTGGGGAAAGAAAGAGTGGATTCAGTATAGATCCTGGCAATACAGTTTTATAAAAAAACTCTTTCTTCTTTTCCATTTTTCTTTCTACTTACTTTAGATCCCGCTCCAACATACTAATGTACAAATCAAGTGGTAAAGCAAGCAGCAGAAATAAAGGACAATTCGGAGTCACGAAACTCTTTCACTCTAAGACTTCTGAGACATAAATTTGTGTTGCAAGGTGACTTGAAGACTCTCAGAAATCATTCTCTTTTTCTCAAGTGAGTACTAAGTCAGCATTATTTCTGATAGATATAAGTTGAGCCTTTACTTTCTTACTCATGTTGGAAAAATAAAAACCAGATAAGACACCTAAGGAAAGTGCCTTCATTATAATGACCTCAAATCCCCCACCTCTCAATCTCTAGTCCCATAAGTACCATCAAGTTATCCCTTTCCCTTTTTCAAGAACTCCCAGAGGACAGACATAATCTTTTTACATAAAACCAATAGCTAAAACCAAATAAGACTTCCTTATTAAGCAGGTGGTGGTGTTTGTGGTGGTGGTGATTCTGCGCTAGAATAAAATTGTTTCTATGAATAATTGTAGCTGCACCATTAATAGAAATGCTAGAATTTGCCTTCTGTGATTTTTTTGACACAGACTTTTTTGCAGGGGAGAAAGTGGAAGAGACATTAGACCAAAGGCAGTTCAAGATATTTGAGAAAACCCATGGGTGAATGATATGGTGTCTGGCATAGAGACTGGAAAGTGAGTGTGCTTTTGAGGTGTCAGGCAAAGGTAGGGAAGGAAAGAGGAGGATGAGTTCAGCAAACAGTGGGATCCAAGCACTCCTCTCTCAGTGCTGCAAGGAGTTAACAGTCCCAGGGATGTATGTTCTTCCTTCCAGAGGCAGAGTTTTTAGTCTGGGGCCCAGGCTTGGCACACAATCTCATTTTTCACCACAGCAATACACTCTGTAAAGCCCTAGTCAACCTAGCTACTCTACCACTGACTCTGGTTTCCCAGAACCCATCTACATACCTCTCACAGAGGAAAGGTGCAGGGACAAGATCATTTTTGTCAACGAGTCATAGTTTAAATTAGTCTGCAAACAGTTGCCATGGAAGACTGGAGAACCATGATTCTCTGTTTTCAAATGCTAAGTCATATCACCACACCTTGGTCCCATCTTCATTGTGTGTTAGCTTTGAGCTGGCGGTCAATCAAAACTTCTCTGAATTTCATGTATGTTATTCCTTGCATTAGCCACTCTCCAAGACTGTGCCACTCAAAAATCTGATAAGGAGACTTTATCCATGGGTCATCAGAGTCAAGAAAAGAAAAGGCTCAGCCTGTCAATATTTTTAAATTCTGAGAGGAGGTGCAGCAGAATAAAACAGATCAACTCCTTTTGTTAAGAGGAAGCTATAATTCTGTGGCTTTTAATAAAAGCATTGTTTACAATTGCCTACGGTCAGAAAGATAGTGAAGGAGGGAAGATGTGTGACTTGCATACTTGTGAACCTGAGTACCTCAAAGGGTTTGATCACAAAGGCTGAAATAGTCCCTGAGCACTGCTGAGGATTGTCCAAAAGTCAAATTAAATAAATGAATCAAATAAAAAAGAGGAAGCTAACAGTAGCATGTGAGAATGGCATTCTGTGGAGGATTGTGCTTCCTCTACTTTCTCTCTCTTTCGAAAGTTATCAGACTTGAGGAGGCCAAGGCTACTAGGAAAAGAATCAGGAGAGGAGTGGCAAGGATAGATGATAGCTGGATGAGGGAGACAGGTACTTTCCTGGTGGTCTTATACAAATTTTTCCAAGAGATGTTCTCCTGGTATCACCAAGTAAGGACATACTCCGAGAAGCAACACTAGAGCTCTGTAAACATTTGGAAACATCCAATAAACAGAATTTTTCAGTTCCAGTAACCTGTTTGTTGTGGTCAGTGGCCAAAAGGCAATTTAAAAGTATTAACCAGGTGGTGGTGGTGATTCTGTGCTAGGATTGTCTCTATGAATAATCATACCTGCACTGTTAGTAGAAATGCTAGAATTTGCCTTCTGAGATTTTTTTGACACAGACTTTTTTGCAGGGGAGAAAGTGGAAGAGACTTTAGACCAAAGGCATTTCAGGATATTTGAGAAAACCCATGGTGAATGATATGGTGTTTGGTACAGAGACAGGAAAGTGAGTGTGCTTTTGAGGTGTCAGGCAAAGGTAGGAAAGGAAAGAGGAGGATGAGTTCAGCAAACAGTGGGATCCAAGCACTCCTCTCTCAGTGCTGCAAGGAGTTAACAGTCCCAGGGATGTATGTTCTTCCTTCCAGAGGCAGAGTTTTTAGTCTGGAGCCCAGGCTTGGCACACAATCTTATTTTCCACCACAGCAAAGGGGCAGAGAACTGCCAGACTTCACATGTTATGGGTGGCTTGGAAGTTGTCAGCAGTAATCATGACAGACCAAGGAGAAGAGGTTCTTTCTCTCTCCACTTTCTAGGCACCAATGAGCTTTCTAATTCTAAATGTGTTCTAGGAGGAAAGGGCCCCCCTTTTTTTAATAGAATGGAGCTTCCAGTTCAACTGCTAAAATGGGGGTTTATAGGAGGAGGTAACTTAAATTAAAGGAAGTAAGTAAAGTCTCTTTATATCATGACCCAAGGATAGAAATTCATACCCTACGCACAGAATAATCCACATAGGGTGGGGGTGGGGGACCAGGAGGTGGTGCTCCAGTATTGAACTGTTAAAGCAGTTCCTGAATTGTTCTTAATTTAAAAGTGAAACCAGTCAGAGTTGGGTCCTGTTCTTATTCTCAACCTTACTGCATATCCCTTCACACTACTGACTCACCAGACACAGCCCTCCTAACCAGACTCATCTCCTTTTACTCCCAGTTTTGTGCTCAGGGATCACTCTTGGTGGTGCTAGGGGTGATAGGGAGTGAAACCATGTACAAGGTAAGCACCTTAACCCTATATTTCCTCTTGGGCCCCTAAATATTATTTTAAGTATTAGATGGCATTGTAGTTGTGGTGGTGGTGGTGGTAGAATGTGCACTGGCAGTGCTCGAAACTTCTGGCTGTGTGATCAGGGATCACTTCTTGCGATGTTTCAAGGATCACAGTCAGTATGAGGCATCAAATTGGGTAGGAGGCATGCAAGGAAAATGACTTAATCCCCTGTACTATCTCTCTGTTCCTTTCTCTTTTAATGAAACTTTGGGTTTATCTGACACGATTTACCATGAAACTTTTCTTTAATGTTTCAAAAAGCTTGGAATCCTTCTTTCTTACTGCATAAGTATTAACCATTGAGAGAAGAAAAAATCAGTTACAAACTGGGAGAAAATATTTAAAATATTTTCAAAACATATTTCTGATACAAGATGTACAGAGTATACTTAAAACTCAGATCAACTGCTCAATCGAAAAGTGAGCAAAAGATAAAGTGGAGAGAGAATGGGGGGAAATTGTCTGCCATACAGGCAGGGGGAGGGTATAAACGGGGAGGGGGGAGGTATACTGGGGACA
>JAOXYA010000009.1:8870014-8885510 GCA_028565675.1 Sorex palustris | reverse complement strand
GAAATATTTAGAAATTATGACTATTCTGAGCATTCAGAGATAACTACTTTGGTCATTTTTGTCTATTTGAAAGAATATTTCTTTTTTTAGAAAAAGGAACAAAAAGGAATTGCCTCTCAAGATAGGAACAAAATCTAGCCTACTGTATGTCAATGGTCTGAATCTGGTTTCAGGCCTGTGTTCTGAAGTGCCTGTCTTATGGGAAAAGAGAACTAACTTTTATTGGTTGTCTTCTGATTGTGGGCCCTCTACATGTGTTTTTCTCTTGAATACTTTCCACCCTAATAGGAAGGTATCATCACTATGAAATAAATGAGAATAATAATTATCAGAGTCACTGTCACTGGTGCAGTAATATGTAGAGTGAGATGAGAATAACCTTCCCAAAAGCCTTCTCAGAATCCGGAGGTCAGTGGGATACTCAAAACATGACTGAGATCAAAATCAACCAATGGTAAATGCATCTTCTCTCAAGTAAGCTGACAAACAAGTCTGGGGGAAAGTAGCTCTTCCAAAAGTGGTTAAAGCACAGAAGGGCTAGTAAAACTCAGGTATGTTGTCACAAATGACTCCTGGGCTTCATCAGATGAGGACCCTTTCAGAGCGAATCATTAAGGCAAACTTTTCAGAGAAATCATGTTTGTAGGCGAAGAATCAAGACTAGGATAAAGTGAGGAAATTGAGGTTATCTCCGAGGAGTGATAGAATCAGGATTATTGTGAAAAGCAAGGCAAGGACACCTGACTTCTGAAGAGAGGGCTGCAGTAATTATGTCAAATATTATTATAGTGCAAGAGAAGGGGGCAGCAGGTACAAGCTCACCCTAACCTGCCTGGATTCCAGTAAATCAAAAATGTAAATTCAGGGTCAGAGATAGTACAGGGCTTAAGGGGCTTGTCTTACATGCCTCTGACCCTGGATAGATGCCCAGCACTGTTTAGACCCCCAGCACTGGGAGTATCCCCTGATTACTGCTGAGTGTTACCTAAATACAGCCCCCTTCTCCCCTCAAAAGAATAAGAGAATATTTTCTAAATCTAGTTGCAGCAGGAGCTACAGGAATGATATCAGTAATTCTTTTCCTTCTCCCACCCTCATCAGTCCCCACTTTCTAGTGAGATTTAACAGAGGACCACAAAGGGGGAAAATGAAAATGACGTCAAATTTTAGTAGCCCTTGATAATTCACTGCATGCTAATAAACAATCCACAGTAGAAGTTAAGATGAAGCATACTCATGTCGAACATTTTTCAATGAGACCTGGAAAAATAACTTTTCTAGATTATTTAGTAGCCTCACAGAACTCTGCTCTCACTCATCCTTTCTGGGCCACAGATTACACTGAAAATCTAAAAATGTATTATTTGCACCAGAACATCTCCATCTTCCTCAGACCCTACAGAAGTGAGAACCAGAAAACTTTCCACAAATGCACACAGCTTGTTCACAGTAAGCCTTGGGCTCAATTGCTTGATCCATCTTGTCCAAGGCAGCATCCCTTTTTTCAGAAAAAAAAAAAAAGATCTCTCATCAGCTGAAAGTGCTTGGTGGAGTAGCCAGGACTAGTGGTGAATGCCTCTTAGAGGAAGTGAGGCTACCAGCAGTCTAGGAAAGGTGTGGCAGGAGGAGGGCTACATGAGGTCAGTTGTACAGTCAGGTCTGACAGCGTGGGGCCAGGAAGCAGCTGCTGTTGGTTCCCTAAAGCTGCAATTATAAGAGTT
This sequence comes from Sorex palustris, assembly GCA_028565675.1. Lineage (NCBI taxonomy): Eukaryota > Metazoa > Chordata > Mammalia > Eulipotyphla > Soricidae > Sorex > Sorex palustris. Next base: position 8,883,789 of record JAOXYA010000009.1, on the reverse strand, counting down.
CAGGGAGCGTGGGAGTCAAGGAAGTTCCTGAGAGTGTCACTGAAATCACTGACCAGACCAGGCAAAGGGGGTTGCAGCCTCTGTAAGAAAAAGTGAAAGGACTGCATGCCTCTGAGTCATAGAAGGGGAGTGAGTTCTGTGAAAAAGGAGAGGGAAGGGCAAGGAAGGGAAAGCAGTTGAAGCACTTCTGGGGTATCACATGCAGATGAGTAGAGCCTTAGGGCTCTGATGATGATGATGATGGCTGCTGAGGAGAGCAGCCAGCTCTGGAGAAAGGTAAGGTGTTATCTATCATTTCTGTCCTGAAGAGAACATCTTTTTTTTTTCTTTTTGGGTCACACCCAGCAATGCTCAGAGGTTGCTCCCCGCTCTGCACTCAGAAATTACTCCTGGCAGCACTCGGCGGACCATATGGGATGCTGAGAATTGAACCTGGTTTGGCTGCGTGCAAGGCAAATGCCCTACCCACTGTACTATTGCTCCAGCCCCAAGAGAACATCTTAAAGCAGTGAATTTCAACCATTAGATATGAGAAGGGGATTGGTTTACAGAAATTTCCTGCTGGTCTGTGAAAAAAATACATGTGCTCTTGAATCATATAGTGATAATATTATAAATATATATAAATATTTTTATTCAAAATAACGTTTTCTGTGTGCCTCAGTGGTCTATGAAATATTTCTTTTAGTTCACTGGTCCACAGATATAAAAAAGTTGAAAACTACTGTCTTAAACAGTGTACTCACATTTTCCTAAGAAATGAAAATGAATGCCTTTCATGGTTTAGACTCAACATAGAACTTTGCCTCCTCTATGGTCTAAGGTAAAAGTGACTCCTAAAATATATATATATGTATATATATATATCAAAGCATTATAACCATGAGAGCCACTTACCTATTGCATATTTGCATAAGACTGGGTTCAGTCTCAGGAACCTCGCTCTAAATCATGCAGTTAGTAAGTACAGAATTGAAAGTGAAATCTAAGGGACCCTCATAGCCTATATTTCAGAAAACCTGTCCCTAGCACTGTGTTTCAAAACATGTTGCTGAGATTCCTCAATGACCAGCTCCAAGCTGAAAATCAGGGAACTTGATGATAAGCGCAGGTTTTCTTGTCTTGCATTAACTGAACGAGAATTTCTGTAGTTAGGCTCTAAGTTTAAATTTTGTTTTTTTTACTTGGGGGTGGAAACCTGGGGGTGCCAAAGGCTGCTCCTGGCTCTGTGCTCAGTTGCTCCCAGCGGTGCTCAGAGGGCCAAGCAGTGCCAAAGATCAGACCTGAGACCCCCACATGCAAAGCATACCTGCAGCCCTTTGAGCTCCTCTCCAGAATTCTATTTTTAACTATTTTATTAACAGTGACCAAAGTCAACTTTACTCCGTGAAGTTTCAAAGGTAACTAATATGGAATCTTGAACTTTTATTTCTGTTCCATGTTTCTTATTTGATGCCTGGCTGATTCACCCACTGGGTCGATCAAAATTCCTTGATAAACTGGGCATACCATAAGATTATCTGCAGGACAGGGGAGCCGTGGAGAAGCTCTGAGACCATGTTTGCCGCTTCCATCTCTCCAGTTCCAGTGTATAGAGAAGGAAAAGGCTCTAAGGAAAAGGTTGTAAGAGCTAAAGGGAGAGCAAGTGAGTTCGCTCTGGGAATGTGTGAAAATTTTGATAAGAAAACTTATGGATGAGCACAAAGGGTCTCCAACAATTTATCTATCTATCTATCTATCTGTCTGTCTGTCTGTCTGTCTGTCTGTCTTCTGTCTGTCTATTATTCTATCGTGTGTCAGGGGGACGTATTCCATTAATTTAAACAATCATTTGGGGAATAAGAAATGATCCAAGCGTTCTATTTTACTTTTACAAAACTGGAAAAGTAGGAGAAAGAAAAAGACAACAAAGGGTATAATGGTGTACCACATCAAGAAAGCCAGGATTTGATAAGGAATTGAGGTTTGGGTGTTTGAGGTTTGAAGTCACACAAAAAAGAGTGAGAGACAGATGGGGTTGTTAGAAATGGAATCTAGTGGCCCTCCATCTTGTAAGCAAAATGGGTTTTGCAAGGTGTGTTGCTGCATGAAGAGAAAAGTAAAATACCTCAGGGAATGAATTTTGTTTGCTTCCTCCCAGAAAGGTACCTGAGAGCTTGTAGTTTGCAAAAAGAGAAGAGGCTTGGGGCCCCACCCTGCTTCTGTCAATCAGGAGCTGGGAAGGTACCTCTCCCCTGCAACAGCTTCCTCTTCTGACTCCCACATTCAAAAATTTCTCTAATTCACTTGCTAATGTCAAGTGGCATTTTAAGCTAGACATTTCATGTGCTGATGGTGGCATTATTGGGCAGCTGGAGTAGGAAACAGGGGGCAATACCTGTCGAGAAAAAGGAGACAAAATTTTTCACGCTGTGGATTTCTCTTGGGAGCATCTGGTATAGTGAATGTTGGCATGTAGGTGTGACCACTGGGTGGGCTGCTGTAAGTTTGCATCTAACTTCCTCCAGGCTGGGCTGTGAATTACCATCAGGGTTGGAGCTCTGAGCATTTCTGGGGATGCTGCTGCAATCATTTTCTCTTGAGCAGGAAGTGTGTTTCACTGCAGCCACAGGGGAAGCCACCATGAGGACCTTCTACCTGCTGGCTACAGCACATCCTCCACCTTGTGTAGCTGGGTCTAGAGTACCTGCTGTATCTCTGCTGCTGCTGTTGCAGGTGGAAGTCTCTGGCACAGCTGCTGCTTCAGCAATGGCCACTAGACATGGGACACCAGGAGGAAGTGAGAGGTGTGAGGTTGGATGCCTGGGGCCAGCACTTCCTGAACAGAAACACAGCCTATTTCCTATGTGCACTGTACAGATGGGGCCTGGAGTCATGAGGGGCGTATGTCTCAATAACCTCCAAATAGCAGTTCAGAGATGAAAACACCTAAGTGCTTCTGTGTCTCCTTGACAGCTACGGGGAGTGGTGTGCTTTATAGCAGCCACACCTGGGGGACTGAAGTGGTGTTTCTCTAGATTGTGCTGTTCTCCACATTTTTTGCAAATAAAATGGTATTTCCCATCTCCTGTTTCTGCTTTCCCTATATTTTTTCAGAGATTCCTACTACTAAGAAGAAAAAAAAATGATTCAGCAATGAGAAAAGTAGAAAGGGTCTGCTGAGATCCCACTGTTTTTCTCCTTCCTGAAGCTCACAGACCAGCTAGAAATGTTCTTTCCACTGTCCTTCCTTTACCTGTTACCCTGTTCATTGGCATCAATATCGATCGAAGTCCTTCTCTTTAGCTTTTTCCTTTCTGAGCAGGCAGCCTGGGGTCGTCTGGCTAGTCTACACTCTCTATTTCCTCTCAGTTCTTTTGTCTGTGGCCCAAGATTTCATTGCCAGTACATTTTGGAGCACATTGTGGATGGATAGGAGCGTTACAAGTTTTTGAGAAAAAGATTATACTCTCCTGAGGCACAGGCATTACAACATTATTTCAGGAGTTTATCCCCAGCTACTTGCTAAAGGAACGGTTTATTCCTTACTCCTTTGGCTCTTATTCCTAAGCCGGGGCTGCGAGGAGAGAAGCTGGCTTCTGGGTGAGCTAGGAGAGAAGTGACGGAGGGATGGGCCTTGCCCTGGGGGGTCAGCATTCTTCCCTCTTCCCCCACAGCCCTGGCCCGCCACCGCTACGTGAAGCAGGCTCAGGCCCTAGGCCCTCAGATGATGGAAAAACCCCTGTATTGGGGGACGGACAGGAGCTCCCAGTTTTCATCTTACCCAATGAACCCACTGCTGCAGCGAGGTAAACCTTGCTAGGTGTTTGGGGTGGGAGAGGGCCCAGGTGAGCGGCTGGAGCATGGGGTACCTGTGGGGAAGGGGGGCTTCAGGAGCAGAATGGTGGGTGTCTTTGTGAGTGTAACTGGGACGGGGTGAAGCAAGAGAAATCATGTGGCATTTGGGTGCCCCAATTCTAAGGAGAATGTTTGGGGCCAACTAGCTGCATATTCTTCTTCTTGTTTCCGTTCAGATTTGTCCCTGAGGTCCAGCCTCCCACAGATGCCAATGACCCAGACTACTGCTGTCCCTCCCATTTCCAACGGTGTCTTAGAGTATCTGGAGAAAGAGCTGCGGAACCTCAACCCAGCCCAGCCTCTTCCTCCTGACCTCCAGGTCAGAGCTGGCCACCCTGGCAGCATGCTGTCCGCCCTGGACTCGGAGGTCGTGGAACGAAGAATCATCCGCCTTCCCCCGCTGGCCCGAGACCCGCCTTCCTCACTGAGAACCAGCAACTCTTCCCACCAGCACTGGCTCCCCGCAGTTCCCTCCCGGCCCCGGGATTCGAGGGTGGAGCGGAGGCAGCACTACGACACCGACTTCCACCAGGAGCTCCAGGACCAGGAGCCTCAGCGCTGGGTGAAGGAGCAAAGGGGACCGAGCCGGCAGCGGAGTGCAAGGCACCCCACCTTCAGGCCGCATGGTTCACGCACCTCCTGGTCAGACCTGGACAGCCTCAGCGATGTCCCTTCATCCAGCGAGCTCCCTCTGCGGCCCCAACACCCCTCGGCCCGGAGCCGCTATGCAGAGAGACCCCGCCGACCCAGTCCCCGGGGCAGCACCCAGAGGTACCAGAGGCGCAGGCACCGGAGCTGCTCCCCACCCCTGCCCTCGGGCCTCAGTTCCTGGAGCTCAGAAGAGGGGGAGAGGCTGCCCAGGAGCTGGAGAGCCCATCCTCGGCGGCGTCGCTCACACTCCCCAAATTGGCCTGAAGAGAAGCCACCCAGCTACCGCTCCCTGGATGTCATCTCAGGCAAGGATGGCAGGAAAAAAGGGAATGTGGAGAGGCGCTCGGTGAGCCTGGGGCATCCAGCTGAGGGTCGGGAGTGGGGAGAGAGTTCCCTCCAGCCGGGCTGGGCTATCTCGCAGGCCATCGCTGAGGGCGCAACTGTTGTGTTTGCACAGTCTGCACCATAGACTTGGTAAGCTGCCTCTGATGGCACTAGAAAGGACTTAGGAAGTGCAGCGTGCTAGGTTGGACAGAACAAATGCAGAGGGCAGGGGAGGGGGCTTCACACTTGATGCTTTCCAAGGACCATCTCCTCCTTCTCCTCTGTCTCAGTCTCACCCTCCTTGCTGACCTGTGAGCCCTCCCCCAACCCCAGAGGAGGAAACAGTCTCAGAATAACTAGGCACCTTGTGGGTGCTGGAACATCGGCCTTCCTGATTAAGGTTCCACTTCCTGTCACCACCACTTGCTTTGATTTAGCAACCGTATTTTCATACCCCGAATTAGACCCTGCAACCTGACAGCAGAGGACGTCTGTACCCCACTTCGTATGCTGCACATGAGCGTGCAAGGGTGAGCCCTAAGAGACCCCTCTGTGATGGATCAGTAAACTGATTTCTCTTTTCTGTTTTTGGGCTACACCTGGCTGTGCTCAGGCTCAGGGCTTACTCCTGGCTCTGCATTCAGAGTCCCCTGAACCCCATCCATAATGGTACTGGGGATCTAATCAGAGGAGTTGACCATGTGCTAGGAAAGTGCCTTACTTTCAGTACTGTTAAATGATTTAATAAAAATTAAATCTGAGTTGCAGAGAGCACCCAGAAGCCCTGAAACTCATGCCTTATGTGTTAAATTTGATCCCTGATGGTGGTCTCCAGACACTGTGAGACACATAGCCCCATGGTCCCTGAAAACCTTCTATATGGCTCTGATTTTCCCCCAAAGCATCACTGGGATAACCTGGTGGGCCCCAGCTGAGCCAGACTCAAGTAGTATTGTAGTGCCAGATCTGAGCACTGAACTCTCAGGCCTGTTCCACCAGGCAGAGTATCACCAGCCTCTGAGCACCACAGACAACTGTCCCCAACCCCTCAGATACTGTTACAGAAACATGATATGGGTCAAAGCTTCTGGTGACTGTGAATAGGCGAAGTCGCAGTGAATGCCAATCTTAACCTAGAAAGGGCACAAAGAGGTATGTGGGCCTTTTTGATCTCTGAATATAGACTTTGTAAAAGATGTATTTGAATAATCATAATTAATATACTAAAGTGACAATATTCCTTTAACCATCATTTTGCAGTTATGCTGACACCACTCAAAACTATTCATGAACTACATTCAGAATTGACTTCAAGCCACACACAAATATTTGTTGCTGTGATTTGATTTCAAAGTAATTGAAATTATTTTCTGTTTTCATTTCAGTTGAGATAAAGGGATATGTAGTAGGCTCTGAGGAGTTTTTTAGTGTAGAAGGATGACATAGGGACAAGAATGTGAGTCTTTTACACACTTTGAAGTCTACATCTCTCATTTAGAATTCAGGTTCTGCTGTGATTTGTTAAGAATCCAATCCCATACATATTGTGCATGAAAGAACAGGTACTTATGAAGGCCACAGTGCTGAACTTTCTGATAACAACCCCAGTGAAAGCAGTTTAAAAAGGAAAGCAACAGATGAGGGAATTGGTGAAATCATTGTGGGTAGCTAGGTAGCTACACCACATTCTCTCAAATATTGCTCCCTTGAAAAGAGCAAAGATCAGGAACAGTAAGAATTAGGAATATTCTTACTGAGTGATACCAAGCTTTGGACATTTTATTTATTTATTATTTATTTTACTTGAATCACTGGAGATAGACCTTTTCAAAGCTGTTCATGATGAAATTTCCATCAGTGTCCCAACACCCATTCCTCCACCAGTGTCCATTTCCCAGCACCAGTGCCCCCACATTCCCTCCCATCACCGCTCACCCCCCAGCCTGACTCTCTGGCAAGGGATTTTCTTCTCTCTCTGTCTCTGTCTTGCTCTCTCTGCCTCTTTCTCTCTCTTTCTCTTTCTCTCCTTTTGGGCATTGTGGTTTGCAATATTGATACTGAAAGGTTGTCAAGAATATTTCTTTACCTACTTTTAACACTCAGATCCTGTCCAGCGTGATCATGCCCAGCTATTATTGTCTTACTGGTCTATGTTTCCTACCCTCCACTCCCCCATACACTTATAGTTGATTCCAATCACTTACCAGTACTGCTTTGGACAATTTAAACAGCATTTCATTTGATCTAAGTATCACCTGTGAGTTTAATACCATTATCTTCATTTCATAGATCTTAAAACTCTTCTCTCCATATTAGCAGTAGAAAAGTTACATCACCAAAACACAAAATTAGTCAGAACTAGGACAAATGCTGTAACTTTATTCACTTAGTGACTAAACTGTCTTTTACCTTCATTTTAATTTATAGAAAAATGGAAGTTTAAAGCCATTATTTGTCCCCAAACTCAAGTCCTATTATCTTCTAAGCAAAAAATCTTATCTTTCCTTTATTTTACATCTCTTTAAGTTATATTTGTGGTTTCTTCTAAGTAAGAAGAGATTAAAAATAAACTCTTTCTTTCACTTAATCTTTGAAAACAGCCCTATTCCCATGAGGCAAGCAAAAGTAGCATTCTAAAAGCCACTCAGCCAGTGGGGAGCATCTGGCTCTCAAATCTGTGCTCTTATCAATAAAGGGAAATCATAAAAGGTAATGACATTTTCTGGTGAATTCTGCTCTTTCTCATATGTTGAAAGTATCACAGCTTCCAGCTTCCTTTGTCATTAAAATATGTACACAAATAATTCTAGCACAAGCATACCAAATTTCTTTTCTTTCTTTTTTTTTTTTTTTTTTTATTTTGGCTTTTTGGGTCACATCCAGCGAAGCTCAGGCGTTACTCCTGGCTCTGCACTCAGGAATTTCTCCTGGCTTTGCTCGGAAGACCTTATGGATGCTGGGATCGACTCTGGGTCAGCCATGTGCAAGGCAAACACTCACCCCACTGTACTATCACTATGGTACCTGTACCAAATTTATATTGCAAGGTTGCTTGTAAGATCCAAGAATTTTGCTGAAGTATAAAAGCCTTTATTGTTTTGGGTCTCTTGTCTCTGAGCTTGTCTCTGAAAGAGTTATTATCATATTTGGAGAAACTGGAGGCCTAGGACCAAACCTTGATTTAGATGATTGGTTGAGGGCACAGTCTTTTTATTTGTAACCTGAACTTTAAAGCCTTTCTTTGGGCCAGTCTTTTCACCTCAGAAGTTGTCTCCTGCACACCTTCTTTGGAGCTTGCAGCTTCATAAGTCATAACACACTTGAGCCACTAGATGGTGACTTTTGGTTATGTATAACTTCAAGTTTCTCAAGGTAATTAAGATGTTACTCAAGGTAATTAAGATGTATTACTATTAAGTCAAACTTTCAACTGTTAGTTTCATAACAACAAATATTTAAACTATTGTATTAACTAATCAGAATAATATGAATCAAAAAAGAAATTTTGACTCACATAAAATATCTCACTAGTAATGTTGCATGAGTGGGTGTCAAAACCAAGAATTTCTGTGGCAACCCAAAACAGATGAAGACCCATTCTCTGAGTGCTGCTCACAGAAAAAGAAAATCAAAGGAATCTTCCATTTAACTCCAGAACCAAAAAGCTAGCCAAAATCTTCTCTAAGATCTGGGGATTTTAAGATCTGGATAGTTTCATTCCACCATGTGTTGCAACCTCAGAAATATAAACAAGTCACATTGAACTTAGACTCCAGTGTTTTACATTGAGTGGGCTCTCTTCCTATTAATGTTGTTCTCTTTTCAGTCTTGACCTAAAAAAGTACTTTTTAGGTTTGTTCCAAACTTGGTCTTGTTGAATACTGTATCACTATCACTGTCATCCTGTTGTTCATCAATTTTCTAAATCACCCCTTTGTAGTCCTTTGTCCTAGCACTGAGCTTTTAGAAAGTGCCATATTTGAGGCCCTTTCAGGATCAGGGGAATGAGACCCATCCTTGTTACTGGGTTTTGACGTATTGAATATGCCACAGGGAGTTTGCCAGACTCTGCCGTGTGGGCGGGCAGGATACTCTTGGTAGCCTGCCGGGTTCTCCAAGAGTAAGAACTAGATACTAAGAAGTCCTGTGGCCACAAATGCAGCCACATGCTTCCGGAAGCTGGTGAGAGAAATGTGAGAAATGGTGAGAGAAACATGAGAAATGTAAGCTAGAATCATTGTCCAATAGCCAGAAGATCAAGTGGAAAAACATCTCAAGAAAAGTTGAGTTTGGTCGGGCAAATATTGAAAAAAATAATTCCAGGGAAGCATGAAGGGACAAAGGAGATCTTTTTAGAAAGGACTACAAAGGGGTGGTTTAGGAGAATATTCTTGTTCAGGACCAACCTTTAATGACAGAATGATAGAGAGATGAACTGATGAATCAAGCCAATACCCCCTTTTTATAGTCTAAAGGAGACTTGAAAATATTAAAAATCAGCAAGAGGCATCATGAATATTTTTTAATCACTTAATCAATTTTTTTAAATGTTGAAAACTTAAAGGAAGGCACAGAAGGGTAGAAGAGAAGCCTAAGCCCAACCTAAGCATTAAACCCTGAACAATGCCAAAAGATTAAAATTAAATTATGCCACCCTAGAACTCTCTTTCCTTAAAAAAACATAATAAAGAATAAATCAATAATATTTTTCACTTCAGATTTGCTAATCAAGCAGCCCCCAATCATCTTGAATTTGCGATAGAATCAAGTACCCTTAGGTACTATATGAATGGTAAATAGATCTAAACTGATTGGATTGTGTGTGTGTTCTGTTCCCAGGAGAGAGACAGCTCCCATAGTGGAAGAAGCGTGGTTATTTAGTCACCAGGCACAGCACAACTTCTGTGACTGCTACTGTGACTGCTACTAGCCTCCCAGGTGTCATCACCATCACCAAGAGTTCCAGCTGACTTGGAAGGGAATTTCCAGTTTACAGTTTCAGATCTGTAACTAACAGTTTTGCTTTGATTCTCAGAATAAAATAAAAAAATAGTAAATACAAGAGTAAAAAAAGTAATGATGTTTTTCATCCTTGGTTCATATTCTCCGCTTATTTAGATAATCTTTGATTTGTTATATTTTGTAACATGGTTACAGTACCTCTGGAACATCTTAGAAACCTGAGTCTTCAACTAGGTTACACCACTCAGAACACTAGTTATCTCTTGTGTAATCTCCTATGCTGGGTGTGCTGTGAGTGACCACATGTGAATGGGTGCTCTTAGGCTCTCCAGGGGGCTCTCTCACTGCCCGCATTTGGTGCTCTCAAAACACCTCCCCACCTGGGAAGGCCGTTGCCATGGGTGGACAAAGGAGGAACGAAGGCCAAACTGGTTAGTGGTTAGTTGCCATTTATTCCATCTCTCATCTCTCCCAAACTCTCTCCATAACTCTCACAACTCTCCCTCCAACTCACCCCCAACTCTATCCAACTCTTTCCCCAGTTCTCTCCAACCCTCTCTCTAACTTGCTACACAACTGTTCTCTCCAACCCTCCCCCAGCTCTCACTGCAGCAACTCTGTTTCTCACTGTCCCCTGCAGTCCTCCTTAATCACCTCTTCTCTCACCATGCCTCCCAAACTACACCCTCTCCCCAGAAGCTCAATCAACATGTTTATCAAGCCTCCCTGACCACCTGCAGCCCACAAGGGCAAAACAACACTTATGGCACATTTCTCATTTCCTTAATTAACTTAGTTAACATTTTAATTCCCTGTCCTAATATTTGCCATTCTGTATGGACACAGTGATAGGCACATTTAGGCTTGGGGACATTTCGCCACAGACTCAGACTACAGTGCTCAGGCCGGATTAATCATTCCTAACCATAGCTTAAACCTAATCTAGTTATTACTTTTTGGATAATGATAGAATTTGTCCATGACCATGCTCTTAACTTTTAGTTAAGCATTATAGCACTTTGGCCAGGCCCATTTTGATGCCAGGGTAGGTCACCGCTTGCCCTGGGTCCATCCAGTCCCTCGTTGGGGACCTCCTTTTGGGGATCTAGGAAGTAAAGACAACTAAGGCTTTAGTCGAGAGAGCTGAAGTCCAGGAGGTAATATTATCTGGAGTCAATTAATTCCCCCGTTACAGGCTTGTCTTTTTAACTATCTTCCCGTGTTCATACAAAAAGTAATTGCTTGGAAGTAACTCACCATGGAAATGACATTAAGGAGAAGAGAAAAACAATATCTACAAGTCAGCAGAGTCTGATCAGAAGACAAAGGTAATTGACAAGTTGGGGGAGCAATCAACAAACCCAAGCTCCCTGTGGCCAGGGAGGAAGGGCAAACCAATGTTATTCTACAATCTCTCAAAGTGAGAGCTCAGGGATATTTAAAATGAAATCTAAGAAGTTTAATAAAAAGGAAATCTATGGAATATTACAGCGTTACACAGGTCCTTGCTTCCCATCATGGCTTGTCTACAAAGTTCTTCTGTGTTTGGAGTCTAGTTTGATGCCTCAAGTCCTCTTGGACTTGTGTACTCTTGAGGATCAATAAAAAGTCTACTAGGAAATACTCCAGCAAAATTCCCTCTAATGGGATATGTATTGCAAGTGTAGAAAATCACAGAGAAGCAGTTCGGCTTCAGTCTTATTTGTGTCTCTTGTTTTCTTCTTTGTATTTTTCTCCCCTACATCTAATTTCTATTTTCACTTTTAAAAATTTTTACTTGAGGTAGAGTGATTTACAATCTTTACTAAGATTTCATGCATACATCATTCCAACACCACACCCTCCACTTCTTTCTACTATTGACTCAGTGTCAAAGTGAGTGTGTATCTACTGAAATCACTTTACTTGTTGGGAACAACATAATATATAAATGAACAAGAAAGAAAATGTACTGGTCGAAGGTTCTGCTCTACATAAACATTTACTTAGAGGCACTTGATTGGTTTAAGCTTTTTTTCTCACTGAAACTCAAAGAAAAGTTAGACCAACCTAGGAAGCTCTGGAGCTGTCTCCCTCCTACATCCAACTTAGCAGAATTGAGATTTCTCAAGCAGAATTACTCAGACAGGTCTTTTCAGTCAGGGTTCCAGAAAAAAGGGCTGTGGCTTCTCTCTAAATAAGTTTTACCATGCCTTCCACTTTTTCCAACTTTTCAGTGACTTCACATGAATACCCTTGTGGTTAACATAAAGATCCTGCTTGAACAGACTGAAAGATGGCCCCAAATGAGTTTTGCATATCTGTGTATGTTGAACAGTAGCTTAATGTATATGACTATAAGCTCAATTTAATTGTTTTTCCCCAATGTCATTAATATGTTAGTAATTGCATATTGGAGAAAATAGATTAAGTGTCTGCAATTGGACTACCTTTTCTCTGGGATTTCTAATTTCATACAGCAGCTAAATTAACAAAATGGAAAACATTAATGGAGAATGAAGATATAAAGTTCAGTGAGTGAAAGATTTCTATTTTGGACAAGGATGGCAAGGTCTTTTTCCCTGTTTCTCTAGCTTAGCTCTACTAGCTCTACTTTATAAGCCCAGGAAATGGCACAAGAAGCAAGCAAAGGAAAACTAAAAGATACTAAGAAGGTAAGCTGTTATGAAAACCTGGCCACCTGAAAAATAACACAAAGGCAAAGCACTCCTCATTCTTCACCCAACATTTCTCATTCCTCACACAACAGGAGGTGACTACATAGGCATGGTATTTCCCTACTTCTCACCAAGGAACACAAAGTAACTCAGTTATTTATTCTACCCCCTGGATTTAATAAAGAGTTCTCCCAGCAACCTCAGGTAAAAGAATAAACTGGGAGCCCTGTCAAAACTAAGTGACCCAATGAAGCACTTTCCTTTCATATTGAGCCACAGGGACACTTATTTCCTATTGAGAGATACTAAAGTGCATGGGAGGCAGAGCCACCACCCAGTTAAAAATTTAACTCCAGTTGTACAATACAGTTAAATATTATGAATTTCCTGGAGTGCCTGGCCACATTGGCAACCTTACAACCTATCTAAACATACAACACTGACAATCCAGTGTTAGTACCCCAAATTGGATGTGATGAAATGTAGAAGCCAACTATTCTCAACTAACATAAACATTGATACAGAAGGCTTAATTTATATCAGCATCATAATAAGCCCACATACAAGGACTTAATATCTTCAACGTGAGATAAACACTTTATAATTTTATTCTAAGGGAATATTTTATTTATTTATTTATTTATTTATAATTGAATCACCATATGACACACAGTTACAGAGCTGTTCATGATTGGGTTTCAGTCTATACATTTCATCAGCCATCCCTTCACCAGTGTACATTTCCCACTGCCAGTGTTCCCTGTTTCCCTTCCTCCTCCTCCCTCCAGACTGCCTCTACTTACTCTAGCTCTTTCTCTCAATCCCTTCACCACCATCACCACTGCATGCCTTTCCTTTTGGGCATTATGGTTTGCACTACAGATGCTGAAAGCATACTAGGTACATCCATTTACCTGCTTTCAGCACCCAGATCCTGGAGGGCAGCTAGGGTAAAGAAGGACACTACGACAAAGATAGTTGGGAATGATCATTCTGGCTAAGAAAATATTTTATGGTCATTCCATTAGCAATTGTTGGTAACCAGCAATATAATATAAATTATTGTACACCTACTATGGGGCAAGACTTGAGGTGTGGCTGGGAAAACTGAAGACATTGGTGGATGGAAGGTGATAGTGGGAGTGGGATTGGTGTTGAAATATTGAATGCCTGTAACAAATCAACATGCACAACTTTGTAAACCACAGTATTTAACAAAAGAGTAGAAAGAGAAAAATTTTACATATGCAGGCCTTATCTATTTCATGTACAAGCACAAGCACAAGCATCCTGTTGTTCGTCGATTCCCTCGAGCAGGCACCAGTAACGTCTCCTTCATCCTAG
>JAOXYA010000009.1:8773886-8810301 GCA_028565675.1 Sorex palustris | reverse complement strand
AACAACAAAGTCTCCAATGGAGTCGTTACTGGGCCCGCTCGAGCAAATCGATGATCAACGGGAGGGCCTTTACCTTTTACCTTTATCCCTCTACCAGTATACATTTCCCAGCACCGGTGTCCCCAGGTTCCCTCTCATCACCCACAACCCACACTCCCTGCCCGCCTCTATGGCAGGCACTTTCTCTCTCTCTCTCTCTCTCTCTCCCCCCCCTTTTGTGCATCATCGTATGCAATATTGACACTGAAAGGTTATCGAGAATATCCATCTACCTACTTTTAACCCTCAGATCATGTCCAGCGTGATCATTCCCAGCTGTCGTTGTCATAGCAGTCTCTTCTCTATCTTACCTAACATCAGATCCACACACATTTGTGCTTAATCCCAACCATTGACCAGCCCTCCTAATTCCTGTTTACCCTGGCCATGGATATTATTCTTCTACTATATATTTATCACAAATGGATGCAGTCATTCTATATCTGTCCCTCTCCTTCTCACTCAGCATGATACTCTCCATGTCCATCCATTTGTAGGCAAATCTCATGACTTCATTTTTCCTGACGGCTGCATAGTATTCCATTGTGTAGATGTGCAATACTTTCTTTATCCATTAGTCTGTTCTTAGGTTGTTGCCAGATTCTGGCTATGGTGATTAGTGCTGCAATGAACACAGGAGTGCAGGTGGTGTTTCTGCTATGTGTTTTTGGGACCCCAGGGTATATTCCCAGAAGTGGTATTGCTGGGTCAAATATAAGCTCAATTTCTAATTTTTTGAGAAGCATCCATACTGTTTTCCAAAGAGGCTGGGCCAGTCGGCATTCCCACCAGCAGTGAAGGAGAGTCCCTTTCTCCCCACATCCACGCCAACACTGGTTGCTTTTGTTCTTTTTAATGTGTGCCAGTCTCTGTGGTGTGAGATGATATCTCATTGTTTTGATCTACATCTCCCTGAAGATTAATGATGAAAAGCATTTGTTCATGTGCCTTTTGCCCATTCAAATTTCTTCTTCAAGAAAGTTTCTGTTCATTTCATTGGCCCATTTTCTGATGGGATTGGATGTTTTCTTCTTGTAGAGTTCAGTCAGTGCCTTGATATAGCCTTGATATTAACTCCTTATCACAAGGGTCTTGGGTGACTATCATTTCCCACTATCATTTCCCATTCCATAGGCTGTCTTTGTACCCTGGTCACTGTTTCTTTGGAGGTACAGAAGCTTTTTAGTTTAAGATAGTTCCATTTGTTTATCTTTGCTTCCACTTGCTTGGTCAGTGGCATGTCATCTTTAAAGATACCATTAGCCTCAATGTCGTGGAGGGTTTTGCTGACCTTTTCTTCAATTTACCTTATGGATTCTGCTGATGTTGAGGTCTTTAATCCATTTTGATTTGTTTTTGTGCATGGTGTTAGATAAAGGTTTGAGCCCTTTTTTGGGGGGGGGGGGCATGTAGCTGTCCAGTTTTGCCAGCAACTTGGTGACATTTTTTAAAGTTTCTATACAGTGCTGTTGCCATGGAAGTGGAGGAAGCAGGCAACTCTGTATATACCACCCGGGTATATACTTGGAAAATATACTTGGTATATGCTTGGAAAAGGCAACCTGATTGGTCTTTATTAGTTGATTGGTCATTTTGTGTAACCAATTAGATTGATGAATTTTTAAACCCTCACTAATATAACCAATCAGAGAAAAGGAATAGGGACATGTAAAATCTATGAGCACAGTCATGAGTTGCTGGAAGTGTGGTCCTGAAGTGGATGAAGCCTCTGTGAGAAGCTGCTGTGCAGGGAAGGAGCTGCAGAGAGAAGCTAAGAGAAGCAGGTGCTGCGGGCTCCTGGGGGGCTCTGGAGGGGCTACTGGGCCCCCTCCTGAGCAGGGGCTGCTTTTGGCCTCCCCAGAGCGGTGAGTAAAGAGCCATAACTCTGAAGATACCCAGTGTCAGGTGCCGCCTGACTCGCCATCCACAAGCTCCCAGAAGCTGCCGTTTCAGGCCGTTTCCTCTGCTGACTGACACTGAACCCTAGGAGAGATGAACACACAGCGTGCAGACACCAGCACCGGGAGCAGCTGGAGCTGCAGGGAAGCTCCCAGGGGACCCAGGACACTGTACTCACAGCTGGAGCCTGGACCTGGGGACACTAATCCCTGCCAGCCCACAGAACACACAGTGACTCCCCGATGAATTGCCCAACTCAGAAAAGAGATTTGCATAATACAACCCTAATGTTTCCTTCAAAACTCCAACTCTTCACTGGATTTCCTGTCCTGACAAAAGCTTTTCAGTGAGACTTGTGTTCTCTGACAAGATTGACCATCTGCAATTGGTTCTTGTCCACAGATGGAGATGGTGCTGAGAGTAAGGAATATGTACAGTTCTCAGTATTAAACACTCAGGGCTGGAGGCACAGCTCAGTGGGCTGAGCATATCCTCAGCATGCAGGAGCACAGCTTGGCACTCATTAGCTTCTACACCAGAAGATGAAGCTTTTGCTGGGTTGGACAAACGTTAAGTATAGGGGAAGGTACCTTATATTCAGTAACACTAAGGTTTCAGAGGCTCTTTATCTAGTGAGTGTCATTGTCAGGGGTGGGGAGCTTAGATCTCAAAGCTAAGTAAAGTTGACCATGGGGATGAAGTGAGAAAAAGTCAGTAATTCCCAATCATAGACGCAACCCCACAATCTTGGCAGTGAAAGGGATGCTTGCAGGTTAGACAGGAGCAACCCAGCCTCACACAGGTTGTGTCAGGGGACCTGGGGGCTGTGACACACCATGTACCACACACACCACGGCAGAAGCCCAGCACCACCTGTGACCTCTTCTTCCTGGGCACAGCTGGCCCAGGTTCCAGTCTCTTTGCTAGGACTCAGTGTTGTCTCAGGACAGGGAGAGGGAGCAACTCAAACCAGGCCCCCACCACCCTCCTGTGACCCAGCTTTGGGTCTTAGCTGCCATCTGTGGAAGATGGCCAAAGGGAGATGTGGCATGTCCGCATCATAGATGGGAGCCCCATGGCCACTACTGTGAGGCAGGTTTGTTGCAGCAGTTTAGAAACTCCTGTTCTTCGGCCCAGAGAGAATATAGGAGTTAAGACCAGGTTCTTAATGCAGCTGAGCCTGGTTCAATGGTTGCACTAAATACGCAAAATGCTCCCCATCCACAACCACCAGGACTAAGCCTTCTGGGTGTGGCTCAACCCCCACCCGACTCTCAAAAAGGTTTACACAAAAAAAGAAATTCCTGTTCTCTAATAATTTGTCACATATTCTACATGAACCATCTGACTGAAAAATGTGCTTAGATGTTGGGGGAAAAATTATGTAAAGATAGCGTTTTCAGGAGAGGTTGGGCCAAGTACTCACCATGCTGAAGCCCTAGTAGCCACACCCACAACTTACTGCTACACCAAGTGCTCAACTCCACTAAGATTCTCCGCAGAGACACCAAACTGTGAACAATTTTAGGTCTCTTGGCGCCCAGACTGAGAATCTGGTATCTTCCAGAGTTGAAGTGGACAGCCTCCACCCACCACCCTCAGAACTTCCTGAAGCCCATCAGTCACACCCACGTCCCATAGCCTCTGCATGTCAACTCATTGGCCCAGACCATAGAACCTGAAGTTTTGGGACCGTGTGGCAGCATGTGCAGCCAGGCAACACAGACTGATTCCTCTATTCTGAAACTCCAGTAGGAGCACACCAAATTAGATGGGGAAGTAACACCGACACCAACTAAATTCAACAAACAAAAACAGTAACACAGAAGGCTCAACTAGCAACAAATAGCTTAATAAATTCTTATACCAGAACTTAACAACCCCATGATGAGCTATAACAATTTTCATATAAAATGCACTTTTAAAAAATAGTTAATTATAGACCAAACACGATGGCCACTCAATACCTCTATTGCAAACCACAACAACCTAAGGGAGAGAGAGAACGAAAAGGGAATGCCCTGCCACAGAGGCGGGGTGAGGAGGGGGATCGGATGCGGGGTAGGTGGGAGGGATACTGAGATCATTGGTGGTGGAGAATGGGCACTGGTGGAGGGATGGGTATCCGATCATTGTATGACTGAAATGCAAACATGAAAATTTGTAAGTATGTAATAGTACCTCACGGTGACTCACTAATAAAAAAATAAATAAAAATAGTTAATTGATTTTAGTACTGGAGCTTTGCTATCTAATCAATTTGAACTCTAGAATTTTATCAACAGTTTTGGCTTTTGTCTCATTAAAATAAATTTAAAAAATTAAAACAGCATTTTTTATTTTGTTTTGTCCTGGTGAATTCCAGACATTCTTTGAAAAGGGACAGATTTAGAATTTGATCATCCCCAAGCACCACATTCACTTCAAACAAGAGAAAAGTGAATGTTGTTCTACCTTATTCCTCCATGATCACCTGATTTCATCATTTCCTGAAACAATGATCCAAAATTTACTCATATATATATATATATATATCACTTTATATATATCACTTTGAGATAATATTATTATCTCATTCTTACTTTGGAAAAACTAGCAGGCTCCTGAATGTAACCTGCTCACACGGCAGAGTCTGGCAAACTCCCCGTGGCGTACCCAATATGCCAAATACCAGTAACAATGATGGGTCTCATTCTCCTAACCCTGAAAGAGTCTTGAATATGGCACTTTTTAAAAAATCTCAGGGCTAGGATGAAGAAGACGTTACTGGGGCCTGCTCGAGGTAATCGACGAACAACAGGATGGTCGTGAAAATGCTGAGGGGCTGGTGCAATAGTCCACTGGGTAAGGTACTTTCCTTGCATGTGGCTAACCAGGGTTCAATTTCCAGCTCACTGTCAGAAATGACCCCTGTGTGCAGAGCCAAGATTAGCCCCACCTCACCCATCCCCTGCTCTAGCACCTCCCCCCCAAACTAAAGAAAAAGTAAAAGCTGTGTCAGGTGGGCGGACAGGAGCCCCAGTGCCCATGGCCATGGTGTGTATGGTCATGCATGCAGCATTGAACAGCTAATTTCCTTACATGCATGGCAAAGACAAGACTGGGCCATGGAGATAAACACTTAAGCCTGGACCCTCCTACACATGCCTCTTCACCCTTTCTTGGGGCCACATTTTCCTGCCTTACTGTCCCTGCATCCTTAGTACCCAATAGGAGTGCAATCACTTACCCAATGCATGGGTTGGTCTGGTACCTCGGCGCTGTGTAGGAGAAAGGAGAGATGTTCTTGTCTACAAAGGACCCAAAGCCCAGTCGGAAGTTGCTGGTGAGCTTCCTCATTTCCTCCGCCAGCTTTGTGCCCAGGTTCCGGATGCTGTCCAGGTCATCCTTCATGGACAGGGAGAGGTCCATCAGGTAGTACAAGTCCACGGGGTAATCTTCCACCTGTCGGACCTGCAGCTGGAAGTTAGTCTTGTCCCCTGTGCCAACAAGGAGGTGAAGTATGTTAGTGGGCAACTGACAGATGTGTGGAGGTGGATCTCACGTGTAAGACTTTTCAAGCTGATTCACCTCTTACTTCCATCAGTAACTCTGGGTCTTACAGAATAAATATTTTTTTTGGAAGCAGAGTCCCTGAAGGCATTAATGGTGCTGAGGATGGAGTTCGTGGTTCTCCCTCTGCATATTTGACTCAAGATTTTTTTTTAATTTTATCAAATATTGTGAACTACCTTATAAAATAAAAAAAAATAATTTAAAAAGGGCTGGAGCAATAGTACAGTGAGTAGGGCATTTGCCTTGCATGTGGCCGACCTGGGTTTGATTCCTCCATCCCTCTCGGAGAGCCTGGCAAGCTACCGAGAGTATCCCGCCCACACGGCAGAGACTGGCAAGCTCCCTGTGGCATATTCAATGTGCCAAAAACAGTAACAACAAGTCTCACAATGGAGATGTTACTAGTTCCCACTCCAGCAAATTGATGAGCAATGGGAAGACAGTGCTACAATGCTAATTAAAAAAAATTTTTTTTTTTTTGCTTTTTGGGTCATACCCGGCAATGCTCAGGGGTTACTCCTGACTCATGCACTCAGGAATTGCTCCTGGAGTGCTCAGGGAACCATATCGGGTGCTGGGAATCGAACCTGTGTCGGTCATGTTGGCTGCGTGCAAGGCAAATGCCCTATCCGCTGTGCTATCACTCCAGCCCCAAAATTTTTATTTTTATTTTAAGAAAATCTGTTAACTACCAGTCACCTCTCAGCAAAAAAGGACCTAGGGTTAAGGACGGAGTCAGATAATTGGGGAGAACTTTTGTGTCAAAGGCCTACACACAAATTGGGTAAGAGTGGTCCCAAATCATACACCAATTTCAGAGAAAGAATTGGCTAAGATAAGGATGTGACACCAGGAGTGTGTCAAGGTGAGCGTGAAATAGAAGACAGGGGAACAAAAGAAGAAAAGACAAGTACCCACACTATGAGTAGAATGGAGTGGAATGGGACTGAGAGGTGAGCAGGGAAAGGGAACATGGGGACTGGGGGAGAGCAGAGAGCTGCTGAAATAGCTCCAAAAGAGGCCCAGAGAGAGCTCAGTGGCAAAATACCTGCCTTGTGGGAGTGAGATGTGAGTACAATCCCCAACACCACCCCATTCCACCCCCCCACACACACACACACGCACTGAGCATTATCTGTTGACACTGCCATTTGGGATCCCTGGCTCCACAACAACTAAGTGTGCAATCTTTAGCACTCCACAACCAAGAGTGCAAACACCACAACTCAAGTGCACAACCCCTGGTGAGCACCACAACCAAATGTATGCAACCTCCAGTCATCATGACAGCAATGAACAGAAGGGGAACTAAAATGAAATGAAACAGGCTGGAGAGGCAGTACAAAGCTTACGGCATTTGCCTGGTATGCAGTGGACCTTCATTTGAAGCATGGAACTACATATAGGTCCCTTGAATAACACTAGGAGTGATCCTGGAGCACAGAACTCAGGTACTCAAGAGTAAGCCCTGAGTACCTGGGTATGACCCACAGGCCAAAAAAAAACTGCTTCTGGAGAGATAGGGTGCTGACCTTGCACATGGGTGCTTACCTTGTACCAGGTTTCAATCCCCAGCCAGACCACTTGGTTCCTCAAGGTTGTCAGAAGTGATCCCTGAGAACCCGTGACTGAGATCTCCAAGCCTGCTCGGATTGGGACTGGGCCTCCTCCCCCAGGTCCTCAGTTTTCCAGTAGCTTGGCAGTAGCTTGGCAGTCACACCCACACACTGCCCGCCCCCCGCTGCCACCGTGTAATCTCATCAATGGCCAAGGTCCAGAGACTATAAACTAAAGCTCCCAGAAGAGAGCAACACAGAATGTCCTGACCCCGCACCAGGCTGTCTTCACCAGGGAACCTTGGACGGAGGTGGGTTGAGTTTCCCTCCATGCCTGGTAGCCAAAAACCTCCAGAACCTAACTGCCACCATGCCCAAGACCACTCTCCACACACTCAGAAGAGCCTCACCCAAGAGGGGAAAAGCCTCACCCAAGATAGGATGAATCTCGACAGAGAGTGGACTGGCAGGAAAACCCATGGTATGTGGGTTTGTGGGAACCCGTGACCAAGATTTCCAAGTCCGCTCAAATCGGGAAGCCTCCTTCCCCAAGTCCCCAGTTTTCCAGTAGCTTGGCAGTCACACCCACAAACTACCCCCCCTCCCCCGCGCTGGCGCCATGTAATCTCACCAATGACCAACACCCAGAGACTATAAACTAAAGCTCCCAGAAGAGAATGACACAGAATTTCCTGGACATTATATCCTATCCGTACAAGCAATACAAAACAAATCGTCTAGCATTGCCTTTTCGGCAAGTTTGAGTGGTGGTGAGACTGGTGTCGAAACATCAAATGTAACCAAAGTAGAGAGAGAATATGGGGGAAATTGTCTGTCACACAGGCAGGGGAAGGGTTGGAATGGCGGTGGTGGGTGGAATACTGGGGATTTTGGTGATGAAAAATGTATACTGGTAAAGGGATGGGTGTTTGATGATTGTATGACTGAAGCTCAAACTTGAAAGCTTTGTAACTGTATCTCATGGTGAATCAAAAAAAAAGGGAAAGAAATAATAATAATAAAGTAATAAAATAAAATTAACATTCAGAATAGAATTTTAAAAAAGTAATGTGGATTTCATGCCCAATTCAATCAGTTTAATCAATGGCTAAATAAATAGCAGTACTCCTACATTATTAAAAAAAATAAAAGAAGTGATTCCTGAGTACAGAGTCAGAAGTAAGCCATAAACACAGCTCGGTATGGCCCCACACCAAACAGAAACACCCAAAATTAAATAATTAAAAATGAACAGGAAACCATCATGCGTTGTAAGTCACAGAACTTCAATCATCCTAAAAAGTTTTTTGAAAAGAAAAACAAAAACATAAATAATTGAAAGTCAATAAAATCAAATACCTCCCCCTGCCCAAAGCAAAGATAACTATGTTTCTGCCATATGCCATTTTTCCTGGGCATTTATCAAACCACAAAAAGAAGTTTTTAGGCACATCTGACACTTCGGGGCAACACAGATATAACTCACCTTCACTGAAAATTCTAAGTACAGAAGACAGATGCCAAACATCAATCCCACTGAAAAGATGGAAGACAAAAAAAAAATAAACACTAACACTGTGCCACTATGATTTCTTTTATTAGCTACAGAAATTAAAAATTATTCTTGCAGGGGCTAGAGAGATCACACAGAAGTATTATCCCTGATCAGGGTTAGACCCCAATGGCCTTCTGAGTATCACCAGAAGTAGTCAGAGCACAGAGCCAGGAGTAAGCACTGAGCACCACCAGGGGTAGTTCCCAAAACAAAAAATTTCATTTCTTGCCCCTAAATATGATAGCCAGCAGATGAGAAGGGTTTTTAACTCTGAGAAGGGCTAGAGGGATCAGGGTGTAAGGTGAAGCCCTGCTCCCAATGGACAAGTGACCCATGTCTGGCCAATGAGGGTAAGTCAGGTCAGGATAAAGATCCCAGATTCATGGCAAATCTCTAAAACACATGGTTTAGGACCAACCTCAAGCTGCAAGTCATACCAGGTAACTCTGTCTGCACTTGGACTTCTGAGCCTCACAGAGGCTCCAAGAGAAATGCTCACCCTCTGGGGAAGGCCTACCCTTGTACATATGACATCAGGTGCCATTGCAAAGTGACTTGCTTCTGCCCGATGCTTGCTGGGCAGAAAAACCAACCCTTCTCTCTAACCTGACAACTAGCAAACTGTCTTCCCTTGTCTTCTGTTTGCTTTATGAAAACAAGCCTATAAGCTTGAGTGTGTGTGTGTGTGTGTGTGTGTGTGTGTGTGTGTGTGTGTGTGTGTGTATTTGCTCGAGACAAAACCGAGAGCCTCACACAGATCTACTACTGAGATGTGTACCTAGCTCTTAACTCCCGGAAGACTTTTCATCCATGTCATCTGTGTGATTCTAAACGATTCTCAGACTTGTCTGGTGTGCCTTTTTCTCTAAGGAAAGTGAAAGCCTAGTGCTAAAGGATACCAAATAGTGGAGTGTATGTGCCAACCTAAGTACCTGAGTGTCCAAAGGCCCTCTCTATCCTGTCACTGTGAACATGGAAGCTGGCTTAAACTTCCTGGACAGAGAACATGATTCTCCATATGGCCCCTGTTCCTTGCACACCTGCCTCCCAATCCCCACAAGGAGGCAGAGTTCATTGCCTATACACTGAAGAATCAAGTGACCCAAAGGATTAACCCAAGTGCCAGCTCTGCCTCTTGACTAGGGGTTCATTCCAATCCAATGTCCTTAAATGAAACCTGGAAAAAGAACAACCAACAGAGCTGAAGACGAGGGTGCACGGCTGTGGGAGAGATGCTCTGGGACAGAGGAGGCTGCGGCACGAAGGGCCATGATTATCCTCACTGTCTGTTGCCCTCGTGTTGTGCCCTGACGTGTCCCTGCGTGTCCTGGCTCTAGCCGCCTGCAGATTGAGGTTGCCTTGGTTTCCTGTTGGTATAAGGCTATTTTTAAAAGCTATCGGGTCTGACTCAAACGGAAGAATGTCCGAGCTTTCTTCCAGAATGAATTCCGAGCTGGGTAACGTCTGTCTCTGTTCCCATCGGGCAAGCGAGTGGGCCTCTGCATGGCCCCTCCCCACCTGGATGTCACGCCACAGTGGGGAATGACTCTGAGGCAGGGAAGACCCTGTGTCTCCTTGACTTGCACTGACCCCAGACCCAGATGGAGAGAGCCTGAGCAGATCATGTCATCTCTGTCCAATCCCAGGGCCTTCTAGCAGGGGCTCTGCATCTCCTTTCTCCTGAGCCATACTCCCAGTTGAGCCCCTCCTGTGGTTCCTGAGTAATTAGCAGGTGACCTCCAGAGGACCCAGAAACTGCTACTGGCTGGATCTGGGGCCTGGGGGACTGGAGACAGGCTTGACAGGGTGGAATCCAGGGCACATAGGACCTGTCCTCTCCAGGAATCAGAGGAGCCTGTTCCTAGGGACTCAGGGGATCCTTTCCTCAAAGGACTCAGGGAGGCCCCCAGGACCTCAGGGTCATTTAAATTTGCTGTTCAGCTTCTAGATGGGGAAACTATGAGATGTCTGCAAGTGCCTTACAAATACTTCTGCAATGCAGCCCCAAGAGTCAATTATTAAAGCAATTCCCTATCGGGATAAAGAGAAAATTCTGCCAAAAACTTGGGTGTAAACAGCTTCAGCCATTCAATTTAATTCCAAATTTTCCAGACAGGAAGGCAAGGAGGAAAACAAGATGTGTAGATCTTGCCATATGCTAAGGTGGTTTCTATTCTTAGTGGGAAATCTCTTGGCCTTAACTCTAAGGGAAATAACACTACCATCACCAACCACCACACACACACACACACACACACACACACACACACACACACACACAAACACCTTCCCAGAAAGGATACAAATGCTTTTGAAATTTTTTTCGGGGTTTTCTGGGATAGAGGAGCACATGAAACTTTGTGGTATCATTTATGTTTCCACAGTTGCTCTCAGCTCTGATTTCTAAGGCCACTAACTCTTCCAAGGCACTGGTGGAATGTTCTGTTTGCCAGCAGCTCCTGCAGGGCTGCCATCCTGGGGCAGGAGCAGGAGGTCAGCATCACCCCCAAACACGGCCCACACTGGCAGGCAGGAAGAGGTGCAGGGATAGACGGGGGGTTCTCTGTTGAGTGAAGGTTATAGATACACAGGTATCTTTGGGGACCCTTCTGAACACCCACACCCATTCTGATGGTTCCTCAGACACCGGCTCTGCCATGTCAGCCGAACCTAGGGCCACCCCCACATGTCCACAGGAGCACAAGGCTCTGTGATGCTCCATGGGGACTGTCCTCAGGACACTATCTGGCCCCGCATACTTCACTGGCCATCTTCCATCTTTGTGGCCCCCCAGCCCAGAAATGTCCTTGGCCCGCCTCCCTTTTGGGCTGTTCTCTCAGGGGCTTCCTCAACCCAGCACAGCAGAGACCTTGGCAAAGCAAGGCAAAGTGAATCCTGTGAGTAGCCCCTCCTGTCCTTCTGGTTTGTCCTGTTTCCAAAGCACCAGAGCTCTGCTCCTCTCTGCCATCTTTTGCCCAGAATACTTTTAGTGCAGGTCCCCACAACAAGCATCAGGTATCAACTGGCCTTCTTAGGTTCTCTTTGTGGAGGAGGGGAGTGGGCCCACACCGGGCAGTACTCTGTGCTGACTCCTGGCTCTGTGCCCAGGGATCATGGGGGCTCACATGTGGTGCTGAGGATCGAATCAAAGTTGATCACATGCAACTCCCCTTTTAAAGCAATCTTTTCTCCCTTCCACAAAAAGTGAAAAATTAGCTTGCTCCTTGGACACATAAACCTGAGAACAAGTAAGTTTTGGAGTCACTGTAGGAATCCAAGGCTTTTTGTTTGGTTGTTTGGGGCCACACCCAGCAGAGTTCAGGGATTACTCTTGGTTCTGTGCTCAGGGTCACTTCTGGCAGGGCTCAAGGACCATATGTAGTACTGAGGATAAAACCTGGCATGCAAGGCAATTGTCTGTCTGCGTACTCTCTGCAGCCCCCAACCAAGAATTTCTATGCCGTTTTTGTTGCTGAAGTTGGCTTTTGTTCAAATGTTCAATGACTTTGTTCAGAAGATGAAGTAGGACTTCAACAAAGACACTAAATAAATGAAAACATTTTTTTTTGCTTCGCCAGAGTTACTCAGCCAGGCAAGAAAGAAGAAAGGGGAAACAGAAAAGCCAGCGATTTTACAACAGGAGTCGTAAGAATCTACCCTCCAGCGCTTTGGTTCAAAGACTGGAAGGTAATATTACTAATCGCTCTGAATTAGATCCAGACTGAAAGCCGAGGAATTGACTCCCTGTCTAGAAGAAAATCGACAGGCCCCACCCGACCCTTCCTGACCATTCAGAGTTCTGCCTCTTGCCAGATAGAGTCAAGAAAGGAACCCCAGGAGGCACAGTGCCCCCACCCTCAGAATGGACCCCTACTCTAGGGCAGGCATCCTCGCATTCTTCGGAAACGACCTGCCTCACTCTGGGATGTTGTAACAAGTACCTGGCCTGGGGGGCTAAGAAACCACAGGAATGTGTTTCGCACAGTTGGGAAGTCTGGACGGGAAGCTGGGGTGCCAGCCTGGTGGAGTGCTGATGAGGGTGTGTGTCCCGGCCACACGCTGCTGACCTCTTGCTGTGTCCTTGTGTAGTCAAGGTGGGTGGGGCCCTGTCTGGATGCTCTCTGCTCCATAGTCACTGCAGTACTGACTCCAGTCATGGAGGGGTCCTAGCTGGGGTGAGGGTTTCAACACCTCATAAGGGACAGACACAAACCTGCAATCTACAGCGAGCCTTGTTTCACCAGTCACCTGGTCGACCTTAGTCTTCATAAGGGTGAAGGGTGCACACTGCCTGTAGGGGGGCAGGCCCAGCACCCCTGAGGTAATTAGGCACCTCCAACCTAGAAGGAGGGGGGGTGGGGAAGAAAAACTTCACTGACAGTGGCTGGCAGGCCAATCTATCAAAAGCGACCAGTGGCCGGTAGTTTAAAATTTTGTCTCAGATTTCATTTCCTGGTGTTGATGATACTCTGACACTTGGGGTAACACACCTGCCATGTTGGGTCCATCCCCAGCACCAAATCTAGCCCCCTGAGCACTGCCTGTAGTGATCCCTGAATGTAGAGCCAGGAGTAAGCTCTGAGCAAGGCTGAATGTGGCTCTAAAACCAAACAAAAATCATGGAGAGTGCTATCTCTGGGTCACAAAAAGTATATTTTGGCAACTTCTAAATATTTTAGAACCATTTTCTAAATTTATTTCAAAAGAGCCAGACCCTCTTGGAATGGGGGGAGGCAGATTCCCCTTTCTACCTGAAGGCCCAGCAGCTCACACCCACACCAAACACCCAGCTCCACAACTGAACCTCATCAAACTGCCAAACCACCAAACTGCTCAGCTCTACAGCTCCTGGGGCACAGGGCAGGGCCACGCATGCAGTTATACGACACCCCCAGATCTCATGATGCTACAGCCCAGCAGGAGTACAGCAAGTCTGATGGGAAGGCTGCAGAACCACCAGGCTCAATGACTAGCACCAACCAGCCCAAGACATCCTCAGACTTTATAACAGCACTTCGAGATAACTACTATCACAAATTGACTTCTACTGATCTATTTCTTGGTCATTCCATTCGCCTTTGTGTTGTAATGAGCAATATGAAGTAAGTTTGCTTGTACCTTCTAAGAGAACAGGCTTGGATGGTGGGTGGGAAACCAGGGACACTGGTGGAGGGAAGGTCCCACTGGTGGTGGGATTGGTGTTGGAACATTGAATGCAGAAACGATTGTATTATGAACATGTTTATAAACCACTGTGGTATAATAATGAAAAGCCCGGGAGGGGGGATGGGAGAGGAGCACAGGGGTTAAGGTTAAGCCATGCCTTGCACATGGCGACCCCACTCTGTCCCCAACACCACATGTGGTGCCTTGAGCATCGTCTGAAGTGGCACCCTGAGTACTGCCTAGGGTGGGTCCCTGCATCCTTCTTCCCACAAAAAAAAACCCAAAAGCCTAAAAAGTGAAATAAGATTATTTCCAATGAAAATGTCAGAATCAGAAAGATAATATATAAGATAAGACACTTTGCACTCAAGCTGAACCCACCATAGGCGGTTTCCTGAACACCAGCAAGCCCCTCAGCACTGCTGGGTGTGAAACTTCCCTCCTCCCTGACAAATAATAATATACTAAGTTTGAAAAAATTTTTTATTGTCACCTAGTAAGGATGACATGGAGAGGCAGAGGCAAAAGGACTAAAATAAATAAAACAAAACCTTTTAACTGCCCCAATATTTAAAAAATATCTCCTATGTTTTTACATTCAACTATTCTCTCTAAAGTTTATGTTCTTTCTTAAAGATGTTATGTCCTTTGTTAAAAAATTTGGAAGATTGTTATCCTGATATACAGTTTCCAGGATTGGAAACCAAATGGAAAACATGATCTTGTGTTTATACAAAATCCTGTGTAAAGTTTGGCAGTTCCTCAAAAAGTTAAACATAGGATTACCACAGGACCCAGCAATTCCACTGCTAGCTCTATATTCATGGTTATTGAAAACATGTGTCCACACAAAAACTGAAACATGAATGTCCACAGTGAATTAGTCATAATTGGCCCAAAGTGGAAACAGCCCAAATATTCATCAGCTGAAATGCGGTATATCTATGCATAAACAACAGACTAGTATTTGGCCAGAAAAAGGAATGAAGTCCTGATAAATGCTCCAACACTGATGAATCTTGGAACTACTCTGCTCTTTTAGTCAGACATAAAAGATTAGTTCTTTTTCTACTAGTTTAGTAAAGATGATTCATATGAAACATCCAGAAGAAGCAAAACCACAGACTCAGAAACAGATGGGATGTGGGGGATAAGGAGAGACTGTGAATGGTTACAGGGTTTCTTTGAGGGGTGATGAACTGTTCTGGAATTTGTGGTAAGGGCTGCTCAACCTTGAAAATATATACAAGCCACCAAACAACACACTTTAAAAGGGTTTTTGTTCATTTGGGGGCCACTTCCAACAGCGTGGAGGGGTCACTTCCTGTGGTGCCAGGGACTGGACCCAGGGCACCCACATCCAGAGTTCCAGCCCTTTTGAGCATCCTTCCAACACTAAAATGGCAAATTTTATGGCAGATTGGTAAATTTATGGTAAATGGTGAGTTATGTCTCAATTTCTCAAGAAGAAAAGCAGAACAAAGAATCCTTCTTAACTGAAGGCACCAGAACTGGAGAGTTGCTCTAACCTGACTCCCTGTGGCGCGGGGTCTCTGAGATACTTTGGGATGGAAGGGGCCACCAGGTAGAGAATACGGTGCTGGGACCACTATGCATGAAACCATCCTTAAAAACACTGTAGGTCTGGGGCCCACTTATGGGACTGGCATCAAACCTCGGTCAGTCACATGCAAGACAAGCACCCAACCACTTTTGCTATTTGTCGGCCACAGGAATTAAAAAAATTAAGTCACAAACTTCCCTTGATAATGATTACAAAGCTATAAAGTCAAGGAGGGATGAACTTTGGTTCTTGTCTTTCAAGATTACTGAGTACAAGCTGTATGCAGTTACAAAAGCAGGGCAAATAGCTGAAAAATGCATTCCCATGTGAATAAAGAAGGAGGAGCCAAGAAGAAAAGGAAAAATAATCTTAAATCCAAGTGGATGGCTTGTAATAATCTCCTTGATGTTTGTATTTCCATCAAAGGAAGATCCATCCTGCCAATTTGGTGGCATCTCCTTTGAGGGTCCACCCCACTCAGGGTATGCATATTGACCATAGCTCTGTAGCCCCATACAGCTGAGTCTCTGACCCGGAATCCACCTGCACAGGCTCAGAAGTTCCCAAACATCTCCGGCATCAAGGCCTGGCCCTGCCAGTCCCCTCCTCCTCACCCACTGGCCTCACAGGCTCCTGCCTTCTCTCTCCACTTGGCAGTTCACCAGTCAAAAGGCTCCCTGTTCCTGGGCATGAGCTCGCTTATAAAAATAGTAACTTCGGCAAGGTTGTGCTTCTCTACCCAGCAGGGTCCACTGCATCCTGTCTGTGTCTTCTTCCAACCCAATGCGAAAGGCAAACAGAACTTTCCTAAATGATGATGAGTCTGAGTTCTTTCTAGCAACCAGTGTGAGTGTGTGCCTGCGTGCGGTGCTGGGTCTATTTCTGCACTGAGTAGCCTATTTAAGCCAAGATCCTGCTGGCTTCAGAACCTTCATGTCAGGCTGTTAATCCAGAGACATTTTAACCCTGTGACATGGTACATGTATACCAGCACTCTCCTTTCCATCTTTCAACCTGACTGTGAGGAGCCCAGGTGATACAGATCCTTGGGTGCTGAATAGGACAGGACACAGTTAGAGCTCAGAATAGCTAACCAGAGCTTCCTGCTGTTCCACACTGCCCCGAAATCTAAATGAGCCAAGACAGCCATTTCAAACAGCATTCTAGATAAGGGGACGGAGCAAAAGGGTAAAAGTCAGGGGAATTTGGAGGGAAAGCTGCCTACTCCCAAGGAAAGAAGGGGCTTTTTCAATTAAGCCGTATGCATAGCCACGCTGGAAGTTGGCCAGGGTTCAGATGTAGATTATTAGCAGACAGGAGGTGATTCATAGCGGTATGTGCTCTCCCCCCTTACAGGTTTAAGACTATGTCTCCATGTGAAACTGGGAAACCTGGAACTGGTGTGAGATGACACTGGCTACCTATGGGTGTGTCAAGAATTTGTCTGTGTGCAAAATCTGCAAACATTCTAACATTCTTTATTTGGGAGGAGCCTTGGGTCTCACCTGGCTGTGCTTGGGGGCTGCTCCTCTTTCTGAAGTAGCTGTGAGGAGTACTCAGGAACCATACTCTGTTCTGGAGACCAGACAGGGGTCTGCGGCATGCAAAACAAGCCCCTTATCTGTCTGGCCCCAGCTTTCTGAGTTTTCCAGCTCTCCAGGGCCACAAGACAAAATAATCTCTATGGTTAATCCCTTCAGGGGGCTGGAAAGATAGTATCGTGGGTAGGGCTCTTGCCTTGCATACAACTGACCCGGGTTTAATCCCCAACACAGTCAGGAGTAATTCTGAGTGCAGAGTCATGATTAATCCCTGAGAATCACCAGGTGTGGCTCAAAATACAAACAAAACAAAACAAAAAAAAAATTGTCCATTCAGAATGCCAAAGACCAAAACAGAATTTGCTGACAGGAAAAATACTTTTCCTTGGAAGGAATGTTTTGCCAGAGAAACTCACAGGAATTTGGGAGTAAGCCTACCAGTGTCCTCTCATAAAAACCAGCAACTTTATTCACAAGAGCCAAAAAGGTCAGTGAGGAAGCGCCAGCAGCATCCCCCAATATGGCACTCAGGCACAGTGATTATTTTGAATCAATGTTGCCTAGGGATGCGGCAGTGAGCACTCCGGGAGATCGGCAACCCTGTCCATGGAGGAACACAGCAGTACAGGGCAGTCAGGACCAGAGAGCGGGGACACACACAGCTTACATTCCCGCTGGCTAGTGCCTGGCCCTATACTCTTTGTTGTGTCAGCTCTTCCCCAAGTCACTGTTTCTCATTTCACGAAGGTTATAAGACTCCGGCTCTGGTTCAAGGCTGTTTTTCTTCCTATTAATCTGTGTCCATTGATTTATTAGATCTGCCAAAGGACCCTATGAGAGAAGGGGAACAGGTCCTCCTGCCAGTGGAGACATGCCTGTCAGCAGTGGGTGAAGAAACTAACTACTGTCTCTGGACAATGCAGAGACCAGTCAACTATCGGGAAGAGGTTCTGACAAAGCTCCCTGCCCCTGGGCCTTGAGGTGTGCCGAGGGGGTAAGTCAGATGCAGAGGGTCTAGCTGTCAGAGGCCCCTGGCAGGAGGTGCTGAGGAGTCATGTTTAGAGCGAGGAAGAAAAATGGGGGTGGGAGAACAAGATGTGATAAATGGACACAAGAGCTTCCACCTAGAGTAATGGAAATATCCCTGAAATAGACAGTGCCAGTATAACACCACACAGCAAGTGTCCCTGATGCCACTGAACAAGATGGTAAAACGAAAGATGAGACTAGAAGTGGCACCAGGACAGAAGTGGGGGGTCTTGGGCACCCTGGTGGTTGGTGAAGGTTCAGTGATTTGGTACATCCAGCATTGTAACCACGTTACCTAAACTACCGCAACAAGGTTACCTGTCCTGTCACTGTCCTCCCATTGTTCATCGTTTTGCTTGAGCGAGCCCAGTAACATTTCCATTGGAGACTTTGTTGTTCCTGTGTTTGGCATATCAAATACATCACGGGTAGCTTGCCAGGCTCTGCTGTGTGGGCGAGATACTCTCGATAGCTTGCCGGGCTCTCCAAGAGGGGCAGAGGAATCAAACTCGGGTCAGCCATGTCGGCTGCATGCAAGGCAAACGCCCTACCGCTGTGCTATCACTCCAGCCCATAGCAACAAGGTAGAAATGAAAAAGAAAACAGTTAACTTGGCATTTTTTTTTTGTTACCAACATTTCACCTAAAATCTGAAAATATAGTAAAACCCTTCTATTTACCCTCAGAGGCGTCACTGGGCTCCTTGGGTGGCTGTGACTATGTCCAGCCCAGGTGGGGCACTTACCAGGCCGCAGGCTCAGGGCTATCTTCTGGGGAGTCATCTGAATGACGTCAGAGCCCGAGGGGCTGGAGCCCTTGGTGCTGAGAGGCAGGCTCCGCAGGACCCGCGTGCTGCTGGCCGGGCTCTCCACCTCACCGGCACAGCCACTGCGTTCCAGGTCGGCCTTCAGGTCACACCGGGACACCACTGCACGTGAGCTGCCGAAATCCTGGGCATGAAACAGTGAGAGTGTGGGAAGCCGTCAGGTCAGAGTCCCTGCAGAATAGCCTAGGGCAGGTCCTAACCCCCTAGAACCCACCTCACTGTCTGAAACAGAACCAGGGACCATCACTGTCATGTCCTGAGACTAACTTCTGGGAGGAGTCAATGCAGTGGTGAGCAGGGAAGCGTTTTCTGCGCTCTATGTATAGAGTGTTTGGTTGCTCTTCTACTTTAATGCTACTCTAGTCCTAAAAACCAAATATGCCTCAGGGGTCAGGGAGCTAGAACGGGGGTTAAGGCACTTGTCTTGCTTAGAGCCTACCTCACAATATGCCAACCCCTAATACCTCCAGGACAGAGCTAAGAATAAGCCTGGAGTACTGCCTGGGGTGGCTCATACAGCCCCACGGCCACCCAAACTGAATATGTGTGAGCCAGGGAGAGTGACCAAAGGGTTGGAATGCATGCATGCAACCTGCAATCAGCCTGGCTTGATCCCCCACACCACACAGTACCCCAAGCACTGCAAGGTACAGCCCTTGTAGCTTCTGAGCTAGGCTGGGAGTCTCTCTCTCATGGCCCCCAGCCCAAAGAACAGAAAGAGAAGGAAATGGCCCAGCTTCAGGGCCGGTCTCAGAGAGATGCTGGCATCTGAGTACCAGGCTAAGATCCTTGATCCTTAAGCAGGATGGGGACAAAGTCTGCCTGCCAAATGTCCAGGGCTCCGCCCACGCACATCTGCCTCCCACCGCTGCCAGAGAATCTGCCCAGCTTCAGGACTGACCTCAGAGAGGCCAGAGAGACACCTGCAGTTGATCATTCCAGCTCCAAAGCCCCTGGAGTGTACAGCCACATATGCAGCCCCACAACACTTCCGAATGTCAGCCGGTGCCACCAACAAATGCATGAAGGAGCGAACAGGGCTGCCAGACTGGTTGGTGATCAGTTGCCATTTATTCCAATCTTCAACCCGCCATTTATTCCATTCTCCCCACGTGCCTATTCCAATCTCACTGAGCACCCCATTCCAGTCTCACACTGCACTCATTCCCGTCTCCTGCCTTCCTCCATGCTAGTCTCCCTGCATCCAGTCATGCTGTCAGGAGCCCAACCTCCGAGGCTGTAGGTAGCAACTACACCCAGGTCTGATAGCACAACCAACATGTGTAAAGCCCTTCCTTCCGGGGAAGCTCTTCCAAGACAAAGATCTCATCCTGCTTGGAGATCCACTTTAAACGGTGCAATACCATCTAGGGGGGTATCATCCTTTCCTTAGGTCATATCTATTTAAATCTGTCCTGTCCTGTCCTCCCATTGTTCATCAATTTGGTTGAGTGGACATCAGTAACATCTCCATTGTGAGATTTGTTGTTACTGTTTTTGGCATATCAAATACGCACAGGAAGTTTGCCAGGCTCTGCCATGTGGGCAGGATACTCTTGGTAGCTTGCCAGGCTCTGAGAGGGACAGAGGAATAGAACCTCCTTTTGATTGGATTGGTTGGCCGCGTGCAAGGCAAATGCCCTACCCACTGTGCTACTGCTCCAGCCCTTTCATTTAAAGTCATCTTAATTCTACTTCTTAATAATCTTTCTAGTCATTTTTTATGGACACAATTAGAGATATATTAAGCTTATAGCTTTCCTGGGGACATCTCACAATATATCCCAGACTACAGTCCTCAGGCCAGGTTAGTCCTTCCCAATCCAGCAGGGGCCTTGCCCAGTCACTTCTGTTTGAGTCATGACAGAATTAGTCCATGAACTTGATCTTAACTTATTATATGTTTTATGGCACTTGGCATGTCCCTTTTCGATGCCAGGGTAGCTCACAACTTGCCCTGGGTCCATTCAAGTCTCTTTGTCGAGATCCTGCTTTTGGGGGTGCTAGGAACTAAGAACAACTGAGGCTTAAGTCGAGTAAATATGACATGCCCAGGAGTGAATATTATTTGGAATCAATTAACCCCCAAGTTACAAAAGCAAAGCATTAACTGTTTTCCTGTGTCCAAACAAAAAGGACATTGCTTTAAAGGAGACTATGCAAAGAACATAAGGGAAAGAGAAAAGCAATATATCACTTACAAATACAAAATTCAGAGTCCTTAGAAGAATCTGACCTTACAAGCCAC
The DNA here is from genome assembly GCA_028565675.1 of Sorex palustris. NCBI lineage: Eukaryota > Metazoa > Chordata > Mammalia > Eulipotyphla > Soricidae > Sorex > Sorex palustris. The sequence continues at coordinate 8,789,323 of JAOXYA010000009.1, read as the reverse complement.
GGAGACTGATTTGGGGATATAAGTGATTCACAGGTAGGAGAAGCAGAGCACAGAGGAGAAGTTAAAGATGAACACAGGGGAATGGGAACACCTTGGGAGCACTTGATAGGGGTAACCCAATAGGGCAAGGGAGAAAGGACAGAGAGAAAGGACAAACAATATTATCCTACAGGGGTGGCTGTTGATGGCTCAGTGGCACAGCACCTGCCTTGGAAGCACGAGGCTATGGGCTCAGCCCAGGGCTGCCACATGTGCTGGCCACAGCCCCAACAGCTTTGCTATCTATGGTCCTCAGCACTGCGAGTGATTTCCAGTCTCACCTCGGGCCTATCTGTGTGAGCATGCACCCTGCGGGGCACCACAACCAAAGGCGCCCGATTACACCCAGGGAGCACGTGTGTGAGCACTCCAGAACCCCTGGAGCACTGCAACCAAACACAGGCAAGCACCAAGATTGGAAATGGAGCGTGAGCCTAGCACAGCCAGCACCACAATCCAGAGTGCTGTGACCGGGGGTCACATTAGCAACAGAGGGAAGGGAGGAAAAGGCAGTGCAGCTCTCTGGGAGAGCAGAGAGGAAGTTCAGGGGGCATGATGCTTGACTTGTATGCTGTGATCCCAGCACCACATGTGGCCCCAGAGCAGAGCCAGGAGTAATCCCTAAATAATGTGGTGTGGCCCCCAAAATGGGGGTACGGATTCATGGGGGAGCAGGGGACCACACACGGCTAGTGACCAGCCTCCATGTTTCCACCACTGGGTACTCCAAAATCACTGGGGGAGTTGGGGTGCGGGTGGCAGCCCAGACATTCCCTCTCCCGGTAGGACCCTCCCCCAGAGTGTCACCCCCACCCCCAATAGCAGCATTCACCAAATCCTGGGGCCAAGGGAGAAAATGCTTTTTTAAATTAAACTATTTGGGAAAAAACAGTAACTACAAATTGAGACTTGCTCTACAAGCTGAGATCTTCCTCACCACGCATCTCTCTTGCTTGTCTCTGTTTTTTTACTTGTGTATTTCGTCTCTGGAGAAGTCTGTGTTCTCTTGAGCACATTTTCACTCTTCCTCTCCTCTCACATTTTCTAAGCAAGTTTCATTCAATAAAACTGTATTGCTTCATTCATGATCGTATCAGAGTATGTTGTAAAGTAGAAACTAAGGTACCTATAAGAACTTTCTGTGCAATGTTTGTGCCACTTTGTGTCTGAAAATCTGTGCTGTCCCTAAGCTTAGTCTTGCCTTGTTTTCTTTCCTGCATGTAAGATAAAAGTGTCCAGATGGCATGTTGCATTGATAAGAAACTTCAATATTGCAGTCACTTAATGTCTAACAAAATGGCTTTCTCAGAGCTTTTAATTTTAGAAGAGTATTTAATTGGACAAATTGTTAAATACAAACAAGACAAAACTATATTGTTTCACTGAAAAAAAAAATCAAAACCTGTAGAGTAGGAGGGAAACTGAGGACACTGGCAGAAGGATTGGTATTGGAACCCTGTTTGTCTGAGACTCTATTATGAAAACTCTGTAAATAATGGTGGCTTAAAGAAGAAAAAAATTTAATTGAAAGCTGTTGAGCCAAAGCAAACTAAAAATCAGTGTTAAATGCTCTGTATAATTGGTGAGCAGTGAATTCAGTGACCCAGCCTTCAGTGAACGCAGAGTTAAGGTTGGAACTGCTCTCTATGGGCTTTCCCAGCCCCCCAACATTGCAGAAACATGCTGGAGTACTACGCACAACATGCATGGGAGCCTCGTACCTAGCCCAGTCCTAAGAATGTCTTACAAGGATAAATTTAAAAAAGAAAAGAAAAGAAAGAAAGAGAGAAAGAGGGAGAGAGAGAAACAGAGAGAGGGAGAAAGAGGGAAAGAAAGAAAAAGAAAAGAACTCCCTAAAAGTTATGGATTACAAAGCTGATTACTAAGTAGTGTGTGTGGGGAGTGCGGGGACAGGAGATGGATTATTGACCTAGAGAAGTGCCTAAGGGCAGTGGTAGAGTCTTGGGCCCCTTGGTGGTATTGGGGTACAGTAAATTTGTATATCAAAACCATAAACATGAGGCCTTCCCAAGGGCAATCCTGGTTAAATCCCGGCTCCCCATTTGGTTGGTCCCTGAAGCACAGCCTGGATGATTCCTGAGTGCAGGGCCAGGAATGAACCTTGAGTACTCCCTAGTGTGACCCAAATCCACAACATGCATAACTCTCCCCAAATTAGCTAGACTAATAAAAAACAAAAAGTAAAGAAAAAAATAGATGCTTTCTTTCTTGATGATGTCCCAGAGCATGTGGTTGAAACGGGCCATTGGCATCTGGCTGTCTCAAGGCTCTTTTCCTGAGATGCACCTGAGCCTGGGGAAGAGCCTGCCAGAGAGGATGGCAGGGTGGGAGCAGCACTGGAGTACAGAGGAAGGTCTTCCGCAGAAGGTGAGGCCTGGGCTGAGCAGGCAGGGAGCCCCAGCGATGGGTATGCACCCCAACCACAGCAAGTCTACAGAAGAACCTCAAAGCACACAACAGGCCCTGGTTCCTGGCGCTGTCAGCATCTCACAGAAGAGCCCAGGATGAGGGTGGTGGGCCACGCGTGGGACCACGAGGGGCACTAAGCAGTCCAAGCCAGCTCTGACCCTGATCTCATTTTATGCTCCAGTGACCACCCAACAAATAAGCAGAGCAAATCAAATCACCTCAGAACTGAGCTTAAAACTAGTTCTATGATGCTACATGTATTTAGCTGTCCTCTATAATCAAATATGAATTTCTGCTGGACTCTTGACTAACCCTGAAAATAGTAAACTATTGCTTAGAACCTCATGGAGAAGATTACTTCACTGGGAACAAGTGTGGAAACTAAGAAATAGAGGTTCTAAGTGTTCTTTAAAGAGACAAAGTATGGGGACAAAAAAGTATTTATGGCCTGCACCTGTTGGGCATGCAATCCACAGCCATGCAATTAAATCCTCCCACCAATATTAAGTAAGCAACTACGGTGGGTCAGGTACTGATGTAGGCAAGCAAACAGTGAAGGATCTATGGCAATGGAATTCCTGGGAAGAAATAAAATCAAATGGGACCAAGGCTGCAAACACAGGAACCAGGGCCTGATCAGACCCTCACCTTTCCAGCAACAGACTCAGGGAAGGCTGGACCCCTCCTAGAGAAGCTCTAGCAGGAACAAAGGCCAGGAAAGAAATTTCAAAAAAAGGCCACTGACCACTGAACTCAGTCCCCTTGGCTACCACCCTAGCAACTGACTTTCACCTAGATAGAAACTCCACATGGGGGCAGGTTGAAAAAATCCTACAAAACCGTCCTTGAACAAAGGAAGGGCGCACATATGCTGCCCAGCCCAGGGGCTGATGTGCCCACATGGCCAGGCACTTGCGTCCGCATCTCTCCTCTTGAGATGTCGACTTCCATGCTTCCATGTCTAATGCTGGGATGTGCGCAGGGCCTCTCTCCATCTCTGGAGAAGCCAATGTTCTTCTATGAGCATGATACTCTCTCACTTTCCCCATTCCTTCCCCTTCCTAAAAACCTCCAAACAAAACCTGTTTTTACTCACTGATCCTTTACTCTTAAAATTCTTTGCTGTGAGGCAAGAGAAGAACCCAGTAACCCTGAGTAAGGCCAAGGTCTGTAAAGAGCAAATCCTCACCCCAACCTGAGTCTGTGGCTCCCCAAGAAGTCAAGTGGTAGAGATTAACTCCCATACCTAGAAGACCGGGCTGGAGTGATAGCACAGCAGGTAGGGCGTTTGCCTTGCACAAGGCCAACCCGGGTTCGATTCCTCCACCCCTCTTGGAGAAGCGGGTATCTCGCCTGCATGGCAAAGCCTGGCAAGCTACCCGTGACATATTCAATATGCCAGAAAAAGTAACAAGTCTCATAATTTGTTGTGAAACATTACTGGTTCCCACTCGAGCAAATCGATGAACAATGGGTGGACAGTGCACCTAGAAGACCAAGCAGATGTCAGGTGTGGCTTGACGGCCACCTGGTAGGGCTGCGGGGGAGGGGGGAGGGCGGGGAATGGCCTATGCCATGCAGGGCCTCATCAAAGACTTCATCAGTCTTAGTATTCCCAGCCAGTCCTGGGGTGGCAGAGGCGGATTGGGAGAAAGTGATCTCCTCTCTGCCTCACATAAGCCACCTGTGGGAGCCCGCCGACTTCAAGTACCATTGTGGGTGCTGGGTACAGCAGTAAGAAAGATAAGGGGGCTGAGAGATAGTACAGCAGGTAAACTTTGCTCATGGCCAGCCTGAGTTGGATCCAGGGCATGCCATATGCTCTCCTGAGCACCACCAGGAGTGATTTCTGGACACAAAGTCAGAAGTAAGTCCTGAGCATTCTCAGGTCTGGCAACAACAAACAAATAAACAAACAAACCAGTAACCACCAGGTACAATTCCTGCCTGCATATTCTGATAGAAGGGGGCTTATATTCTAGCTTATATTCTCATATCAAATGAATGAGAGAGGGATAGATGAGGAGGTTGACAGATGACTGTGTGCTGGGACAAGCACCGAACTCTGAAGCCTGAACTGCCAGGAGTAACCCCTGGGCTGCTGTCCACCTCCAACACCAGGTAAATGACCCAGAAAATTTCAAGGCAGGGATTTCAGAAGCTGATAAATTAGAGACCCAATTTGCCCTCCAAGCTCTTTGATTTATATGCCAATAAGCCTTCTATCACCCTTTCCTCTAAGGCCTGAAGAACAAGAAGTTCATTACTGATGAACAGCAGTTGTATGAGTTGTTACTAATGTTATTCTGTGAAGGCCAATGCACAATCTGTCACCCCCAGGAAGCCCCCTAGGGTGAGCAGCACCCACTCACATGCCACAGCGGCACTCTATGAGCCAGAGTATGTGGATCACACAGGGTCTCTCATCAGAGCAGCAGGAAACTACACAAGCATCATAAGGAGTTCCCCAGCATAAATAAGGAAGGTTTAATCCTGCGTTTCCCCTGAGCAGGGTTAAAGCCTTCCCCAGTGCCTAGAGACACAACATGACTTGGGACATAAAACGCAACTTCAGGCAGGCCATCACCCTGGGAGAAAGCAGAACCCTCACATGCTTCGCTAGGGCCTGCAGTGCCACGGGCCACCCCCAACCCCCACATACCTCTTTGGAGCACCAGGCACACTTGGGGTGGATGAGCAGACATTCTTCACACGAGGTGGCACTTCCACTAGAGCAGATGTTGAGGCCTGCAAAGGAAGATCAAGATGCTTCATCAGCCCTTGGCCTCAGGGATGAGGCTTTGAATGTTGTTGGGGAACAGCTATTCTCTTTTTGAAAAGAGGATCTTAGGAAGATTGGGACCGGGGATGCTTTGTGGGCTAAAATGCAATTCAGACTCAGCTGAATGTGGCACATTTCTAAAGCAAGAAGACCTGTACCCGTCACCCATGTAAAGGTTCACCTCTTTCTCCCCAAACAGCATGCACCCCTTACAAAAATCAAAGTATCGAAGTCAAGCTGCCAATCCTCCCCTTGATAAGCTCCTTGATCTTGGACATGCTGTGCCAGGAGCAGAGGCCTACTTAGGACTCCCACAAGGTTCGTTAGTGGCATATGAAGCACAGCTCTGAGTTACTTCTCTACTGCCTTGTTCAGCCCCTTCTAAGGGAAGACAGTTTTCACTAATGCTGTTAAAGCATCTCCTCCTAGGTGGGAAATCTCATGTGGTCCCTTAAAAAGTTTTCCACAGCACAGGTCCAGGAATAAGCAGTTTTCCTTGTCTGATAAACCATACATTAATTTCCTTTTGAAAACTTTGTTTCAGGGGCTGGGGTAATAGCACAGCAGGTACGGCATTTGCCTTGCATGCGGCTGGCCTGGGTTCGATTCCCAGATTCCATATGGTCCTCCGAGCACCGCCAGGAGTAATTCCTGAGTGCATGAGCCAGGAGTAGCCCCTGTAGATCGCTGGGTGTGACCCAAAAAACCAAAAAAAAAAAAAAAAGAAAGAAAACTTTCTTTGTTCCAATGCCTAACCTTGTTCTTCATGGTATTCTGGCATAGAGGAAATATTCTCTGGATGGGGTACTAGTCCCACAATGGAATAAGAATTAAAATCTGTTTTTCTAGTATAACGCCTGTTTGATGATTTCCTTTCATTACCTCGGTATCTCCTTTTTGATGGCCTCTGCGATGCATAACTGTTATTTCCTTGGAGGACTGCCCTGCCTCCAATAGTTTTAGAATTTCTTCCCTATGTTTTATTGGACAATTTTAGCTGTTAGAAATTCTTGTTCCTTCCAAATTTCCATATGCATACGTAATACTAAGAAAGCATATTTAGAATCAGTGTAGTTGATTACGCTCAGTTCTTCAGCCAATAAGCAGACTCACTCATTGAGTGAGAGCAGTTAATTCTGCCTTTTGAGCTGAGATTCCCCCTGGTAAGGCTCTGGCTTCCACTAACCTGGCCAGACTAATAACAGCATTTGAAGCTTTTTGACTCCCTTCGTGAACTAGATTACTACCATCAGTAAACCCGAATACATATGGATTAACCAAGGGGGTATCTTTTAAATCAAGCCTACCAGAACACATTTTATTCAATCACCTCTGTAGATACCTAAATGCTCAGGGAATAAATATCTATTGGTTCTTATCATCGCCTTCACTGGATGGATAGAGGTCTTTCCATCCCTTACCAAAAAAGCCAGAGAAGTGTCAAAGGTATTACTTAAGGAAATAATTCATACTTTTGGCTTTCCTAGATCACTACAGAGTGGCAGCTGGATTACTTTTACTTCTAACGTCACTCAGGATTTAGACTCTGTTCTAAAGATTGTCAACTCCAGATGGTCTGGCATCCAAATCTTCAGGAAAGGTGGAGAAAGTCAATCACACCCTTAAAGGGATATTAAGGAACTTGCGTCAAGAAATCTCCATGTCATAACTTTCCCTCTTATCTATAGCCCTTCTCAGATACAGAATAGCTCCAAGAGCAAAATTTCAACTAAGTCCCTTTGAACTTCCATATGGCAGGATTCCTTTTTCTTTTTTAATTTATGTTTATTAAATCTCCACGAGATAGATGGTTATAAAGATGCTTGTGATTGCATTTCAGTCACACAATGTTCCAACACCCATTCTTTCACCAGTTCACATTTCCCACCACCGATGTTCCCATTTTTCTCCCACCTGCTCCTCGCTGCCCCTGCAGCCTTCCTCTATGGTAGATACTTGTCTTCCTTCCTTCCTTCTTCTTTCTCTCTCTCTCTCTCTCTCTCTCTCTCTCTCTCTCATTTTCCTTTTAGGTACTGTAGTTACAATGCTGTTACTGAAAGGGTATTGTGCATACCACTTTACTTCCTTTCAGCACTCAGTTCTTGTCCAGAGTGATCATTTCCAACTGTCTTTGTCACAGTGGTCTCATCTTTGATCTAACTGCACTCCCCTTCCCCATTTATGGCAAGTTTTCAACCTGGGACCAGTTCTCCTATACCTTGTTTCTACTGTCTTTGGGTATTATTAACATATTGTTTATACATATACATATATATTTCATAAATGAGTGCAATAATTCTGTTTGTCTCCCTCTGACTCATTTCACTCAGCATGACACTCTGTTCATTGATATCGTGAATTATGTTGATTGACTTGCTTATGTTAAACTGTCCTTGCGTTCCTGGGATGAATCCCAGGTCATGGTGTATGATCTTTTGGACGAATTGTTGGATTCTATTTTTGTTGTTGTTGTTGTTGTTGTTGTTGTTGCTGCTGCTGTTGAGGTCCTTTGCATCTGTGTTCATCAAGGATACTGGCCTGTAATTCTTTTTACTATGGTATGTTTGTATGCTTTTGATATCAGGGTGATATTTGCTTAGTGGAAACTGTTTTGGAGCATTTTTGTTTCTTTAATTTCCTGGAAGAGGTGAAAGGGATTGGCAGTAGGTTCTCTTTAAGTGTTTGAAAGAATTCACTAGTGAATCTATCTGGGCCTGCCTAAGCTTTTGTTTTGGTGAAAACTTTCGATTACCATTTCAATTTCTTCAACAGTGAAAGCTCTGTTCAGGTATTCCAAATCCTCTTGGTTCAGCCTTGGGAGGTTACAGGAGTTAAGAAATTTATCCATTTAATCTAGGTTCTCTCATTTCGTGGCATTAATATTTTCAATGTGATCTCTGATGATCCTTTGAATTTATCTGGTTTCTCTGGTTTGTTGTGATGTCTCTTCTTTATTTCTCATTTGATTCTAAGATTGATACTAAGATTCTTTCTCTCTTTCTTTGTGAATCTTGCTAGTGGTTTATCAGTCTTGTTCATTTTTTTTTTTATTTTAAAGAACCAGCTCTTAGTTTCATTGATCTTTTGAATAGTTTTTTTGGAATTCTAGTTCATTAATTTCTGCTCTCAGTTTTATTACTTCCTTCTTCCTGCCAGTTTTGGGCTCCTTTTTTGGCTATTTTCCATTTTCTTAAGTTGGGTAGTCAAGTTACACATAAGTAACTTGGGCCCTTTCTTCTTTCCTGATGTATGCTTGCTCAGCAATGAACTTCCCTCTTAACACCCCCTTTGATATATCCCACAAGTTCTGATAGGTAATGTTCTCATTCTTGTTTATTTCCGATTCATTTAATTTCCTCGTTGACTTCCTCTCTGGCTCACTGCTTGTTTAGTAATGAGTTATTTAATTTCAAGGTGTTTGAACTGTTTCTCCATTTCTGTTTGTGATTAACTCCTATTTTCACTCCAACTTCTGGTCTGAGAAGATAACTGACATGATTTTCATGCTTTTGACTTTGTGGTGGTATTTGGTGTCCCTGCATGCGATTCTGGAGAATATACCATGTGCATTGGAGAAGAATGTGTATTCAGTCTTTTGAAATTGAAAGGCCATGTCTACTAACCCCCTCTCTTCCATTTCTTCCTCCAGATAAAGTATTCCCTTGCTGAGCTCTAAGAGGTGACAAAGCAGTGCTAAAATCTCCAACTACTATGGTGTTGCTGTCAATGTCTTTCTTGAAGTCTATTAGCTGTTGTTTTAAGTATTTTGCTGGTCCCTCATTGGGTGAAAATACATTTAGCAGTGTGAGTTCTTCCTGATTTACATGTTCCTTTATCATCAAAAAGAACTTTCCCTATCTGTCATTACCTTTTCCACCCTGAAGTCTGATACTAGTTTGATACTAGTATGGTCACCCTAGCCTTTTTGAGGGGTTGTTTGCCTGAAGAATTGTATTCCAACCTTTGACTCAGAGTCTTTGGTGTTGCTCTCACTGCACATAAGTCTTTCTTGCAGGCAGCAGAATGTTGGGTTCAATTTTCTAATCCATCCTGCCACTCTATGTCTCTTAGTTAGTGCATTTAACCCTTTGACATTGGGAAAAATTATTGTCATGGGGTTCTGTCATGTCATCTTTCTGCAGGAACTTGGCATGTTTGTGGGACACATCAGCAAGCCATTATTCCCTTATAATGACAGAGAAAAAGGCTTTCAACTCCTCCAGTTCTAGTTGTGTTGTTCTCTCTTTTCAGACTTCTCAAATTGACAACTCTAAAAAAACTCAATGAATCATTGCCTGGGCCCCATTAAAACTAAGGTGGCTATAAAGGTTTCACCCCTCATGAAGGCAGAGTCTACCATCTTTTGTCAGCATGAAAAAGCTCCAAAAGATTACCTTTACCCACTTTTCCCTTAAAGGTTTAAGGTGATGAAATCTCTAGGGGAGGATTATGAAGCAGGAAGGCAGGTAAATAGGAAAGGACCCCTGTGTAACATGAATTTCTGGGTAGTAATAAAATCAACAGTCCCAAGGCTGCAAAAATCTACCTTATGTTGATAGGAACAAAGACCTGATAAACCTTAACCTGGTGCTAGTACAGACAAAAAGGATGCTGGCCCCCACCTCTACCCCCCACTGGAGAAGGTCCAGTGAGAACAAAAGCCAGGATAAGAATATCAAAGAAGACCACCAGTGAGTCTTGCATGTGGCCAACTGGTTCTAGGTTCCATCCCTGGCATCCTATATGGTCCTCCCAAGCATCATTAGGAGTAATTCCTGAGCATAGAGCCAGGAGTAACCCCTGAGCATTGCTTGGTGTACCCTCCCACAACTCTCCTCCCACCAAAAAAAAAGGGGGGGGGAGAAAACAATCAACTACTCCCAACTCTTCACCTTGCCAATCACCCTAGCAGAATCTACCTAGATAGAAAGCCCCATGTGGGCAGGATGGGAAATCCTATAATAGTCAGCTTGAACAAAGGAAGTGTACACATGTGCTGCCTGAACACTCACTGCCCACATCTCCCTTCTTGAGATTTGAACTTTCATACTTTAATGTTGGAATGTGTGGTGGGGCTCCCTCTCTACTCCTAAGAAACCCACATTCTCTCTTGAGTGTATTACTTCCAAATAAAATCTACTTTTTACACACACACACACACACACACACACACACACATGCACGCACGCACACACGCACGCACACACACATGTGCATTACGGAGGAATATGCGCCCTTTAAACTTAGTCCAGTCAAAAAAAGCTTTAAACTCATCCTAGCAAAAAAAGGAAAGAAAGAACAGATTGCCTGGCTCATGCAGAAGAAAGAAAACCCTTCTTTATAGGATCAGATGGCATCAGAGTCCTTGGTGCACTGAGAGAAGCCAACACAGCCTCTGCAGAGACTGCAGTCCACCATCCCAGGAAGCCTGAAGGAGACAGAAAATATCCACTGGGATAAAAGCCACGTCATTGTCTCAGTAGGTCATGATACGGCATTTAAACAAACTCAACACCACGCCTCATTTTTTAAAAATTGAGCAGATTATAAGATGAGAAATAAAACCTTATTCAAATCTAAAAGTTACTTATAGGGGAGACAGTATAGGGGTTGAAGCCCCTGCCTTGCATGCCATCAACACCAGTTTAAATCCCCAGCACTGCCTAAGGTCCAATGAGCTGACACAGGTCACTCTGAGTATAGAGTCAGGACTAACCCCTAAACACCTCTGGGTGTGCCCCCAAAGTCCTCTAAAACTAAAATCCCCAGTCCCCAACCTCAAATCCACTCCATCATTAAGGGGCTTTTGAAATAGCACAATTAAGGTGCTTAATGTGAGGTTCAACCCACCATTCTCTCTCTTTGCCCCCCATACCAATATCCAAAGAGCCCTGTAGCAGCCACAGCCTTAGTGAAATGTATCACCCTTCATCTCCTCCCTCGGAAACTCTCGGCCTAACTCACTTTGAACCAGCAGGAGCACCTGGTGTCTCTTTTTTTGTGGAGGGGAAGGTGAGAGAAAGGGTTATGGGTGCCACGCCCAGTAGTGCTTAGGACTTACTCCTGGTTCTGCACTAAAGAATCACTCCTGGTGGGCTCAGGGGGACCATATGGGGAACCAGGCATTGCACCTAGGTTGGCCATGTGCTACCACTTGTACTACCACTCTGGCCCCAGCACTTGTTATCCCTCTTCATGAAAATCATGAAAATGATTGTGCATGGTCCTCATGGCACAATAAAAACCCCGGTCTCTCCAGATGTGTCCCATAGGCACGCTGGACACTGGTCATAGGCACCCTGCACATAAAGGAACCCAGCTTCAGCAGTCCCAGAAAGGACACTCAGACTACAGTGGGTAAAGGGGTTTAACAGACTAATAAGGAGGAGTGAAAGAGACTACACAGAGCACTGTTGGGATTGTCGCCAACAGCATTGGACACCCTAATGTAATTGTAGGAAACCTGAAGCACTAACATTTTCCTAATAGGATCATTTTCACTCCCTGCTTCAACTTTGTCACCAGCGGGATAAATCTACATGAACTGGGTGACACAGGAGTCTACACTCTGGAGGGAAAACTATTACTTGGGATAAGACTGGCAACTGTGGAGTGGAGATATAGTATAGAGGGTAGGTGGCCTTGCACGTGGCTGGCCCAGGTTCTATCCCTGACTCCACAAATGTATGCGCCGCTAAGCACCAACAGGAGTGACCCCTGAAGTGACCACAGAACCAGAATTAAACCCTGAGCACCACCAGGTGTGGCCCCTCAAAAGCAAAAGCAGTGATAGAGGACCTTGCCAGCAAGTACCCACATGGAACCCCTGTACAGAACTCCTGATATCACTCCATACTCAGGAGAGTGGGAGCAGTGGGCTCCAGGCCCCCCTGGGGAACACCCAGCTCCAGCTGCATGGGATCAGGAAGGAACACAGGCAGTCTGCCTCCCTGTCTCTCGACTTCCACACTGGATGCAGGGCTACAGGGTCCTCCATTCTGACCCAGCCCTGGCCAGGCTCCAGTCTGCTGGGTCAGCTCCAAAGTGTCTTGGACCTAGCACTGGCCGAGTATCCGAGGAAGTGACCGGCATCTGGTAAGAAACTATGAACAGTTGCTGATTCTCAAGTCACAGCCTTGCTAATCACTTCTCTGATGATGACACATCCACACACTGAGCCAAGAGTCCTCCAAATGCTTAGAGTGAGTCCTGAAAAGCCAAGCTGCTGTTAGGACATCTCAGATGCAGGGAACCAGCACAAAGCAGTTCTAACAGCCAGGTTCTGGATGAGGACCACAAGAGGGATATGAGCCTGGCTGTCACCGGGGGAGCTCGGCCAGCCAGGTATGGGGGATGCGGGGCGGGGGTGGGGAAGAGAGGCAACCTCCAGGCACAGGCCCGTGTGGACACACATCCGCAGGCCAGACGCTGGCTCTGACTCCTCTCCCCTCCACCTATTAATATTTCACAGAGTCAGGGATAAGCTGGATGAGTCACCTGGCACCCATGGACACTGAAAGGAAGAAATGAATAAAAAACCGAACAGCTGGAGCTCAGCAGAGTCAGGGCACTGGGTCCTGGGCATGGAAACAGGCGCATGTGGCACAGACCCGCCAAATCTTTCCTGAGTTGCCGTTTGCAGGGTGAGGCTCCCAGCTGAGCCCCATGGCCGACAGCCCTGTATGGACTTGGGCATTTATGGCAAGCTGTCCTCTGAGAATATGCTCTCCTTCCAACACTCATCCATTCACTCCTTACAGCAGTCCACTCCGTGCAGCTATGGATGCACCCCATCATTCCTTCACGGACAGGAAATTCCTCTCCGGAGCAGTCCTGCCGGCTGGCCCCTGCCAGCCCCCACAGCCCCAGCCAGATCCACAAGCTAGAAGCCTGCACAGGCTCCAGGCTGACTGCAGCCTCTCTCCACTTCTGTGCACCCCCACGTGTCTGGGGTCAGAGAGAACCTCCTGGGTGGCTGGAATTTTCTAATTCAAAAACACTGGGTGGAATACTGAGAGTGGGTCCAAAGTTGGAATTGCCTGCCTGGAGAAGGGACAGGCTTGGCCAAGGTAAGTGGGAAACTGAGGAGAGGGGAGCGAGCAAGTAGTGAGCAGACTGTCCCCCCAGACTCTGGACACTGGGAACATGAAATCAGGATTTTCTTGCAGGTAATGTCAAGGCTGGAACTTCACTGAAGAAATATGATTCTGGATCATGTTCTAGCCATTATTTTACAAAGACATGTTAGTAAAAACATCTCACTATTCTTTTCTTGACTGGGGGTTTTGGGGTCACACCTGGTGGTGCTCAGGAGACCACGTGCCATGCAGGTGATCAAACCAAGATCAATAAAAGTGGCCACACGGAAAGCAAGTACACCTACCTGTACTCTGTCTGGCTCCATGTTGTTATTCTTGCAAAATGTTTTTCAAATGTGTTTTCCCCATGCCTTTAACCAGGCTCCTTGGACAATTAACAAAATATTTTGAGTAGAGGGTCAAGAATGAGTCACTGGTAAGAAGATGCTGCCAGAATACATGAATATATCCTGGGAAGGGTGGACCAGCCCGACCCCATCTCAGGCTGCAGCTAGGGACACCACACTCTGCCCAACACTCAACATCAGCTCAATAGGTGAGGCTTGCACTTTTAAAATATCAGTTCACATGGCAGGAAGAAACAATGCAACTCTGAGCAGCTGAGACGGCCTTGGGGCCTTAGCACTACCACTCGGAAATGGCCAGGAGTGCCCTGGGCACCCCAGCACCACTGGAGATGGCCCTTAAAATAAAGAAAGAACAAGCACATCATGCTCCATATAGATTGATGGGGCATTTACACTACTGGGCTGTGAAGTTAAAGAAGAGGAGCTGGAGAAATGGTAGAGCAGGGAAGAGAGGAGCTTGTCTTGCATTTTGCACCAACCCAGGTTCAGTCTTTAGTACAACATATGGTCCCCTGAGCCCCACCAGGACTTACCCTGAGCACAATATCAGGAGTAAGCTCTGAGCACTACCAAGTACATAAAGCAAAATAGAAATCAAGAAGTTATGTTTCGCGCTGGCCTTCAATAAAAATAGGAAAGAAAGCCAGAGAGACAGATGGAAGGTGATGAGGCACTGCCTTGCATATGGCTGCAATGGCATGACCCTGGCTTGAATCCCCAGCGCCACTTATGGTTCCCTGAGCACCTGAGCAGAGCCAGGAAATATCTCCTGAGCACCACCAGAAATGACCCAACCTCTTACCACCAACAATGAAAAAACTCGAGGAGGGATATGTATGGCAAGAGCCTCACCCCTGAGCTCTCTCTCTCTCCATCCTCACAGCTCCTGCAGTATCATGAAGATTAATCCCACCAAACAATCCCAGCTCAGGAATGGCCAACAGGAGGAGCCCCAGGGGACATGTCAACTCAAAGCATTACGAGGTCCTGGCAGACAGAGATCCCGATCCGAAGGACAGAAGAACATGTAAGGACCATTCACATAGAATAGTCTCTACCCACAGTGTCACACCAGCGTGGCTCATTAATATAATCAATGTAGCCTACCGATGGAAAATAACAAAGATGGACACGAGCTAATGAAAACGGCACTATCATCATTCTGTAATTCTCAATGTACTCTAAAAGTTTAAAATGATTCAATAGGGAACACACCCAGAGGGACTGCAGGAGGGAGGGGCCAGTTACTCCTTGTAGTACTCCTGCTAGTGTACAGGCTTGACAGCTCAGTGCTCTGCCTGGCAGTGTTTGGGGGCCATAAGGCTACAGTGGGTGGTACTGGGGTCAGGGTGGGGGCAGGCATACAGTGCTGAGATCTAATGTAGGGCCTGGCACATGCTGGGCTCCACCTCTTGGAGAGCAGTTGAGTCATATCCCCAGTAAATGTCTTGAAAATTGAACATTTTTATTTTCTTTTGATTTTAGGCCTCACCCAGGTTGCTCCTGGCTCTGTGCTCAGGGACACCTCCTAGTGGCGTGAAAGAGACCATATGTGGTACTGAGGATTAAACCCAGGTTGGCCACATGCAAGACAAAAGCTCTACTCACTGTACTATCTCTCCAGCCCTAAAGTTCACTGTCACTGTCCTCCCGTTGTTCACCCATTTGCTTGAGCGGGCCCAGTAACGTCTCCATTGGAGACTTTGTTGTTACTGTGTTTGGCATATCGAATACGTCACG